>VZQC01015529.1:1248287-1301894 GCA_009823505.1 Rhizomys pruinosus | reverse complement strand
CTCCGCGGCGTTGCACGACACGGGTGCACAGACTTGCATGCAGACAGTACATTCATACACATACAGAAATAAATAAAATTAAAAAAAAAAAAAAAGAATGCCACTACTTAGAAACCAGAGATGTTGTGTATCTTGTTATTTGTATTAATTGTTCGCCTTATGATTGTTATTAGTTTCTCATTAGAAATTTTAGGGGAGGTAATTTAAAAGTGATTTGGTGTAAAATGAGATTCCATTAACCATGTCTGACACCTAAAATAATCATCTATTCACACTAAGTACCATATTCAGCAATTCTTATTCACTGACAAATTTAAAAATAATTGATTACTACCTAAGCAGTTCATAAATAAGCATTGATTTTATAAAAAAAAAATCAGAACCTAAAGGACATTTTTACAAAATGCACTTAAATATGTCAGAAACAGTAGCTAATATCAATGTTTGTGCTATGGAATCTAGCTTCTTTATTGTTATTAAAATAAATTTGCTTTAAAAGTCAAAGGTTGTATGTTATTTCCATATCATATTTCTATTTTGAATTTTTAATTTTTATGTGTATAAGTGTACTGTTTGCATGTAGGTTGGTGTACCCATGTCATGCAATGCTGTGTAGGTCAGAAGAGGTCATCAGATTCCCCTGGAACTGGAGTTAAAGACGTTTCTTAACCGCCATGTGGGTGCTGGGAATGGAACCCTGCTCCTCTGCTGAGCCATCTCTCCAGCCCCATATCATATTTCTTGATTTGAATCTTTCCATTTTAATCCCATGTTGCTCTAAAAGATGCACACATACCCTACATCATGTACCAAAAAACCCAAGGGATTTGCAATGCAAGAGCACAGTTGTCTTTAGATCATGAGGAATATAACATTAATGTTGGGCTTGGTGGCTCGTACTCAGCCTTTGACTTTTAAAGCACAATCCCGGCACTCACTCAGGAGTCAGAGGCAGGCCTCTGTGATATTGAGGCCAGCCAGGTGTAAATAACACGTACATTCCATGCAAACTGGAGCTAAAAAGAGACCTTGTCTCAGACAGACAGACAGACAAACAGACAAATTACTAAAGGACAGAAATATTTTCAAATTTTTGCATAGATAATTTTGCTGAATCTTTTCTGAATGGTGAAATAATGCCATCCATTCGCATGGCCTACATGACAATAAAAATTAAATATGTAATATAATATTGTGCACCTAAAAATGCCTCTGATAATTTAGTGTCATTTTTTTCTTCCTTTTATTCTCAGGTGACCTGTTCAAGGGCTCACCTTGATAGATAGATAGATAGATAGATAGATAGATAGATAGATAGAGATATAGATATTGATATATATTGATATATACTGATATACATATATATTGAGATATATATATACATATATATATATATATATATAATCAATGTACTTTAGCTTTTCTTTTTCCTTCACCTCTTCTTTCTTTTTGTTCACTTTTTAAAATTATATGTGTGTTTGAGTGTGTGTGTGTTTGTGTGTGCATGTATGTATGTTCTGTACATAAGTACCCTCAGAGACCACAGGAGGGTATCAAATTTCCTGCAGCTGGACATACAGTGGGCTGTGTGTCACCAGCTGAGTCTTCAGGGAGACCTTGTCTCAAAAACACCAAAAAAATAGCCGGGCATGGTGACGCACGCCTTTAATCCTAGCACTTGTGAGGCAGAGGCAGGCGGATCTTTGTAAGTTCAAGGCCAGCCTGGTCTACAGAGTGAGTTCCAGGGCATCTTGGGTTACAGGGAGACCTTGTCTCTAAAAGACAAAAATAAATAAATAAGTAAATAGGCAGAACAAAACAAAAAAAAATCAAGTTTTCTTTCTTATCAGTTAATGTGTACAGTAAATTAAATATTGGTAATCATGCAAACACACACTAGCATTTACTGAAAAACATTACCTACAAGGAATTTCTAATACTGAGTATATATGAATTTCCTCTCATGATTTATTTTTCCAAAAATTCCCTGTTAGACTGTTTGGATTTTGAAATATTATGTATTACAAACACTATTAAAAAAAAACTTACCACTGTACAACCCCCACAATTTTTTTCCTTTCTCCATATATAATTTGTCCTTAGATTCAAGTCAAATAACTTAACTACAATATTTATGCTGTAATGAACAACTCTGAGAAGACACTGGATATTTCCAAATTTTACCCAAAACACACTCTGGTTCCCAAATAAAGCCTGGAATTACAGAAACAAAATAGTTCTAAAAAGGCTAGTATTTGTTGAATGGGTATCAGCTCTGTTTCATTTAATAAATGACCTTTATTCAACCATCTTTTTACTTTCTGTGATCACAATTTAAGCCCCCTAACTTCCCCATTTGTTCTGATTAAGGAATAAACACACACACATAGATATAGATATAGATTAGATAAAGATTAGACATGGATTAGATATAGATATATATGATATAGATATATATGATATAGATATATATGATATAGATATATATGATATAGATATAGATATAGAGATAGATATAGGTATATGTATAGGTATAGCTATAGGTAGAGATAGAGATAGAGACAGAGATAGAGATGAAGAGATGAAGAGATGGGTCAACAATTATGAGCACTGGCTGCCCTTGCAGAGTGCTCCTACAGAGGACCTAGGTTTGATTCCCACCACCCTCATGGTGCGAACAACCATCCATGACTTTTGTTTCAGGGGATTCAATACCCTCTTCTGACTCCATGAGCAGTGAAAGGCAGGGATATGGATGCACTTACGTACAGGAAGGCAATGCACTGATACACAGAAAATAAAATATATATTTTTTAAATTTTTATTTATTTTTATTATTTGTATGAATGTACTGTCTGCATGTAGGTCTGTGCACCTGTGTCATGCAATGCCACGGAGGTCAGAAGAGGGCGTCGGAGTCCCCTGGAACTGGAGTTACAGAAGGTTTACAGCCGCCATGTGGGTGCTGGGGATCGATCAATCCCGGGTCCTCTGCAAGAGCAGTCGGCGCTCTTAACCACTAGGCCATCTCTCCAGCCCCAATAAAAAATATTTTTAAACATAGATACATATATATGTATATCTGAAGAGGATGTGTTGTTATGAAACTACCCTTCTACCAATATTGCTCTCCTTCTTATTTATCTAATTTGTTATGCTAAGGAATTATATGTCTCTTTTATTCATAGTTATTACACCTACACAGGTACACATAGATGTATATACCAGTATTCCATTACTATTAATTATCATCACGAATTTTGCTTATTTTTATATGTAAAATAGATTTTTATCAGTTTTTCTCTCTCTGTTTAAGGCACTGGTGATTCTATATTTCAGGTCTACCTACCAACATTACAGCTGAACCTAACACCTATTAAAGTGTACNATAGGGGCTGGAGCGATGGCCTAGCGGTTAAGAGCGCTGACCGCTCTTGCAGAGGACCTGGGTTCGATCCCCAGCACCCACATGGCGGCCGAGAGCCGTCTGAAACTCCAATTCCAGGAGAACTCCAGTTCCAGGGGAGTCCGATGCCCATTTCTGACCTCCGCGGCATTGCACGTCATGGGTGCACAGACTTGCATGCACACAATACATTCATACACGTACGGAAATAAATAAAAAAAAAATATATTAAAGTGTGCTTTATCCAACTTTGTAAGTCCAGGACTCATTTTGCGATATTATACATATACATTTATTTCTTATCAATTTTATTATAATTTTCTGGTTTATAGCTTGATTTCTGTTGCTGATTTTTGTCTTTTTAAAGGAAATTTCTCTAAAACTCATAGTGGAGAATTTTGGGGGGCCTAACAAATATGTGAAGAGTACACAATGGGCAGTATACTGTGAGCTGAAAAAAGTAGTAAAAATGAACCAAATTCCAGATCAAATTCTCTAGATTAGACTAGATTGTTAAGGTGTCTCTTTTCCTATGTACCCTACAATTTGTTTCAACAAATTAAATGTCAAAATTCCTGTTACTTCACTACATTTCCTTGGCCATAAAGACAGTTTCATAATATCTTTAAGATATTTACCTTTAATTGTATGTTGAAAACTTTTATAAGTTTGCTACTAAGAATGCTATCTTTTTTAGTTACCAATATGTCCACAAGATTTCTGGAGTCAAGCCACATGGGTTTGAATATCTTACTTCCAACACGTCCATGAGCTCCATATCAGTATAATGGGATAAAGAAATGTATTTCATAAGTGTCTTGTGTTTTACATACTCAAATTCTTGTAATACTACTCGGCACATGGGAAGAACTCAATAAACCTTGATTATCTATATTTCCTCACTAGATTTTCTATATACAGTTGGACTATAAATGTAATCTGTTACTTATGTGGGAATATAGACCATATGATTCCCGTTATCAACATTGGTGAAGTGATTTTTCTAAATATATGAAGTGCATTTAATTTTACATTTCAGGAAGTTATATGAAATAGGATGTCAGGTTTTAGGCATACTTCATTTCAATTTAAAATTGTGTTAATATAAAAATTAAATATAAATGAAATATATACAACATGAAATTTGAACATGGATCATTTTACAGAAGGAATCCAAAGGGATAGGACTATATAATATGTTGGAGAAAGGACAATACTGTAAGTTTTCCCATGTGACTTGAGAATATTATGAAAGTGGAAATTAGAATATGCATAGGGGCAGCAATGACAGTAGGAATTAAAGGGAGAAAGGAATGGTAACAGTGGAGATAACAAAAAGAAAGTTTGACGATATATATGCATGAAAATGTCATGATGAAACCCATTGTTTTGTACATTGCTTAAAAAATAAAACAATAGCTGGGCATGGTGGTGCACGCCTTTAATCCTAGCACTTGGGAGGCAGAGGCAGGCGGATCTTTGTGAGTTCAGGCCAGCCTGGTCTACAGAGTTCCAGGACAGCTGGAGCTACAGGGAGACACTGTTTCAAAAAGACAGAAAAAAAAAAAAAGATTGGACCCAATAGGTACTAGGATCTTTTGGTTTCTCTCCTTACTAAATCTATCCTTAGATTTATTCTGCAGTCTTTCCCCTAACCTTGCCCCAAGCCCCATTTCAAATCCCTGAGGATATCCAGCACCTTGGACCATAGTTACTTCCTTGCCTATAGGATGTCTGGCACCTCCGTTAGCTATGGCANTAATCTCTATTTTATTAATTCTATGATACCCCAGAAACATTAATTCTATAATTTGAAAATATACTGTGTATATGAATTAGGACAACTTGTTAGATCACCATACTTGGAAACAAATCCATGTCCATCTGTTTCATGTTCAGAGCATGTTTCATTTATTAAGCACTCTTATAGTTGACATTTGTCCATTTGGATAGGATAAGCCACACGTTCTTTTCTCTCAGACATTTGCTCATGCACCAAACCACTAATGGATAAACCGTAATTCTTAACAACTATAGATATTCAGTCTAGACAAATACTACTCTAAATTTAAGGTGTAATGAATGTAAGGAACAAATAATTCCTTCATCATAGTAATATCAGCATCATTTTCTTAATATGTAATAATTATAAAATTTTTATGTTTTACCATATTTTACAAATTTATTTAGAGTCCTTTCATCATCTCTCTTCAAAACACTCTTCATATAATATGCAAGAGTAAATGATTTTTCATAGCAAAATATAAGGATATTTTTACTATGAATACCTACAAAGAGTAAAATTACAGGAACCAAGTTTGACGAAATGGTTTGTTTACAAAACTCTAAGTTAAATTATTTATTCTTTTAATATATACAATGAGGAAAAATGTAGTGTAGTGTTCAAAAGCATACTCCGCTAGCACCTGTAATCCCAGAAATAGTGATCAGAGGTTTGAGGCTTGCCTGGGCTAGCATATGAAACCCAGTCTCTAGCTAACAAGAAAACTGACAGAAACATATTCACAGCTCCAGGCCACAGCATCAGTAGAAAATGAAAACTGTCAAAATGAACGTTGGAACTTAAACTCCAATATAGGTATCTGTTGGTCCGAACTATATAAAACTAAGTAACATGTGCAGAGATGTGTATATACAGTCATTTGGCCAATTATTTAACTATAATCTATAATAATGATAGATTCCTGTGGTCAACAGTAGGACCAGACCACCTGGAACTCACTATGTAGACCAGGCTGACCTCTATAATAGAGGGATCTCCATGCCTCTGCCTCCTGAGTGCTTGGATTACAGGCATGCTCCACCATGCCAGACATAACTCTAGCTTTTAACAGTAGGTATATTATTAATATTTTCCCTAGTTACAGTAACTTATATGTCCTTGAGTGCAATATTTCCTCCTTCACATACTTTTGAATTAGAAAGTGTATTCATTATGGGGCTGGAGGGATGGCCTAGCGGTTAAGAGCGACGACCGCTCTTGCAGAGGACCCGGGTTCGGTCCCCAGCACCCACATGGCGGCTGAGAACCGTCTGTGACTCCAGTTCCAGGAGAACTCCAGTTCCAGGGGAATCCGAGACCGTCTTCTGACCTCCGCGGCATCGCACGACACGGGTGCGCAGACCTGCATGCAGACAGTACATTCATACACATAAAAATAAATAAATAAAAATTAAAAAAAAAAAAAGAAAGAAAGTGTATTCATTATAAGCCTATACCAAACTGTATATTAGGGATCAGAATCTGGATGCAAAGAGTCACACTGCTTCAAAACACATCTTAATTTTTTTCCCTACATCTCTATCTGCCACTATTATTCACCAATGTGGGAGTTTTTTTTTAAACTATGTTTATTATTTTTATTTTATGAGTATGAGTGTATTGCCTGCATGTTGGTAGGTGCACATGTGCCATGGAATTCCCATGGATGTCAGAAGACTGCATGAAATCCATCCCCTGGAACTGGAGCTACAGATGGTTGTTAGCCATGCTCTGGGTGCTGGGCATCAAACCCAGGTCCTGTGCAAGAGCAGTCAGTGCTCTTAACTGCTGAGCCATCTCTCCAGGTCCAAATGGATGAATTTTTGACGAAGATTATTTTTGAAAGAGACTAAAATATTCTGAGTGAGGTTAAGAGTCATTTATATTGTCTGATACCATGAGTCATCAAGAAATGAAGGAACTGAACAAGAAAGATTTTGGACCTTTTTGTATCTAATATCTCTACTATTTATATTATTTGTAACATCAGTAATAAATAGTACATCTAAAATATTTTAGTATTTATATTTTATGTGTATTACTGTACTGCATGTGTATGTAATTGCATCCGTGTGCAATGCACACAGAGGTCAGAAGATGGTATAAAATCCCCCAGAACTAGAGCTATGGACAGTTATTATCTGCCATGTGGGTACAGGGAATTCTATCCTGACCCTTTGAAAGAATAGCCAGTGTTATTAACCACTGATCTGCCTTTTCATCCACCAATAGCATATTTTAAAAGACCAATCTCCTTTGAATTGCTTTGTAGAATAATAGTTAGAAAACAATATTTAGGACTATACTGTTTAAATTCAAGTTGCACCACTTAATACTTGTGTCATTTCTAACATCCCAAACTCTCTTAAATCTAAAATTTTTAATACGTAAAACAAAGTTCAAAACATCCATTAAATTAGATTATATATGTCAATAGAATAGTGGCAGACACAAAATAAAGTGCTTTATAAAATTTTAATTGAGTTAAAATACAATTTGCTACTACTCATCTATAATATCTGATGTAACAAAAATGGATTGATACTTTTAAACTTAAGATCATAACTGATTTCACAGTTGCTGTGTTAACAAAGATGAATGTTACAAATAAAACTAATATTTGTATAATACCAAATGCTAACTAAAATAGAGTGTCCCTTTGTGATAGAAAATGCTGTGTTACAAAGTGGCTGAGATATTATATGTTACCATAATTTTTAATAAATTAATTAATTATGTGTATGAATGTACTGTCTGCATGTAGGTTTGTGCACCCGTGTTGTGCAATGCCGCGGAGGTCAGAAGAGGGTGTCAGATTCCCCTGGAACTGGAGTTCTCCTGGAATTGGAGTTAAAGACGGTTCTCAGCTGCCATGTGGGTGCTGGGGATCGAACCCGGCTCCTCTGCAAGAGCAGTTGGCGCTCTTAACCACTAGGCCATCTCTCCAGACCCACCATAATTTAACTGAAAGGGATTCACAGTTACTAGGGAAAAATAAGATGTCAATATTTTTAAATGAAACTAAATACACTTTTAAGCTATATGACTCAGCATTCACATTTCTTGTTTTGATACACAAGAGCTAAACTTATTAAGCATAAAAAATGTGCATGTGCATTTATATCAGCTTTATTTGTAATTGCTTAAATGTAATTGTAACTATACTGAAGTAGGGAGACAGTGTGAACAAACTGTGGTAGATACAAAAATGGCCAGTTATATAGCCTCCTAAAAAATGAGCTGTCAAGCCACAGAGGAATTTTAGATGTGTATTAATATTGAAAAAATCAATCTGAAATTGACACAAACTATGATTCCGATTACACCACATTTTCAGAAGTCAAATATACTGAGACAATAAGAAGCTTGTGTGAATGGCACAGAGGACATTTACGGAAAGCCAACTACCCTGAAATGATATACTAATGAATAGCTATCAGAAAATTATGTCAGACTGATAGAAAATTGATATAAAATTGATGTAAAATTATATCGATTCAGAAAAATTAAAAATTATAAACCTTAATGCAAAATATGGAGCTTTGGTTATATTTATATGGCAATGCAATTCCATCAGTTGTACTAATTGTACAATTCTGATGGAAAGCAAGTGGTATGCATAAAATTCAGACTTTAAAATATATAGTATTTAATTTAACTGACTTTGTAGTTACAACTGATTTTTCCCTAAAATTTTAGGTCTGCTAATAAATGGGCAAGGGATTCTGCATGATTACAAGATTACTTCTCTCAAAAATTTCAAATTATAAACATAGTAATAGGATTATAATAAATAGCAGAAAAAGTAGGAAGCAAACCATATATTTTCAGATATGCTATTCTATGCAAATGATTTTATTCCATTGTTATGTTCAGAAAACATGTGAACAAAAATACAGTATGAAATTGTCTCAGTTGTCAAGAAAATCTCACAAAGGAAATTTTAACAATGACAAAAAAAGATGTGATTATCTTTTTGTAGGCTGTCAGATTTCTCAGCTTTTACTCTTCTCTGTAGAAATTCAAGAGGCAATTTGGAATCAGTTTGCATATTCACATTCCATTTTAAATTGATAAAGCTATACTGACTGAGAAAATTTCCTTTTGAAATTTCATTAAGTTTTGTTTTCAATTGTTGACAGAATGCAAAGTATGTAAATAGTTTAGCATAAAGGGACTTATGAAAGCTCTGGAGAAAACACCTCTGGTAGAGTATAGTGCATCCCTATTTTATCCATGGTTGCACAGAACTTCTATAAATGGGCCCCATGCTTGCCCAATGCTATAGGACTGATTCCCATTATCCCTAAACTGCGGTTAGCATCCTCTGGAGGAAAATCTAAATGTTCCCACAAAGTCAAAGAGAAGTCCCACTAATGAAATTAAGTGAAAGAAATAAAATGTGCTTTAGTCAATATAGGCCCCTTAAGCTAAATTTCAGAAGGTGAAGCACATGGATTATTCAGTAGGAGATCTTTTAATTAGTGCTACTTTACAGTAACCCTGTAAAGGGCAAAAACAATCAAACAGTCCATCAAGCTTTTTGAATTTAGAACTAAGCTAATTTGCAAAAAAAGTTGTTTTTCAATCAGTTATTTATTTGAAAACCACCTGCAGCTAATATAATATAAAGGAAGTTACAAGGAGTAGAAAATCAAGTTATTTCAGAAGACAGTTTGTGTATTCAATACATTGTTGTTTTTCTTCAGAATACTGTTTCCTTTCTTATAGTGTCCTTTTCTCCTTAATAACTGATTTTTCAAGTCCTTATGATGAGTATAAAATTTGACTTCCCCAAAACACCACAGAGCTTTCCAAAACCTTTAGTGAAAATATGCTGAGAAAGAAAAGATGTGCAAATATTTTTTCCTAGTTATTGGCTTTTAACTAGACTGATTTGTTGATGTAATTTAATTAATAGAAGATGATACCTTGTAATGTTAAATCAACACATATTACACTTTCAATGCACAGCTGAAAACATTGATTCAAATATTGCATCTTGAAACAAAGGTAATCCTTTTGGAGGCTTCAAATTTAATTTATATACTCTGTACAAGTGACATTAGGTTAGTTTTGCCACCAGCTGAACACCAACTGACCTTGGCAGCTTTGACATTTTAAACAAGCAGTTGGTCGTGATTGACTCAACAGAGAACTGCACATTATTTCCAGTGGTATCTCTTACTGAAATGACTTGATTCTTACCTGAGAAATTTCATCTGTACCTGTGCAATGTTGAATGACACACCCCAGATGAATTGAAAAGCAATCTCTTCTTGTATCCCTAATTTTATGACTTTCATTTTTTCAGTCACTCTATGGGGCTATATCCCTCTTGTGAGTGATATTCTATCTAGGTTTCACTGCGGGAGCTACTGCTAGGACATTAACTTGGTTTCTATTTTCTTACATCCTATTCTGTGGATTGGAATTCTGCATATTGTTTGACTACCAATAATGAAAGAGATATTTCTCATGTGCATATTAAAAATTTGACAAGAAAACTCCCTATCTAAATCTGTAAAACGCAGTTTGATTTAGAATGCAGTTTAAGAAAATGAAACTTCTGGAGACCTCCCGAGACCAGCTGAAGCAAGGGCAGGTAGGTAGGTAGGTAGGAGCTGGGTGCATCAGCAAGGCTGATTGTTGATTGACGTAATCTAGTTAATCCGTTAATCCAGTTGTTTTTGGCTTAATTGGCTTTTGTGGCTGTGGGGGCGGAGTTATCCTCCCAGGTGGTATAAAAGGTAGGTTTGTGTGAGTCTTGAGATCTGAGATCTCCTGAGACTAACTGAAACGCAGGTACCAAGGCATGGGCTAAAGAGCACCCCCCCCCAACTGGGATTATGAAGTCATCTAAAGGAGGCATGTAAAGCAAGCCTTCAACACAGCAAAGAGGCATTTTGGACTCACATTAGAATACAGGCAAGGAGAAGCCCATATGCCAGGAACATGAAGAAGAGACAACAATGGGTAGGGGCAGGATAATCCTGCACCAAGCTCTACCAACCCTATGGAAGATTCTTACAGTGGGATCCCTCTGGGGATGGCCCAGGACACAGATATCAGAAACACAATTGGGAACATGTTTAAAGAACTACAAGATTATAAAGAGCAAATCAAGAACTAAGAAAAGAGAATGAGGGCTGGAGAGATGGCCTAGCGGTTAAGAGCGCCAACCGCTCTTACAGAGGACCCGGGTTCGATCCCCAGCACNAATAAATAAATTTTATAAGTAAAAAAATCAGTAGCCTTTCTATATGCCAATAGCAAGAAATTGGAGAAGGAGAACATGGAGACCCTTCCATTCACAATAGCCTCAAAAAAAATCTTGGAATAAACCTGACCAAAGATCTCTACAATGATAATTTTAAAGCTTTTAAGAAGGGGATTGAGGAAGACACCAGAAGATGGAAAGACCTTCCATGTTCATGGATCCAAAGAATTAATAGAGTGAAAATGACTATCCTACCCAAAGTAATATACAGATTCAATGGAATCCCAATAAAAATTCCCATGACTTTCTTCACAGAACCTGAAAAAAATCCTATAATTCATATGGAAAAACAAAAGACCCCAGATAGCCAAAGCAACACTGAGAAAAAAGAGTAATGCACATATGGGGGATTACTATACCACACTTAAAAACTATATTACAGAGTTATAGCCATAAAAACAGCATGGTACTGTCACAAAAATAATCCTGTAGATCAACGGAACAAAACTGAAGACCCAAACTTGAGTACATACAGTTTCAGCCACCTGATATTTGACAAAGGGGCCAAGATGACTCAATGGAGGAAAGAAAATATCTTCAGCAATGATGCTAGCAAAACTGGATCACCTCCTGTACAAGAATAAAACCAAACCCCAACTTTTCACCGGCACAAAAGTCAACTCTAAATGGATCAAAAAGCATTGAGAAATCTGAAAATGTTAGAAGAAAATATTGGCAGTAACCTACAAGATATAGGTGTAGGAGAAGTCTTTCTAAATCAGTGGAACAGACCAACAATGAACAAGTGGAATCTCATTAAAGAAAAGGTTTCGGTACACTGAAAGAAAGGATCAAAGAAGTGAAGAGAAAACCCACAGAATGGGAGAAAATCTTTACCAGTGACACATCTGACAGTTTTCATTCAGAGTATATAGATTACTCAAAAAACAAAGGACCAAGAAAACAAATGACCCAATCAATAGATGGACAAAAGATCTGAACACAGACTTGTCAAGAGAAGAAGTAAAGATGGCTGAAAATCATCTTTAAAAGTGTTCAACATCATTAGTAATTAAGGAAACGCAAATGAAAACCACTTCATGATTTCATCTTATCCCAGTAAGACTATCTATGGTCAAGAAAACAAATGACACCAAATGCTAACTCTCATTCAAGGCTGGTGTTATTGCAAAAGTTGGACCTACCATTTAACCCAGTCCTACCACACCTGAGTGTATACCCCCCAAAATTTATCCTATAGCAGAGATACATATACAATCATGTTTACTGTTGCTCTTTTCACAATACCAAACAGTTGAAAGTAACCCATGTGTCCCTCAACAGATGAGTGGATAATGAAAATGTGGCACATTTACACAATTGAGTTCTATGCAGTGGTAAAGAAAGATGACAACATGAACTTTGCAGGTAAATGGATGGAACTAGAAGCTGTTATTCTAAGTGAAGTAACTTAGTCTCAGAAAAAACAAATGACATATGGTGTCCCTAATTTGTAGATCCTAGCACAAATCCTTATATACAAGTCAAGTGGCTAATTTGTTAGTAAAAATAATACTGCATTGAATGATATTATAATAGATATAGCTTGAAGTTTATGTCTATTTTCCTCGGTCTTGAGATTTATGAGAAAGAATAAAGCTGTTTTTGAAAGTATATTAAAACATACATCAACTTGTGCTATAATTTAGGAATGTAAAGTTAGCCTTTAATGTAAAGTTATATTTCTTTTAACTTGCATGAAAACTTACTATTAAACTGTGAATACCTAAATGTGTTTTGGAATTAACCTATAGTTTATTTCCAGACATTGTAAACCTGGGATATGTGTGGAGTGTATATATTGGAATAATACAAAATTACAGGGAAATCAAAAATGGAAAAAAAAGAAACTCGTTCAAAGAACAGGGCAACTCATAAAAGCACAAGGTGTAGTCAGGTTGCAAAGGTTAATTAAGAGACATTAGTTCAGATTATGTCCTTTTTACAAAAGTCATTCCTGTAAGAAATAGCTTATGTTTCATTTTTATTTTATTTTATTTTTTTAATATTTTTTTTATTTTTAAGAGATTCTTTTTGCTTTTAATTTTAATTTTTTATGTGTATGAACATACTGTCTGCATGCAGGTCTGTGCACCCATGTCATGCAATGCCTCAGAGGTCAGAAGAGGGTCTCGGATTCCCCTGGAACTGGAGTTAAAGACAGTTCTCAGCAGCCATGTGGGTTCTGGGGATTAACCCGGGTCCTCTGCAAGAGCAGTCGGTGCTCTTAACCACTAGGCCATCTCTCCAGCCCTCATTTCTATTTTAAAAGCTCTCCTTATCACGAAAAATTTAGATAATTTTATCAAATCATCTTTTTATAGATATATTTAATATTAGAATCACTACTTTTATGAAAAGTTGCTTTTAATTTTCTTACTTTTTTTGATACCCAGGGAAACTAGGGAACTACAGAAAAATGAAGGAGGACTATGTGTTACTTATGATTTGGTTTCACTAATTGAATATTATTTTTTAATTTTCTTTCCATTTTTGCTGATAATAAAAATTGCAGAATAAATGGAAAATTTAGGTAACACAACAGCTACATATAAAATATAAGTCAAATATTAGAAGAGAAAAGCTGTATAATTCATATATGTTATAATTCTTAATATTTAAAGAAATTCAATATTTTTTAAAAAAGAATAGCCTTTTAGAAAAGACAAAGAAAAGGCTATATATAGGATAAACACAACGGAATACTACACACTCTAAAATATTTTAAGTTCATTATTAGTAGAATCAAAGCAGAATTCTCTCTTCACCCAAGTACTGGGAAATATTTAGAAAGCAAAGTGCTGAGAAATATTACAAAGCAATCCTAGAACTCCATTTGACTTTGTGGCTGTATAGGGAATTAATCATACAAACTGCTAGACGTATCATTTTATAATTTTCTTGAGGTTAATTTTATACTAAAACATTTACGTGATTTACATTAATCATCTTGAATTTTTCATAAAGACAAGCTTTCTAGCAACAAAGACTAACAAAATAAATAATAAAAAGATAATGTCAATTTTAGTATTCAAGATTGTGATGGTTAATCCTGGGTGTCAACTTGACTGGACTAAGGAACAAATAAGAGAAAAAGGGTCTTCTGATTGGACCACCTCAACCTGGATGGCCCACCCTAAATGTGGGCGTTACCTTCTGCTGGCAGGCAGTATTTAAGGCCAAGGCAGCTGGAGCTGGTCCCTTTTTCTCCTGCGGCTTGCTTCTCTCATCTGGTGAGTTTGTCTTGCTGCTGTGATCAACCTTTCAGATCCCAGCGTGTACTGAGACCGGCAAATCTCCTGGAATCCATTCGAGCCTTCAGCACTAGACTGGGACTACTGAGACATCCAGCCTTGAGGACTGAGCAGTTCCCTGGATTCCCGGCCTCTCCAGTTCGGCACTACTGTTGAGCAAATCAATAAATTGTATATAGTTATATATTTGTCCTGTTGCTTCTGTTTCTTTAGAGAACCCTGACTAATACAAAGATATAATGATGATATAAAATAAAAACATCTAAATGATTATCAACAAGGTCAGAATTTCTAAGCAATTTCAAGAAGAAAATAGTTCTTATTTTACTAGCATGAAATGTCATCTTCAAAATACAAGTACAAACATTGACAATCATGAGCAACATGAACCCTTGAATATTAGATTTGATTATATAATTAGTTCTGCAATTTGTCCACAGGTCTCTGTTATCTTATACATGCATCAACATTTTCTAGCAAACTGTATGCTTCCAGCTATATGACAGCAGTGCAGTGACTGATGAGAGTGATTCTTAGAGCAAATGAAGATATTAATTTTGTGGTTGGGGCATACAAATGATGTGAAAGCTGTAAGTTGTTAAGCCTATAACACAAGACACTCTTTTAAAAACTTGGCCTTTATTGTGAGAAAAAAATAGACTAATCACTCATTTGACTCCATGTCATATTACTTTTCAAGTTGTCTTTTACACTTTTTCAGCTATAACTGTTAGACTATAACTAAAACTTAACTTTTAATCTATTAGGTCCTCTTCTTAACTGTTAGGTATGGAGAAATTATCATTTCATTTTAAAGAAAATATGGATTTTACAACGTGAAGTTTTAAAAGGACTTATTATTTTCTTCTCCAGGTTAGATGCACCCAATTTTCCAAACAACATGTGTCCAATCTTACCAACATTCCAGTTACCCTCCAGGTGTAATCCCCCTTCTCAACAACTCTTAAAATGCATCCTACAGAACTGAATATAATATTCAAAACATGGTTTGTATAGTTCAGATTATAGTGAAACCATTAACACCCTTGAATTTGACTCTGCATCTACTAACGTGGTTTAAGAATATATTAACTTTTAAAGTATCTGTTAACACTACATTGGATCGAATTGAGATAGTAATCAAATAAAACCACAGGAAATTTGCCATAAATCCCCCTATCATGCACTTGTGCAATAAACAAGAATTTAAAATAACCCAATAAAATCTCATTTTTTATTACTTTCAGTTCAATTTTGAACCAGGAATGATTTTTTAACATCCTAAACTAGCAGCCACATACTTTGTACCTTTGCATTACATAAAAAGATGCTAAGCTTTTCTTCTTTTATTATTCTTGCTTCTGATGCTAAACAGAAAGTCAAGTTCAGAGACCCAGTTACACAGATCTCCATAGCACTTGTGTTGGTCTATTGCTGAATTCTCTTTGGATCACTATTCATTAGACTTGTGCTACCAGTTAATGTAGATTTTTCTCAATTTTCTTTAAGAACACTGAGGATCTTTGTGTCAGATCTTACATCAGTATAGACCCACATTTCATTGGCTTTTCTCAGCTTCTACTTTTGACATGTATCATATACTGCAAGGCATGTGGCATTGTTATGTCACATTATCTTCACCTGAATAAAACAGACCAACTCAACTTGTTTTTTTTTTTTAAAGAGTGCCCATCTCACAGGGCATTTGTTCCCTCATTTCTCTTAGAACTGTGTCCTGGAAATGTTCTTAAGACCAGTGCTCGGCAACTGTGTCCTTGAGTTAGATTTCACTCATAATTTTATTCAAAACTATTTCTCCCGCTTCAACTGGGGAAGTACAAGATTGCATCTATACTTACCAGATAATCTTACCTTTTCAATTCTAATTCTAGAATATTGCATATACACATATCAAGAGTGCTTTCTCAATCTTCACGTTTTCAATGAAGATACAGACACTGTCTTTCAATGCTTTACTATGTCAATTCCAAAGTGTATCCTCATTCATTCCTTATTTGGGGTGGAATAGCAAATTGAAGTTCTCAGGGGACAATTTCAAGTGGCCAGGTCTTAAGAATACCTAATTCAGTAAGACTGAGTTTCCCAAGGTTAATTAAAAGTCTTTAGTTGAGATTATGCCCATTGTAGGAATGTCATTTCCACATAGGCAGAAAGAAATAGAATATAGTCACAGTTGCCTTGTTGTCTAGACTTACATCTTGGATTCTATGAATTTAAACTTCCAACTACCATTCACTTGCATGACTACAGTAAAGCCATCTCAATTCCATTTAGATAAACCAGTTTAATCATCTACCTCTCCCATTTACTATTCATCAGAAGCATTCATTGTGATAAGTTTCATATATCATTGGACATAGCCAATGGTATATGAAACATAAAAAAACAGATCCGGGGCTGGAGAGATAGCCTAGTGGTTAAGAGCACCCACTGCTCTTGCAGAGGACCCAGGTTCGATCCTCATCACCCACATGGCNTCACCACATGGCGGCTAAGAACGTCTGTAACTCCAATTCCAGAGAGACTCCAGTTCCAAAGGAATCCAAGACCTCTATTATTGACCTCTCGCGATGCAATTGCACGACATGGGTGCACCAAACATACATGAGCAGACAGTACATTCATACAAATACAAAAAAAAAAAAAAAAAAAGAAACAGACCTGAAATCAAGGGGTTTGGGATTTAAAAGTTAACTCCACGATTCATGGCAGGTATTTTGAGTCAAATATTCAACTTTGCTCTTCCTCCTCCCTAAGGTGTCATCCTTTTAAGCAGACGCCAACCTTCGCTCGTCATCGAAAACGATCCTATATAGTCCAAAGGTTAATGTAAAAACCTTATGATAGAAAAAAACTACTCTAGTTTCCCTGATGGTAGGTAATACCTCCGAACACCCGATGTCTTCTGAACCTCCGACGTGGCATTGCACAACACACGGGTATATATAAATTAGTAGTCACATACTGTGCGGCATGCAGGACAGGACGATTCAATTTCCATCACATACCAGAAAATTTAACACTTACAAAATAATCAAAAATATTATATATAAAAAAATTAAGTGTATGTAACAGCATAAAAAAAAAGTATTAGTAGGCACCTGCAACACGAAGCCCAGGGTCAATTCCTCTAGAGCGCCTGGGAGCTGAGAGATAGTGGGGGTCCGTAACTCCCACTGTTTTTACTACTCTCTGTGGATGATGCTCAGCATAGATGGAAGAGGTTAGTGAACAGGCGCTGTATAGCTGATTAACTCATAGCCCTTCTGCCAAGTCAAGTACTTAATACATTACCATTTTTTAGCTCGGGAAAAAAGGAAACTATGTATTATTACAGACAACCACAGCCACTGGAGATACAGCAGTAGAGTAAGGGGCTGGGCCATGGGCATACAGTCAGGCCAGCCTCTGGAGGCTGAATTAAAGCTCATCACAGTCCAATGAGGAAGGGGAGAGTGTAGGAGGGAGAAATCCCATTTGTGGCAGACCTTCTTTTGCAGAAAGGTTTTAGTAGCTGAAAGAGTCTCTGAATAGCAGAAAATAGCTTTTCACCTTGGTCGTGCTTACTCCCTGGGGTCTTTAGCAGTACTTCTGTACCCTGCAGCTCAGCTACAGGTCAAGGGGAAGAGGCCTGAAGTTTCAGCTTGCAACCTTCCTTTCCCCTTTGTTTTCTATGGGATTAGGATTTTGAGAAGAGGCCAGCGCTCTTTGGGGCTCGTTAGATGGGCTATTTCCGTTTCCCTCATTAGTGGCTGAGTTTGCAGAGTGTATACCTTAATAATAGTAACAGCGATGCTAATGCCCACAGCTGCCTGTGTGGCTGTACTTTCTCT
The DNA here is from genome assembly GCA_009823505.1 of Rhizomys pruinosus. Taxonomy (NCBI): domain Eukaryota; kingdom Metazoa; phylum Chordata; class Mammalia; order Rodentia; family Spalacidae; genus Rhizomys; species Rhizomys pruinosus. Next base: position 1,283,317 of record VZQC01015529.1, on the reverse strand, counting down.
CAGAGCAGCCTGCATCTATTTGCTTTAGCAGTCCTGGGCTTTGGAACGTGGACTCCAACCCCTAAAATGGGACCCTCTTTTTATGATTCCCCAGAGCGTCCTTAATTGAACATCATGAGCCCGAGGCAAGAAACACCAGGAGGATTGGTTGATATTTATACTTATCAATGGTCATGGATTCATTCTTTCTAGTGAGCTCTTAATAACCCAACTCCCTGGGGGCCTACTGACTGCATGAATTTTTCCATGGACGGCTTCTAACTATCAAGATGCACTGCCTAACCTAATTCCAACTGAAATCTTCAGGTTGACGGAGTTTGACTTTTTTTCACAGTTTGTCCCAGATGCAACTGGGGAGGAATTGAGGTGGTGCTGCCACCAATCTACTCTGTACCCCGTGCTGTAGCTCTATGGGGCAGGCCGGGCTAGGTCAAACTACTACCACAGTTAATATGTTAAGGGAAAAGTCCAAATCCTATACTTCAAATTCCCGAGATAGTGTAAAGAAATCCACAGAAGAGTTCGAAAGCACATTGGTTAAGGTACCCAGCAAAGTAGGTGCAGATGTAAAGGATATAGAGAAGTGTGGGCTTGGAAGAACTATGCCCAAATAGTAAGGACATGGTTGACTTTGGAGCAAATATGTGTAGCATTTTTGGAGATCAAGGAAATTTACCCTAAAGGTCTTCAGGCCCATAAGCAATACCTATCAAATGAAGCGGATTGAAAGTGTGGCTTTCTATTGGTAAATTTGAGGTGGGGTATGATCTAAGCTAGGGGTCCTAGGGGGTGCCAAAAAAGTATGCTAAACAGTCACAACCATAGCAGTCCTAATCCAGATAATGTCCTGTCACAATATTGGCGTGAATGAATATGGTTGAGATCAAGAATGCAAATGAACCCAAGACACTTAGGGCTCTTTCCGCCAGAATGTGTATGCTATTATGAACACTATGCCACACCTACATCAGCTATAAGACAGAATTGAGATATTCTAGAATTAGGAATCATACAATAAACAGGATATACAGTAGGATATATAGTTCTGGCTCATAACTATGATGGCCTCGTTGGTAGTGTCTGATCATATGAGGTATTCGCTCCTAGATAAGAGAAGGTCCGAACGGCCCCTACAGCAGCCTGCGCGAGAGGGACTGCTTATGGACAAGCTTTGCTGGGGCCTTACTCCCCTCCAAGACTGTCTATAGTATTATGTAAGCTGAAATAGACTACCAATGCACCAAGACTCCCATAAAAACCCCTCCAAAGGACTGGGGTTTGAGGCTCCGTTAGATAGCCCAGGAGCGACGCGTAGCTTCCCTCCATAGGATGGGTGATGCCCTGTTGGAGAGAGCGTCATAGGAAACATTCTCTGTGCCACCTTATCCATGCCTTACTTCCTTGTCATACTCGGTCATCTGCTCACGTGCACTAATCGCTTTTTGAAATAGTGATTGTTGCTGTGAATTCTTATATAAAAAAAATCTTTAGTTATCATTGGATTTTTGTTCTTTTACTTGGTGTATGGGGAGTATATTGACAAGAATTGTGGCTACATATGGCAAGACCCATGGTGCTTCGCAAATGCTCTGTTTGGAGGTCAATAGCCCTTGAAGCTGGCAGTGTCTTTGCCAGAGGATTCCTGGGAATCTGGAGCTGCAGATGGGTGTTAGTGCCATGTAGGTGTTAGGACTGGAATCTGGGTCTCTGCAAGAGAAGTCAGCTCTTAAACTGATGAGCCACCTCTCCAGCCCCCTGAAATATGTTTTTATAGTAAACAAAATGTTCTCCATGAATTTTGTGGAGAAACCCTCAACAGTGAACCTTAAATATGGACTCAAAGAGTGAGTTTGTTAGGAATGCTGCTATTAGATCGCTCTGGTAATCTGGGTGTACCAACTGAGATATGAATATACTATATATAGAGAGGAAATAGTTTTCACATTTTGTTCATAGTTTCAGATGAGAAATCCACCAACATTGATGGCTTGACTCATGGCTTTGACGGCGTGTCAGGCACTTAGACACATTAATGGGATGTGTTGAGAAGCAAAAACTCGAAAACTGGAAAAAATTCAAAGCTATCAGAACATTAGAGTTCTCGATTACAAGATAACGCTCACGATCAGCGAAGGGCTCACCCCTCCAGAGTTTTCTCTTAGTGAGGACGGTCGAAGATATTCTATTGGGGGATGCTTATTTGAGAACGGCCCTTAGGACGCTATCTACCCCTATAGGCCCCAGCTGGCCTGAACTCACTATGTAGACCCAGGCTTGGCTTTGAAGTGAGATCCATTCTGCCTCTGCCTCCCAAGTTGGCTGGATTTAAAGGCAAGTGCCACGCTCACCCATGAAACAAGCCTTTAACATGGACCTTTGAAGGATGTTTTAGATACAAACTATAGCTCCCAACTTAGAGCCAGCTACAGATTCACAATCCAATAACCATATAAGAAATGTGGCTGGAGAGATGGCTTAGTGTTTCAAAGCACTTTTTTTTTCTTTTTAAATTGAGGTTTGTGGCATTCAATCATTGTCCAATTCAGTTCAGGCTGATTTCCCTTTCCCTTCCCCCTACCCCACCCATCCCAGATCATGCATTTTTGCCATAACTGTCCTGACATCTTTCTCTCAGTTTTTTATAATTTTTTTTTCATTTTTTGCTTATAAGTTGTATCATGAGTACAAGCATCCTTCATATGAAACCAAATTTTTTGGCTTGCTTGGGTTGTCCCAAACCCCCCACAGCCCCCATCTTGCTCTTGCAGGGAGTTGAGTTTGGTACCCATATAGCAGGTCACAACTATCTGTAGGTTAACTCTAGAGGAATCACACTCTTTGCTGGCTTCTGTGAGACAGGCCTCAGCATTGATGATGCTGACTATTATACATGCAGGGATAAAACACTCCATACCAAATAACAAATAAGAGAATAAAATAAAAATGACCAGCATGTATGTCTGTCTCAGGTAGGAGAGGATGTGGGTTTTGGGACCAATGCCTCCTTGTGTGGCGAATCTGAATTATCCCAAGCAGACCCGTAATTAAGCATGCCAAGACTCGGAGTTATGGGTGCACGGACCCACGCAGAGCCTAGCATCAGTTCAGAGAATGAAACACGACATAAGACCTTAGCTAGGTGGTAATAGAGATAAATTTACAACTAGAACACTCTCTTACCTAAAAGGATTTAGCACCCACAAAGGCATTCTGGGTGAGTTTGAAAAACCGGAGGCCTGAATCAGGTTTGGGATTTCTCAGATTCGCAAGATTTATCGAAAATCACAACCAGGTCAATGTGAACAACTCCCCAAGTAGGATTTGGTCATGCTTCCAAATGCCTGGCAGGGCTGCGGAAGGTGGGGTAGCTAATCACATGGAAGGACAATTTTCTGTTAGGATAGCGGCTGTTTAAATGTTTGCCACTGGCTGACAACTGGACTACCCGTGGGCTGAGGTGATTTGTCACCTTCATTCTACCCCGTAACAGATAGCCACTTCTCTAAAAACGAAAATCTCACTATCCATTGTAAGCCAGGTGTTTTATCTGTACTGTTCCCCCACGAGAATCAGACCACTCCTCTTGCAGGAATGGTGGGAGAGGCAGGAGTGACTTTAAGAACTTGTTTTTTACCATTATAGTTACCTCCTTTTCTGCAAAGCTATGATTCTGTGGGTGGTGGTTGGAGGCTTGAAAGCTGAATTGTAGCGAAGAACACTACATAGTGAGTCCAAAAGAGAGGCCTGCCACACCCTGTCTGGCTACACTCAGCTACGTCTTGGGGCATATCACTTCTTTCTGAGCTGTACCTCTGCCATTAGACGTAGGGAGACTGTGGTAGTCACTTCCTTGCCGACCTACATGCTTTCTCCTGTCCCTCCCACCACCTCTCTTTCGCCAAGCCATTTAAAGGCGTCAGGGTTAAAGGCGAACCCATTTAATCTAAAGTAACGCCACCCGCTTAAGTTCTGGTGGAAGCAGACAACAGCGACTGGTTGTGGATACTTTTACAGCTGCATTTGTTCAGAACCTCGTTCCTGTTGGGAAAAGCAACTGTGTCCAGGGTAGACCATAAAAACTAGGAGCTAGTCACACGTAGGAAATACAAGCACTTTGTGGAGCAGAGGCGTTTGCTTTCCAGGGCCGCTAGGTGCATAAAATACATAATTAAATACAGCAACCCATATAATTTAAAATACCAAAAAAAACCAAAAACTCAAACAAACAAAAAATTCCAAGAAGACAACGTTAAATTTTACCAATGATTTGGATGGCGAGGGAGCTTCAGATTATAATCGATCAGATGATTCGTGTGTATCTGCAAGAGTATTTACAAACAGGAAGTTGGGGAGGTAATGCCTCAAAAAGTATCAAGGGAGAGTAATGTAATTAATGTTATCGGTACAAGCCCAGGACGTCTTCTGGCATGCACTCACAATGTGCACTGGCAATATTGGTGTCTGAGTACTTTGCTGCAAGGAGATAAAGCAATCCTTGTATTGAGATTTTGTGCTCCCCAAGAAACTATAACCCACCTGGACACAACTTAGAATGTCCCTTTCACCCTGGAAGTCATAGTAGCTTCTTCGTGCGGAGGAAATGAGTTTCCAAGTGGCCCATGGACGGAATCTTATATAAGAATTATCAGTACTAATGCATGGTATAAAAATATGAAGACTTCTAATCTATATTTTCTGTCATTGCCTATGTGGACTCAACAACCATGAGATTCTTAATCCTGGTAGAAACCCAGAAAGTACAAAAGAGTCTAGATATCCGATAATAATCGTAAGAAGCTAGTGCTTACTCTACCAAATTTCTGTCTCTCATGCGCCACCTGAAGTCGACTCTGAGAAATGCTGGCAGATTATAAAGCCCGATCATCATCACTCAAAACGACGACACAACCAAAAACAACATTCAAGCTCACCCTAAACGTGACCACCCCAATCTATCTGAATTCTTTTTCCTTTATGTTGTATCTTTATTTTCTTTTGATTAGTATATCTTATCAGTGTGTTTTTTTTTTTTTAATTTATTTTTTTTTTTTTGTCTTTCGAGACAGTCGGTCTCCCTGCAGCCCAGCTGTCTGGAACTCACTCTATAGATAGATATCAGCGTCAGGCCTTGAACTCAAAAGATCCGCCTGCTTCTAAGAACTCCCGAGTGCTAGGAAGAGTCATAAATTTAATATATCTTAATCTAATATCATAACACGTAGCCGTTCCCAGTATCATGTTAGCCGCTGGTCGGCCTTGGAATCCACCTATGATACCAGACTGCTAGGCCACACATGATTACCAGAGAATCTAGCCATTGTCCATCACATACCTAATAAAAATTTTTTTTTTTTTTTAAGTTACCACATTAAAAGCCCAGGTAGAACTTCTTTAGCTATTCCTTTTTTTTTTTTTTTTTCCTATGTGTGTGAATGTATTGTCAGCATGCAAGTCTGTGGAGCTACCCGGTTCGTCCAGCAATGCCCGCGGAGGTCCATAAGTGGGGGTTAGGTTCAGATTTACTCCCAGTATAGGCTAAGGAGACTGGATTCTCCTGGAACTGTGGTAGTACTCAGACGTCTGCTCGGCTCTAATTATGGATTGTTTGTCTGGGGTATCAAAGACCGGGAACCAGCTCTCAGGAATCCTGCTACTTAAGCAGCGTCGGCGCTCTTCCAACCCGCTAGCATCTCGGGCCACCCCCCTTTGTAATTTTTGCTTGCTTGTGAGCTCTCCCAAGTGTACAATGATTTCCATGTAAATCATGTTTATATTTTTAATATTAAGTCTATATTTATATGTAAGTAATTGCGATTTACAATAAGTGCATGTAATCGATACAGTAAAGGAAATGATCTAGGGTGTACAACTGTTCTAATGTAAGAGGCTCCATAATATTGTAAACAATGGGAGGAACCGATTGGGAGTTTAAAAAGGATTAGAGCCCCTTCTCTACTTTTGCCGAAAACTAGCCGGGAAAGAGTGTACAAGGTATGCGTGATTGTCTAGACCATCAATTAGGTAGCGTGGACAAGTGGAAAGTGAGCCTCAATGTATATAATCCAGCCATTTAAATATAAACAGCATTTTAATTAAAATTAAGAAAAACATGTACTCCTTACTTGCAATTTATTAGATTTTAAATAAAACTGAGCTATAAACGTGGATCCCGCCTGTGAAGAATTTTAATCATTTGGGCTATTAGTGGTATGTTAGTGGGCAGTAAGGTACTGGTAGGCAGCCCAGTATAGAGTGAACCCTGAAGGAAATGGCTTTCGTGCTTTTCTGGCTCATGTCTTCAAGTCTGCGCGGGGAAAGCGCATCTTCAACTGGTGCTGTCTCTGCTGCTGCCACTACCGCCACTGCTAATGCATCCTTCATGATTCCAATCAGCTTTTTAGGCTTCAGATGGATATGGAATCAAGACTAGTAGGTGTCCAGAAGTCCTCCAGGCCTACAGCTCCAGGGTGGGAGTGCTGAGGCATCGGGTTCATGCTAGCTACAGGCCCACTGCCCGGATGAGACTCCTGATGGTTGCGTTTATCACTTTACTTTGTGACTTGGGTGTGTCTATCACCTACTGAGCTCAATTCCCAGCTCGTGCATATTGGTAGCCTAGCACTTATCTCACTCAGCAGCATGGTGCCAAGTTCAAGCGTGGATCTGTTCTGTTTTGATTTTCTAGTCCTTGCGACTTTTGGCTGCTGGTAACATTGAATCCACTTCATATGGCTCGGGCAGAACGGTCCTAGGTAAAATCCTTACACATTAATGCGACACGCCTTCAGACTTACCCTTTATCGAACCAGCTTAGCTTTCCTGATAGTTTCTCTTGGTGGCTAATGTGAAGGGCCAGCAACAATTGGATAATCCTGGTGACCGTAGACCGGGCCCGTGTACAAGAAAAAGTTGTACTGACAAGCCTAGAGGAAAGAAACAACAGATACAGCCAGCATCCTCCATGGCCTGCACTTCAGCTCCTGCTACAGATTCTTGCCTTGAGTTCCTGCCCCCTGAACTCTTCCATGATGGATGTGTAAGCTGTGTAAGGGATATAAACCCTTTGCCCTGTCAAGTTATTTTGTTCAGATGTTTTACCATAGAGCAACATAAGCCAACCCAGAACACTGGACTACCCAGATCCTATTATGTAAGCTAGTCTAAGAAGTATGAAAAAATACTTAAATAAATAAAGTACTTTTAAAGTATATTTCATTTCTGAAGTAACATTTGTTCCATTATAGAATGCTACTCAGAGCAATATGCCAACAAAACAACTTGGTGTTCTTCATTTCCATTAATTTTTGTCTTAGTTTTTATTTGTTTATATAATAAAATAAAATGTGGAGGCAATATTTTTCATGTCTTCTATATTACTTACGTTACTTAAAAACGTCATTTTTGCAGAAAGAGGAACCTGGCCTATTGCTTAATTTCTTACTCATGTAAAACATCAACATGCAATTTAATTTGTCAAAGTGATAACAATTTCTCTGTATTTTCTAATATTATATGCCTAACATATTTCAGGAAGCCAACCCTTTTCAGAGTCACATTGTATTATCCAATGGTAAACAAGACATAATTGACTTGATTATGAATCAAAGTATAAGTTTTAATTATTTCATATGCAAAAAACCATAAAATTAGGAAAAAAAAGTTAGAGCTTTTGGCAAAGAAGGCAAATGCTCAGAAAAAATATAGTTTTGGAATTAATTGCTTGATTACAATTAGAAAAATATAACCTTTGAGGCAAAGGGGTTGCTGTGGAAAACCTCTGAAATTTATTTGCAATATATTTATCACGAGTCTGCAAGTGGAACTCTACACAAAGGTGATTTAATTTTTCTTAACTCTAAAATATCTTTAACTTTCCTCAAATATAAGTGAACATCTATGCCATGAATCGTAGGTAAACTGTATCCTTAGCTTTAAAGGCAAACCAAAACAGTAAAAAACTTTTATAAATTATCAGTGTCAAGTGTAGATATCTGGAAGGGTGGAATTGTCTATGTAGTAGCAGAAGATACAAATGTATTTTCAGGGTTGTGGGTTTGTGTAGGAAAATAGCAATGAGGGTTAACCCCAGTGGCACCCGTTCCCTTGATCCTCTAGCACAAAGTGAAAGGAGCTTCCTGGGACTATGGGGAAGGACTATGTTTCTTCACCCAATTTCTTTTTTTTTTATTTTTTTATTTTTACAGGGATTCTACAATTAAATGACACAGTTGTTTTGCAGATAACAATGATGTTACTAGTATGTCATACAATTAAGATAATTGGGTGCATTTTTGCAATATCCCCTTTATGTCCAAATTTTGAACAACCCAAGGTTCTCCATTAGTCCAGTTGGAGAAGCTTGTAGCACAAAGCATGTTGATCAACAGGTGTCCAGACTATATTCTCTAGTCTCATGTTTCACCCCTTCTCTCCACCAGCCTTACACATCTACCATCGCCTCCTCTTCCGCAGTTGTTCCCATGACTTTGGGAACAGGGCACAAATGGGCTGGAGAAAACAGTCTAATTTTTTGGAGTTGTCATTTTTGGACTCTGGTCTGTTCAGTTTGTTTCTCTCACGGATTGAACAGCTTTCACAGTGATACCCCTTTCAGTCATACTAACAACAGCTACAAGCTATGTTGGGTACAGGCATTTTAAGCATTACCACTATATGTGTTGCAAGTCTACAGCTGTGAGCATAAGACACAGATGCTTGGATGGTATTGCTAATCCGCAAACTGTGGGTTTACTCTAAAAGGGTGACAATTTCTTTGTGTGGCTTATAACATCCGCCAACCACTAGAGGACATAAGCTTGTGCTCCGCCAACCCATAAGTGAGTTATTCCTCCTAAGGAGAGAGCTAATAGCCAAATGTTTTGGGAATAATATAGACACTTGGCTCTGCACACTGTTGTATGTTATCTGCCAGCCTGTTGTAGGATGTAGCTTGATATATTACGGAGGAAGGTCTTGTTTGTTCAGGGAGACCAAATTTTGCTTGTATGCTGTAGTGGCCCTTTGGTAAACACCTCTCTAGCATTTCAGAGGTCAGTTGTACGTGTTATCAAGGGGAGTCTCATAACATTTTTCATGCTCACACCAGGTTCTTCGACCAACAGGATACTTGACTGCCTTTTTCCTTGCAGTATCCCATTTATAGGCAAAAGGCCTTTAATCTTGGGGGGGGAGCGGGTTTGAATCACCTAGCCAAACATCTCCTAGGCAGAATTTCATTGTGATGTCAGAGCTTTCCTGTGGTAATATTTTGCTTAAATTACACACTTATAAACAACATTTACTAAAATTGAAATTTAGGCTCTAATACAGAAAATCACAAGCGAAAGAGAGAGGATGACATGTAACAATTCTGCCATGTTGCGACTCACGTGACTCCGGCTGCGAATTCTAAGCCCTGCATGATTCTCGAGCCCCTGAGACATCAAATCTAAGGTTTAAGATTTACCTGTCCTTAGAATTATGGTGGAGATTACCGCCTGATTTTGCACATTATATCAGAGTCAAGTACATTTAGGCCACCTAGGGAGTCCATGCTGGACCAGCTCCTAGGAGGGACACCCTTATCACCACACACACAACACACATATGCACACCATTCCCACCCACTGCCACAACTGTGAGATATGTTACGCCAAGGTTTAAGAATGCAACCGACATCTATGTAATGAAAACTAAAATGTGATGGAGTAGGTCCATGTATTGAAACTACAACACAGCGCCATCTAATCTACTAGTAGGGGCTGCCTCTACTCCAGACATCTAACTGAGAATTTTTGATTTTGTAAAAACTTTAGTTGGCTGCTTTTACCTTTATGAGTATGCCTTGATCTTACCATTCACTGATCCTAATCTAAAAAAAAAATTCTGCGAATATGAAAAATAATTATCGGGGAGAGGGGTTCGGCAATTAAATAAAAAAATTACGCCTTAATTTTACTTTTATCTTGCTTCTCTATATTTTTGAGGACGTGTCTCCCTTTTAGTCCCAAGCTGGCCTGGGGGACACACACAAGATCTGGCCCTCTGCCGTCTTGGCGCTCCGGCCAAGTGCATGGGAGGACGATTATAAGGATAATCGCTACCACACCAGCGGAAAACCATTTAAGAGACTAAATATCAAAACAAAAAATAGTTATTATGATACTACTCCCAGTGTCTAGAACTCAATGCAACGATTTGCCCCTCACTGCCTGTGCTTCATGGTCATGTATGTACACCTTTCCCGCTGCCATAAGCCAAGAATCAGCGACCATCCATGATATGGCCTCGAGAAAACAGAGGGTCATTGGCGTTATTCACTCTGAGGAAGACTGTGTGAAGTTGTTCAACCAATGGGAGCAGTTAGCCTCGGGAGATCTGCAATGTAGTGTTAAACTAGAGAGCTCACGTCTGGGTGGTCGCGGTCCTGAGGTTATTTCTTTCGGAGACTCCCTCAGAAATCCCCTGCGAGAGGCATTAGTGCAGAAGGTGATCATCTTAGGGAAATAGGCTGCATATGAGGGCACTCTTAGGTCCAGGGATCTGTTACTCCACAACTCTAATTAGCCAACACGGCCACGACGGAGTAGTAAGTCAAATAGCTTCATGCCCGCCTCCTCTCCCTGGCCCAATGTTTAGAGCTCTTTAATTTATCTATCTGTTTCCTCTCATGACAAGACTCAGGTTCTTGCAGAAATTGGATACTTGATATACATGGGATATAGGTCTCTCACTTAACAACATCCATCAACTATATTCTCTTATTAACCTTAATATGTCTCCCTTGAAAAAATATTTCGTACTTCCAGCAGAGCTAACTATTCGGCAAGGTGACAACCTGCCATCGATGCCCATAGATGGATACGGCGTCGGGCCTATTTTGTGCTATCACTTGATAAGGGTGATCACTGGACTTCCCAGGCATCCATCCAGGGGAATCCTGTGGTGATGTTTCGTGCCATGTCTGGAAAAGAAGTATACTTGATGATTCATGTACATAGTCTCTTGACTCTTTTGATCTTTTACAGCCTTCTACAGGAAATCCAGTGGATCCGGGGCAAGAGAGGTTGGCCTCAAGGCATGAGCCAGCAATATCCCGAGGGTTCTAGGAATGGCTCTTCATTATGGGAACACTTGCCAAAGCTAAACTATTACAGCGCTCAGAGTTCTGATACAGTGAACTCTGCAATGTGTACAAGAGGAGATATGTTACAGAGTGCTAAGAGCATGGAGCCAGGAGCACCTCCTCTGATTGTAGAGAAACCAAAGTGTGCTCCTCTCAAAAGGAAAAAGTTCTCAACTCCAGTTCTGTGATGTGCCATCTGCTGAGGAGGAAGACCCAGCCCAAAACAAAATTATTCCAGACGAATAGGTCCAAAGAAAGAGAAAGCACCACTCAGAAAAGTTGAATGGACTGTCCTTTTAAGATTTTACCTCTGGGTGAAAAGAATGGCTTAGTAAGGCTTTCAACACAAAGGGTTTTTTTCTGCTAGAAGTGAGAATGGAGAAAGCCTAATCACTGCAATTTACCGTCAACCCCTGCCAGTGCCTCTCAGTGTAAATAATCCTTGGGAATCCATATCAGAGCTCATATCGGAAAAGTGCCTTTTTCTTTTTTTTTTTTTTTTTTAAGTTTTATTATCTGTACTGTGTATGAATGTAACTTTCTGCATGCAAGTTGTTGCACCCGTGTCGTGGCCCAGCCGCCCAGAAGGGAAAAAGGTGGTCGGTCGGTGGTGCTGGAACTGAAATGGCACTGGATACGGTGGGCGTAATTTTCAGAAACACAGCGCGAATAATGGATTCCCAAGAATATTACACTGAGATGCAACTGAGCGAGGGAACGATAAGAACAAATGTGCTGAGCTGGTTTAGTTGAATACGGTACCTAGTTATACTAACTTTACCCCCTGTATCCGCGATTTGATACAGTAAGAACAACGATCACGAGTTTATGTCATTGGTGGCAGCAAAGTGTTGACTCGAGTAAAATTGCAGTGATTAGCTTCTCCAATTCTCACTTCTTAGAGCAGTGGAAAAAAAACCTATGCCATCGAAAAGGTGGTGAAAGCCTACTTATAAAAGCATTTCTCTTTCACCAGAAGTAAAACTCTTAAAAAGGACAGTCATTCAACTTTTTCTGTGGTGCTTTCTTTCTTGGACCATTCGGTACTGGAATATTTTGTATTTTGGGCTGGGTCTTCTCCTCAGCAGATGGGCACAGAACTGGAGTTGAGAACTTTTTCCTTTTGAGAGGAGCACACTTTGGTTTCTCTACAATCAGAGGAGGTGCTCCTGGCTCCATGCTCTTAGCACTCTGTAACATATCTCCTCTTGTACACATTGCAGAGTTCACTGTATCAGAACTCTGAGCGCTGTAATAGTTTAGCTTTGGCAAGTGTTCCCATAATGAAGAGCCATTCCTAGAACCCTCGGGATATTGCTGGCTCATGCCTTGAGGCCAACCTCTCTTGCCCCGGATCCACTGGATTTCCTGTAGAAGGCTGTAAAAGATCAAAAGAGTCAAGAGACTATGTACATGAATCATCAGAAGTATACTTCTTTTCAAGACATTGAAAATGTGTGTAGGTCTTATAAAATTATGCTAATTAAATTAATCAGAATCTTATTTCTCTGAGTGGACAAACAGATCTTCTGTAAAGAATCAAATCTATCCTATAGTCTAGATCTCTGCTCAGCGAAGTGAGAGCTTCAGATTAGCTAATCATAAAGTAAAACTTCAGGCTCACCTAAGTGCCCATCTATCAGAATTCAGTGCTGATTAGATCCACGGATGATTCCTAAGAACAGGAAAAAAATCTAAGAAGCCTGCTCCATCTTAGATACTCAAAAAGCAGTAATACCTACATAAAAGCCCAGGCCTAGTTCTGGTCCACCAGAGTCCCAGTAGGTTATCAGTTATAGGCAAGGTGTGCATTTGTCTAATGTTTAGGAGGAACCAGCTCTCAGAAGGCATTTGTTGACTGATACATGATTAAATGACTAAAGGTATGTACAAAATACAACAAGGAAATGTTTTAATATATTTTAAGCATGGAACAGGAAAAGAAGGAGAGAGTGAAATACTAACAAGTGGAAAGTGACCTCATATTGTAAATCAGCCATTTAAATAAAACAGCATTTTAATTAAATTAAGAAAAACATGTACTCTTACTTGTCAATTTGATTAGATTTTAAATAAACTGAGCTATAAACCGTGGATCCCGCCTGTGAAGAATTTTAATCATTTGGCTATTTGTAGTGGGCAGTAGGTACTGGTAGCAGCCCAGATAGAAGTGAACCTGAAGGAAAGGCTGTGCTTTTCTTGCTCATTGTCTTCAAGTCTCGCGGGGAAGCGCATCTTCACTGGTGCTGTCTCTGCTGCTGCCACTACCGCCACTGCTAATGCATCCTTCATGATCTCCAATCAGACTTTTTAGGCTTCAGAGATGGAATCAAGACTAGTAGGTGTCCAGAAGTCCTCCAGGCCTACAGCTCCAGGGTGGGAGTGCTGAGGCATCGGGTCTCATGGGCTGAGCGGTTACCAGGCTCTCAACTGCCCCAGTGTGAATGCAGTACTCACTGAATGTGCTGGTTAGCTTCACTTGTCAACTTGATACTTCTTGGAGGGAGGTATTCTTAACTGAATAATTTTCTCCACCAGATTGGCTATGTCTGTGAGGCATTTTCTTGATTGCTAATTGATGTGGAAGGGCCCAGCTTACTGTGAGGGATAGACTCCCTTGGGCCGGTAGACCTGGGGTGTACAAGAAAAGTTGCTGAGCAAGCCGAGAGGAAGAAAACCAGTAAGCAGCATTCCTCCATGGCCTGCACTTCAGCTCCTGCCTCCAGATTCTTGCCTTGAGTTCCTGCCCTGACCTCCTTCCATGATGGATGGTAAGCTGTAAGGTGAAATAAACCCTTTCCCTGTCAAGTTATTTTGTTCAGTGTTTTACCAGAGCAACATAAACCAACCCAGAACACTGGACTACCCAGATCCTATTATGTAAGCTAGTCTAAGAAGTATAAAAAATACATAAGTATAAATAAATACTTTTAAAGTATATTCATTCAGTAACATTTGTTCCATTATAGAATGCTACTCAGAGCAATATGCCAACAAAACAACTTGGTGTTCTTCATTTCCATTTAATTTTTGTCTTAGTTTTATTTGTTTATATAGAAAAATAAAAATGTGGAGGCAATATTTTCATGTCTTCTTATACTTACGTACTTAAAAACTGTAAATTTTTGCTAGAAGAAGGCCTGGCTATTGCTAATTTCTTACTCATGTAAAACATCAACATGCAATTTAATTTGTCAAAGTGATAACAATTTCTCTGTATTTTCTAATATTATATGCCTAACATATTTCAGGAAGCCAACCCTTTTCAGAGTCACATTGTATTATCCAATGGTAAACAAGACATAATTGACTTGATTATGAATCAAAGTATAAGTTTTAATTATTTCATATGCAAAAACATAAAATAGGAAAAAAAAGTTAAGCTTTTGGCAAAGAAGGCCAATGCTTCCAGAAAAATATAGTTTTGGAATTAATTGCTTGATACTAATTAGAAAAATATAACCTTTGGAGGCAAAGGGGCTGTGGAAACTCTGATTTTATTTGCATATATTATACGAGTCTGCAAGTGGAACTCTACACAAAGGTGATTTAATTTTTCTTAACTCTAAAATATCTTTAACTTTCCTCAAATATAAGTGAACATCTATGCCATGAATCAGGTAAACTGTATCCTTAGATTTAAAGGCAAACCAAAACAGTCAAGAAACTTTTATAAATTATCAGTGTCAAGTGTAGATATCTGGAAGGGTGGAATTGTCTATGTAGTAGCAGAAGATACAAATGTATTTTCAGGGTTGGGGTTTGTGTAGGAAAATAGCAATGAGGGTTAACCCCAGTGGCACCCGTTCCCTTGATCCTCTAGCACAAAGTGAAAGGAGCTTCCTGGGACTATGGGAAGACTATGTTTCTTCACCCATTCTTTTTTTTTATTTTTTTATTTTTAAGGGATTCTACAATACAATGACACAGTTGTTTGCAGATAACAATGATGTTACTCAGTATGTCATACAATTAAGTAATTGGTGCATTTTGCAAGTATCTATGTCCAAATTTTGAACAACCCAAGGTTCCCATAGTCCAGTTGGAGAAGCTTGTATGCACAGGCATGTTGTATTCAATCAGGTGTCCAGACTTATATTTCCTATTAGTCTCATGTGATTTACCCCTATCTCTCCATAGCCCTTCCAATCTACCACGCCTCCTCTTCCGCAGTTTGTTCCCTAGACTTTGGGAAAGGGGCACAAATTGGTGAGAAGAAAGGTCTAATGTTTTTCTTTGGAGTTGTCATTTGGGACTCTGGTCTGTTCAGTTTTTTTCTCTTCACGGATTGACACCTTTCACAGTGATACCCTTTTCAGTCATACTAACCAAGCTCAAAAGCCTATTGTGTGTACAGGCATTTAAGCAGTACCACTTATTGTTTCAAGCTAAGCTGTGAGCATAAAACACAGATATAACACAGCATAAAACACAGATGCTTGGATGGTATTCTAATCCGCAAACTGTGGTTTCCTTATAAAAGATGACAAGTTCTAACTGTGGCCTATAACATCTCATAACCACTATAGGACCCATCAAGCTTGTGGCTATCCTGACTGTAGTTATTCCTCCAAAGAAGCTAATAGCAACAAATAGTTTTGGGATATTAATATAGACACTTGGCTGCCACTGTTTTACAGTATCTACAGGCTGTTGTGGTGTAGCTGATATTTTCGGTGGAGTCTTGTTTGTCTCAGGTAGGACAATATTTTGCTGTATTGCTGGAGTGCCTTTTGGTAACACTCTCTAGCATTTCAGAGGCAGTTGTACGCTAGCAGGTGACGTCTCATTAAACATTTGCATTGCCGTTTACACCAGGTGTTCGACAACAGGGACTTACTGCCTTTCTCCTTTGCAGTTTATATCCCATTTATAGGCAAAAGGGCCTTTATAATTTTGGGTGGGGCGGGTTTGAATCCCCTGCCAACATCTCCTAGCCAGAATAATTCAATTGTTGATGTCAGAGCTGGTCCTGTATTAATATATTTCACTCAATTACCCAGCTTATAAAGACATATTACGATTGAATTGCCTAGATAGAGAAATGATCCTTTCACAGTTTCCTGATGCCTATTCACTCAGTTAATACGTTGTGCCTGTTTTATAGAAAATTACCACCGTAACAATTGAGACTCTAGTGTACAGTTTGGGAGTGGTTTCATTACCATCCTGTTTTTCCTTTTTCAAAAAAAAAAAAGAAGAAAAAAAAGTGGGGAGAGGTATAAAGGTTTCTCAGCATTAGGTCCATTATAAACAGTCAAACCCCAATATTATTCAGAGAGATGCTCAGTTGTCTGTGACTCAGGCAAGTGACTATATCCTCGAATTATTCCTTTAGTGTTTCATGATGGGCTCAACCTCCGGCTCTGGCTGACATCCCAGTCCATCCTGCGTAGCCATAATTTGTATGTTTCAGGCATTTAGATTGGTGATTTTTACCTGGGAACATAAAATTCTCCTTCCATTGTATTTTGGTTTCAAGATCAGAAATTTTGAAAATTTATCAATAGGATGGAAACACAGAGTTTTCCATTTGTATCCAGGAAAGAATAGTACCCCCTCCCCCCTCCCCGCTTTTAGCTTCCGTTTTTTTTTTTTTTTTTAGGTTTTGTTGGACCCTTATAGATGCCTAAGTTGTTATTACACACTACATACCCATAACAGGAGCCAATATGGGACAAAGCTTTCATTAAATTTTCCCAAACGGCTTCTCATTGACTGTATGCTACTTATTTGGGAAGGAAATTTAAGCTTTATTTCCTTTAACTTGTCCTACAAGTAAACGAAAGTGTAGTTATAATCTGATATTGTGTTATTCAGAAAAATATAGAGACAATTTGTATACCTTAACCCATACAAATTATAAATAAGACCAATTAAAATTTTATATTCCCGAGTTAGTTCAATTGTATTACCGTTTCCACCAAAACCTACACCTAAATTGAATTAATCTAAACAATTCACTAAGCCATTTAAATATCCTATACTTGGGATAAAGCTTGGGCAGAAGCTGGAGGTCATCTGAGACACCTGCTAAATAAATTTAACCCAATAAACACTTTGCTCTTAATGCTATATGACTGGACAAAGACTTCTTACTTATTTGGTAAGTAAAAATTTACGCTTAATTCTTTTAAATTGTCCTACAAGTAAAGAAAGTGTTTACACTTGTGATGTTGTGTATTTCAGAAAAATATAGAGCCAAACCCAATACTAACTATGTAATAAAAAAACAACTAGATTTATATTCCCAGTTAGTTTCAAAATGCAGTTCTACTCCTTTTCTTTTTTTTCCCAAGCACACAAGTTCCTGCATATAAAACCAATTTTCAAGCAGTTGTGTCCCAGCCACAGAGCCCAAGGCCCCCACCATCTAGCTGGAGGGCTTGAAGTATCGAGATTGCACTTACAAGTATACAGTTGCTCTCTGGCAATACGGCAGATAAGTGTGTTACCAAAGGCCACTGACCTAATAAAGCAAAGGTTAGTCTCCTGGAGTCAAGCCAAAACTTCGCCACCAACATCAGCTACACCCCAAC
This sequence comes from Rhizomys pruinosus, assembly GCA_009823505.1. Taxonomy (NCBI): domain Eukaryota; kingdom Metazoa; phylum Chordata; class Mammalia; order Rodentia; family Spalacidae; genus Rhizomys; species Rhizomys pruinosus. The sequence goes on along the minus strand of VZQC01015529.1, from coordinate 1,265,653 downwards.
TGCTTTGTGATACTGTGCAGCAGAGGCAGCCATATGGCCTGTATATCCAACTTTATTTATTATTAGCTCTCTCCTTTGACAAATAACTCATGGATGTAGCCACAAGCTTATACCCTCTTCTAGCGATTAGGAGATTTATATGCCGCAGTAAGGCCTTGTCATCTCGCTCAGGGGGAAAAAGAAAAGTAATTCAAGGATTAACATACCATAGCCAGACATCTGTTGTCTATACCAAAGTAACCTATCATCCAAACATCTGTGTTTGTAACCTACCATAATAATTTTACTGTTTAAATGCCTGTATTTGTTTGTGCTTCATTAGTAGGTTTGGAAGCCTGTCCCTGGGCAAGGGGCAGCCCATGAAAGGAAACAGGCCAGAACTGATTAGAGTCCAAGACGACATCTCCAGACAAAGTAGACTGTTGTGCTTCTTGTCCACCTGTGCCCCATCTCTAAGCCTAAGGAACAATCTGTGGAAGAGGGGGAGTGGTATATTGTAGGAGCGGCGATTGGGGTGAACGGTAAAACTATGACAATATAGTCTGGACACTTATTTCTTCACCCATTCTTAAAGTGAATCTTCAAGCAATGAAAACATTCTGAAAGTGAAAAGTTCAATAATTTGTTTGAGATTCACTCAAGGCAACGGTATTTTATTCCCAAATCATTGTGAGTCTCATAAATATATTCAAACATTGACTTTTGACCTACAAATTTGAGATTTCTTCTTATTCTCAAGGTAGTAATATATAGTAGGAGGTAAAATATGAATGTTATGTACATATTTTTCAAGCTATAAAATCCATAGTTTGCACACAAAAAATCTATTTAAAATAGATAAAACAGATGTAATATAAAACTTACAACACAGAAACTATTAGGTAAACAAAGAAAATACTTCAAGATATAGACAAATATAAGAAATATCTAAAAAATGACTCCAGTACCAGAGAAAATAAGCTCAAGAAATAAAAATGGGATTACATGGTGTGAAAAAGTTTCAGACAATGAAGGAAACTATCAGCAGAATAAAGAGACAGACTAAAGAAAGTGAAACAATCTTTGCCATCTGTGTTTCAGACAGGAGTTAACATCTAGAATATACAAAGAATTGCAAACATTAGGAAACATTCCCATTGGTAAGAGCTTTCAAATGCCTAGGAATAACCAAAGACATTAGGGACTCTACAATGAATATCTTAAATCCTTGAAGAAAGAGATTGAGGAAGACACAGGCAGTACAAAGAACTCCCGTGTTCATGCTTCCCTGAAGAAATTATCTAGGAATAAACCTAACCAAAGACATTAAAGTTCTCTCTATAATAAATATTTTAAATTTTTGAAGAAAGAGAATAGGAAAGACAATACAAGAGGGAAAGACCTACTATGTTTATGGACTGGAAGAATTAATATTGTGAAAATAACTATCCTATCAAAAGAAATTTACAAATTTAATAAAATTTCACTCAAAATCCCCATAAAATTTTTCACATAAATAGAAAAAAATCCCAAAATTCATATGGAAGCACAAAAGACCCCTGATAACCAAAGCAATTCTGAGCAAAAAGAGAAATGCTGGAGCATTAACATGCTAGAAATCAAACTATGTTATAGAGTTCTAGTAATAAAACCAGAAAGTAATTAGCAAAAAAAAAAAATGTAAATCAATGGAACAGAATGAACACACAGAAATGACTGCACACAATTGCAACTAGCTGATCCTTGACAAAGCTGCCAAAAATACATAATGCTGCAAAGAAAACATTTTCTACAAATGGTGCTAAGGTAACAACACATGTAGGAGAAAAAAAATTGACCCATATCTATCACCTTGAACAAAAATCAACTTCAAAGACCTCAATGTGAAAATGCAAATGCTGAAGATGTTAGAAGAAAACATAGGCAGTACAATACAAAATATAGTTGCTGGAAAGGGCTTTCTAAATTGGATTTCATTCAGTCAGGAATTAAGGTTAATAGCTGATAAATGGGGCTTAATTAAACTTAAAATCTTCTGTACAGCAAAGGAAATAATCAATTGAGTGAAGAGGACACCCACAGAGTGGGAAAGAATCTTTGCCAGCTAGTCATCTGATAGAGGATTAATTTCAGAATATACAAAGAACTAAAAAAAAAAAAACCAAAGTATAAAGAAAACATGTAACCCTATTAAAAATGGACTAATGTCCTTAGAGGTAATCCAGGACACAGATCTTAGAATAACAATCAAACATGTATTCAGATAAATCATACAATATAAAGAACAAATCAGACAACTTAGGGGAGAGAATGAAAAACTCAGAAAGGACCTAGAGGGAGAGAATGACAAACTGCAGAAAGAACTAAAAGGAGAAAATGACAAACTCCAGAAAGAACTAGAAGGAGAAAATGACAAACTCCAGAAGGAAATGGAAACATTGAAAAGATCCCATGCTGAAATGAAAAAGGAAACCAACCAGTGAAGCAAGGAGCTAAAGAAGAGATTGAGAAGCTCAAAAGGGAAGTGGAAATACTAAAGAAATCACAGGATGAAATGAAAAAGGAAATAGAACACTCATCCAGTCAAGAGGAAAGAATGGGAAAAAGACTCAGGAGCAGAAAGGAGGAACCAGGAAAAAGAATATCAGACCTGGAAGATAACACAGAACAACTAAAAAGCTCAAAGAATATGAAAAAATTTAAAATATACAAGAGTGGAATGGGAAATGTGGAACACTATGAAAAGAGCAAAACTCTGCATCATAGAGATAGAGGAAGGAGAAGAATCTCAAGAGAATAGTATTGATCAGATCTTCAAGAGAATAATAATTGAAAATTTCCCCAAATTAAAAAACATACAAATACAAGAAGCACATAGAACACCAAATATACAAGATCAGGAAAGAAACTCCCCATGCCATATCATAGTTAAAATGCTGGACACCCAAAACAAAGACAAAATTCTGAAAGCCACAAGAGAAAAACAAGTTATATATAAGGGAAAACCTATCAGAATTACAGCTGACTTTTCAGTGCAAACTATGAAAGCAAGAAGAACATGGACCAAAGAATTCCCAGTGCTACATGACTATAAATGCCAACCCAGGCTACTATATCCAGCAAAAATGGTGATTCTAGTTAAAAGAGAAAGAAAAATCTTCCATGACATAAACAAGATGGTATAATATATGTCCGGAAAACCAACCCTTCAGAGAATACTTGAAGCAATTTGAAGGACAGAGGAGATGAGCAACTATCTACAGGCACCTAGAATGAGAAATTAGTAAAAGCATAACTGCAGAAGTAGAAACCCAGACCCAAAATGTAAATGGATAATAAGGTGAAAGGAAGCAATACACATCTTTCAAGTATAACCTCGAATATTAATGGACTAAATTCCCCAATCAAAAGGCATTGACTGGGAGAATGGATTAGAAAACAAAATCCATCTATGTGCTGTCTACAAGAAACCAATCTCATCCTCAAGGATAGGCACCAAATTAAAGTGAAAGGATTGAAAAAATGTTCCAAGCAAATGGTACCAAAAAGAAAGCAGGAGTTGCTATTTTAATATCAGACAAAATAGACTTCAAAAAAGAAGTAATCAGAAGAGACAAAGAGGGCCATTAGATCCTTATCAAGGGGAAAATTAATCATGAAGACTTCACAATCATGAATATATGTGCACCTAACTCTGATGCACCAAAATTTATAAACACAATTCTATAGAACCTCAAGGCACAGATTAACCCCAGCACACCCATAGGAGGGGATTTCTATACCCCACTAAGCACTTTAGACAGATCAACCAGACAAACAATAAACAGAGAAACATCTGAACTGAACAATAAGAACAATAAGATCCAGTAAATGGACCTCATAGACATCTTCTGAATATTCCACCCAAGCACCAGAGAATATACATTCTTCTTATTTTTGGTCTTTTCAAGATAGGATCTCCCTGTAGCCCCTGATGTCCTGGAACTCAGAGGCAGGTGGATCTTTGTGAGGTCAAGGCCAGCCTGGTATACAGAGTAAGTTCCAGGATAGCTGAGAATACACTTTCTACTCAACACCCCATGGAACATTCTCCAAAATTGACCACCTACTTGGACACAGAAAAAAACCTCAACAAATACAAAAAGTTTAAAATAATTTCATGCATTCTATCAGACTAAAGTGCAATAAAGCTCAATATTAACACCAGGATAAGCCCTATTATCTACAGGAACACATGAAGACTAAACAACACACTCCTGAATAGTAAATGGGTCAAGAAAGAAATAAAGAAAGAAATAAAAGCATTCCTGGAACTAAAGGACAATGACATTACAACACAACAAAACCTATGGGATACTTTAAGTCCTAAGAGGTAAGTTTATAGCCCTGGGTGCCTACAAAAAGAGCACAAATAAATGACCTAACACCACAGCTAAAAACACTTGAAAGACAACAACAAATGAACCCTAAAGACAAAAGACAGGAAGAAATAACAAAAATCAGAGTAGAAATCAATGAAATAGAAACAAAGAAAACAATATATAAAAAAAATCAATGAATCCAAAAGTTGGTTCTTTGAAAGAATAAACAAGATAGACAGATCTCTAGCCCAGTTAAACAGAAGAAAGAAAGAGCAACTCCAAATCAATAGAATTTGTGATAAAAGGGGAAATATCACAATAGACAACAAAAAGATCCAGACAATCGTACAGAAATATTTCAAAAACCTATACTATACTAAATTTGAAAACCTACTAGAAATGGATATCTGAAATCCTGGGAATCACCAAAGCTAAACCAAGAAGAGATTGACAGCTTAAACAGACCTCTAACCTTTCAGGAAATTGAAGACATAATAAAACATCTCCCAACTAAGAAAATCCCAGGCCCAGATGATTTCACAGCAGAATTCTATAAAACATTTAAAGAAGACTTACAACCATTATTATTCAAACTGTTCAGAAGGATACAAGCAGAGGGAAATCTCCCAAATTCCTTATATGAAGCCAGCATCACTCTAATACCAAAACCAGGCAAAGACACAACCAAAAAAGAGAAATATAGACCCATCTCATTAATGAACTCAGATGCAAAAGTTCTCAACAAAATATTTGCAAACCACATAGAGACCCACATCAAAAAGATCATCCATCATGACCAAGTTGGATTCATACCAGAGATGCAGGGATGGTTCAAAATATGAAAATCAGTAAATATTATAAAACACATAAATGGACTGAAAGACAAAAACCACACAATCATCTCAATTGATGCAGAAAAAGCCTCTGACAAAATCCAGCATCCTTTCATGTTTAAAGTCTTAGAGGGAATTGGACTGGAGGGATCATTCCTGAACATAATCAAAGCCATATACAAGAAACCCACAGCCAACATCATCCTAAATGGAGAAAAGTTAGAAGGATTACCATTAAAGGTAGGAACTCGGCAAGGCTGCACCTGTTGCCACTACTCTTCAATATAGTGCTTGAAACACTTGCTAAGGCAATAAGGGAAGAAAAAGAAGTTAAAGGTGTACTAATTGGAAAAAAAGGAAGTCAAACTGTCCCTTTTTGCAGACAATATGATAGTTTACCTAAGGGATGCTAAAACCTCCACTAAAAACTCCTAGAAGTGATTAAGAGTTTCAGTAAAGTGGCAGGATACAAAATTAACCTAGAAAAATCAGTAGCCTTTTTACACCAACAACAGGCACCCACTCACAATAGCCTCAAAAACAATACAATACCTAGGAACAAACCTAACAAAAACCACCAAAGATCTCTACACCAAAATTTTAAACCCCTGAAGAAGGAGTTTGAAGAAGACATCAGAAGATGGAAAGACCACCCATGCTACTAGATTGGAAAAATTAATATAGTAAAAATGTCCATTCTACCCCAATTAATATAAAGATTCAATGCAATCCCAATTAAAATCACCAAGGTTTTCTTTACAGGCTTGGAAAAAAATCATTAAATTCATATGGAAAAGCAAAAGACACCAAATAGCCAAAGCAACCCTGAGTGAAAAGAACTTTACTACAGGTCTTTAGTCATAAAAACAGTCTAGTACGGGCACAAAAACAGACCTATAGACCGAAGAAACAAAACTGAAGATCCAAACTTGAGCACATATAATTTCAGCCAACTCATATTTGACACAGGGGCCAAAAAGACTCAATTAAGGAAAAAGAGAAAATTGTATTGGCAAAACTGGATCATCATTTGTAGAAGAATAAAATTATACCCCTACCTCTTGCCTTGTACAAAAATCAACTCCAAGTTGATCAAAGATCTCAAAGTGAAACCCGAAATTCTGAAGGTGATAGAAGAAAAGTTGGCAGCAACCTACAAGATATAGGTTTAGGAAAAGACTTTCTAAATCATACAGCAGCTGCACAGGAAATAAGGTAAACAATTGACAAGTGGGACCTTATTAAACTCAAAAGCTTCTGTACAGCAAATAATAATAATAATAATAATAATAATAATAATCAAGGAAGGGAAAAGAAACCCCACAGAGTGGGAGGAAATCTTCACCAGTGATACATCTGACACAACATTATCTTCCAGAATATATAAACTACTCAAAAAACAAAGAAAACAAATAACTCACTCAAAAGATGGAGTAAAGAGTTGAATAAAGACAAGTGAAGAAATAGAGATGGCTGAGAAACATCTTAAAAAGTGTTCAACATCACTAATAATTAAGGAAATGCAAATTAAAACCACTTTAAAATATCCTCTCACTCTGATAAGGCTGGCTAGGATCAAGAAAACAAATGATACCAAATGCTGGAGAGATTGTGAGGAAAGGGGAACACTCATCCACTGCTGATGGGAATGCAAACTCCTACAACCACTATGGAAAGCAGTGTGGAGAACCCATAAAAGATTCAAAATGAGCCTACCACCTGCCCCAGCCATACCACTCCTGGGTATATACCCACCGGAATCATCCTACCACAGAGATACAGGCACAGCCATGTTTATTGCAGCTCTCTTTGCAATAGGGAAGTGCTGGAACCAACCCAAGTACCCGTCAATCGATGAACAGATAGAGAAAATGTGGCACATTTACACAATGGAGTTCTTTTCAGCAGTAAAGAAAGATGGCATCATGAAATTTGCAGATAAATGGATGGAACTAGAAGATATTATGTTAAGTGAAGTAACACAGTTCCAGGAAAACAAACAACAAATGGTATCCCTCATCTGTGGATGCTAGCACCAAATACCTAGTTGTAAGACAAACTGAGCTATGTTAATGTTATATTCCTTGTGATCTGAAAACAACTGTGCTCTTATATTGTAAATCTTTAGACAGGCTCCAGAATTAACCTACCATTTATTTTCAGATTTGGGGTTTTTGGTATATGGGTGGTGGGTATGTATGCATATTTTAGAGTAATATAAAATCAATATAGAAAAATGCAAATCAAGAAATATGATATGGAAATAACATACAAATTGTTTTCAAATGTCCATAATGTTAGTATAGATGTGATGTATCAGGCTGGTATAACAGCCTTTCTGGGTGCTAACAACCATACTTTAATGTGCATACCAATTTGGCCGAGGGACCTAAGAGATCATTTTGTTCCTTGCCCTCAGAGGTCAACTAAGTCCCAAGGAACTATGCATGGGGGCATTTCTTGAAATGTCCTGCAAATATAAGTTACCACTCTTCCTGTGTAGGGAGGTCTTAGAGATCCACTAAAGGGACTTCAGTCAGTGTCCAATCTATACAGAAGAAAGTCTGCTCATGCTTCAAAAAGAGAACCCTGGTCTAGCAGGATCTGACTTTGTCCTTGAGTGAATGGAGCTGGTAAATGAAAAGCCAAAAGGAGCCAGGGGTTCACTCCCTCCTTCCCTCCCCCCTAAAACATTTAAAAAAACCCTCTAGTGACCCCTAAGGACCAGATCCTCAACTAACCTTGAGAAAACAAAAACCTTGGTTAATCTGGGCTAACTGTGTGGCCTTAAGTATCCAAAAGGAAAGTATAACCAGACATAAATAATCAGTAAGGCCTGAGAAATTATACTTCAGATATAAAACTTAGTAAAATTAAAAACTAAGAGATCTTAGTAAAAAGGCACACACACACACACACACACACACACACACACACACACACATAGAGCACTGTCTTTTGGCCCGTCTTCAATTCTTTCTGGCAAGTGCATCTGCTCTATGGCTGCCACTTCTTTTATCATCCTTCAAAGTCATGAGACACAGCAAAATTTCAAATAGAATCTAGACCTGTGCACCCTCCCTGTCCCCCCACCCCACCAGAGCTCATGCATTCTACCAAACATGTTTTTCATCTTTTTCTCACTCTCTCTCAAAATTCTCAATGCAGAAGTTTACTGTTTCAAGCAGAAGTTCATCATTTCAGTCAGTTCTTTGACCCAGTCTTGTTGTTGTTGTTGTTGTTTTTATTGTTATTCCTTCCAATATGCATCACTCCAAAATATGCATATAGCATGCCAGAGACGCAGCTTTTTAGCTCTCCAATATGAACTGAGGACTCATATCTCTCCAAGAATCCTCCAGACCATTAATGCTAGATTGGGACTGCTGAGACATCCAGCTTGTGGACTGAGCAGCTACTGGGGTTTCAGCCTCTTCAGAGTATAGACTGCCATTGTTGGATTACCCAGGCTGTATTATGGAGGCCAGTACAGGAAGATCAAGATAGGACAAGGTGCTTACTAGACCTAATTTGGGTGACCATGGGAAGGAAAGACTCCAGTATGGAGGACAAGGTTGAATTTCTAACAGATCCAAGAAGAAACTATACAGGAACAGACAAATTTCTCAGATGCATAGAAAAGAACTTGATAGTTGTTAGCTGTGTTTGTCCTTCCTCAGAGAAGAACAGTTCCAATAGTTTAAATCAAATGAATGGTGTTATGTTTCCTGGAAACTCATCAACCTATACTGACAGGTCTAATATAAATGGGCATGGAACACCCAGGCCACTTAATCGGCCAAAGGTTTCTTTGTCACTCCTCTTGACAACAAATGGTTTGCCTGAAAGCACAGATAACAAAGAATCAAACCTACAGAAAATGAAGAGAAAATCCACAGCGACTCTCCAACATCTGAATCAGAAGTTTCCTCATTGAGCCCTTTTAAAAATAAACATCCAGATGAAGGTGCTATGCAAGCTTAGGAGCATGAGGTAAAAAGACTATTTGAAAAAGAAGGCAAAGTCCGAGAGACAGCTAGCCCAACACCATCCACTGAGTTATTCAGCCATAGCAGAAGAAATGGAAGCACCTTCTTCATCCCAGGATAAGAGCCTAGAAAGCCACACCAGACAGCATTGTGCGGAAGAGGATGAAGAGGAGGAGGAAGAGGAACAAGAAGAGTCTTTTATGACATCAAGAAAAATAATCCCAGAAAGAAAAAATCAAGAAAAAGAACTTGATGTTGCCTTACCTGTGAACGAAGAAACGTCTGAGGAGACCAATCAAATGGAGGAGTCTGAGGTGTGTCAGGATGAGAAGGATTCCCATTTGGAAAGGCGCTGTGAGTAGAGGTTCTGACTGCCATGAGACAGAAAAATCAGGAGGGTCCACTTCCAGTAAGACTGGGGAGATTCTCTCAGAGGCATCCATGGAAAATGACGAAGCCACAGAAGCTGCGGAGGAGCCAATGGAGCAGTACTAACTACATAGAAACATTAGAAGCAGTATTTTAAATAGAGCTCTAGTTTTACACTATATAAAACTTTTTTTTTTAATTTCTGGTTTTACTTTCCTTTTGGATGCTTAAGGTCACACAGTTAGCCCAGAATAACCAAGGTTTTTGTTTTCTTGAGGTCAGTTGAGGATCTGGTCCTCAGGGGTCTCTCAGGGATTTTTTTTGGGGGGAGGGAGGGTGAGAGCCCCTGGCTCCTTTCAGCTTTTCATTTACCAGTTCCATCCACTTGAGGACAAAATCAGATCTTGCTAGACCAGGGTTCCTCTTCTGAAGCATGAGCAGACTTTCCTCTTTATAGACTGTACACTGGCTGAAGTCCCATTAGTGGATCTCTAAGACTTTCCTGAACAGGAAGACTGGTGACCCACATTTACAGGACATTTAAAGAGATCCCCCCATGCATAGTCCCCTAAGACTTGGTTGCCTTTAATGACCATACTTAATGCCCATACCAATTTGGTCAAGGGATCTAAGAGATAACACTGTATGAAACTTTTAAGTAATAAAGTTGACTTTTAGTTTTACAAGAGAAGCAGGTTTATAAAATACAGTACCTTGGGCTGGAGAGATGGCCTAGCGGTTAAGAGCACCGACTGCTATTGCAGAGGACCTGGGTTCGATCCCCAGCACCCACATTGTGGCTGAGAACCGTCAGTAACTCCAATTCCAGGAAAACTCCAGTTCCATGGGAATCCGACACCCTCTTCTGACCTCCGCGGCATTGCACGACACGGGTGCACAGACCTACGTGCAGACAGTACATTCATACACATAAATAAATAATAAAAAAATACAGTACCTTAAGAATAAATCCTAAAAGAATTGTTCATGTGAGAACTGTGAATATCAGGCCCTCTGGGTCCTGCTTATCACTGATTTGTTTTGTTTTGTTTTTTGTTTAGTTTTTTTTTTTTTCCTGGTCTGCTCAAATCAGTGGTTTGTGTGTAGATTTTTTTTTCTAATTTAGAATTAAAGTTTTTAAACTGGAAGGTAATTATAAATTTGAAAAGTTTTTAAAGAATATCTCATTTGGTTTATACATATGCAAGAAAGATTTTTGTCTTGTCTCATTCTGATAGCTCTAGCAGTTTTTGTATTTTGGGCATAGTTTCAGCATTTTAACATGTGAATTATAGGGTTTCATGTGGTTTCCAGATTTTATTGTCTGAATATGTACAGTACAATGGAACTTTAAGTCATATATATGTGTATATATATATATTATTCTAAGAGGGAAATGTTATATTTTTCTGTTTTTATAAGAGATGAATACAGTGGATATTTTCTCTGTTGGTAATGAGTGTGTTCACTTCTTTCAGAAGACATTTTCTTTCTCTGCTGAGCAATTCAGATAAAATCTGGCCCCTGTAAAACCCTGGAAATCTTTAAGTCTATTGAAATACCAGGTTAAACACATTCCAAGAGATCTGTGAACACATTCCAAGAGATCTGTGCAAACTAAAATTCTTTTGTATACTTCTATGGGGCCTGAGAAAAAAAGAGACTTCATTATTTCTGAGAAAATGAGCTTTATCTTGGGCATTGTGTTCAAACATCAGCTTACTGTTTTGTAGAATGAATGCTTATGAAGCTGACATGAGACCATCTCAGAAGAACCAGGAAGGTTCCTTAAGGTTTTGCTTGCCTTTCTGAACATTGTGAATATTATGCCTTTCTAAATTATTCTAGAGTATGCAAACGTCAATGGTATGAAACACCACTGCACTGGAAGAATTAATATATTACTTTACTGATGTACATGAGCTAAAAGGACAAGCTTTAGGAGTATAAAGGAGCCACCATGGTTTGCATAACATTTTGAAGTGAATTAAATATTTTTGAACAGCTTCTTCGACAGCCAGTGTTATATTTTTCAGATCAACACAAAACACAATGATTACTCTAAACTCAATATTTTGAAATTCACATATTTAAAGACATGCCAGCTGCAACTTCCCTGTCAGAGTTATTGGCTGCCAAATTTATACCTGTTTCTTCAGCTGTACCTTTTGATATTTAGAATTTTTAAATTTCTGTAAAGTAGATTTTGTAGACTGTAATGTGTTCACTGCCTTTGTGAAATGGTATATACTTGTGGGGTTGGAGAGATGGCCTAGCGGTTAAGAGCGCCGACCACTCTTGCAGAGGACCCAGGTTCAATCCCCAGCACCCACATGGCGGCTGAGAACCGTCTGAAACTCCAATTCCAGGAGAACTCCAGTTCCACGGGAATCCGACACCCTCTTCTGACCTCCACGGCATTGCACGACACGGGTGCACAGACTTGCATGCAGACGGTACATTCATACACATACAGAAATAAATAAAATAAAATAAAAAAATTTTTAAAAAGAAATGGTATATACTTGTATAATTTTGTGGGTAAACTGAATGCTTGGGCTTTCAATACAGTATTCATACAAAGCAATAACTATTAATGTTATGAAAAAAAAACAAAAGAGAAGAAAATCCTCCAATACAGATTCATATATATGTATATATATTGTATTGCATATATATACATATATATGTGTGTGTATTACATATATGCGTATATATGCAATACAAGTTGGAGAGAACAACAACAAAAGAACTGGAAAAAAACCCAACTGAAACAGTGAAGTTCTCCCAAAACAAATAAGCCTCTGGTTTGAAAAAAAACTCTGGAAAGACTCAGAAAAAGATGCAAGACATGTATAGCAGAGTGCATGAACTCAGGTGGGATGGGGGCATGGAAAGGGAAGTGACCAAATTGGATTGAGAAATTATATGTGATGTATGAAAAAGTTCAATAATAATAAAAATTATATTTTAAAAAATTGTCTACAGATCTGAACAGAGGGTCTCACAAAAAGACATAAAACATATAAAGAATATGATAGAAATTCTTCGATATCCTTATTAATTAGGAAAATGAAAATTAAAGCTACTTTAAATTTTCATTTTACACTAGTCAGAATGCTTAATAAAACAATACCAAATGCTGATGAAGATGTGGGTAAAGGGGAAGAACATTCCTTCACTGATGGCGGCAAACTGGTGTAGCCACAATGGAAATCAATATTGAGGGAAAAAAACGCCAGGCATGGTGTCACATGCCTTTAATCCCAGCACTCAGGAGGCAAAAGCAGCTGGATATCTGTGAGTTCAAGGCCAGCCTGGTCTACGTAGCAAGTTCTAGGACAGCTGGAACTACAGGGGGATCCTGTCTCAAAAAGACCCCCCCCAAAAAAGAAAGATAAATCTATCATATGATTTAGGTATCCCACTCCTTGACATAGGCCAAAAGGACTTGATATACTACAACAGAGAAACTTTCTCAGCCATGTTTATTGCTTCCCTTTTCAAAATATATAGGAAATGGAAACAACATAAATTTCCCTCAGCTAACAAATGGATAATGTTTATGTGGTACATTCACATATTGGAGTTAAATTCAATAGTAAAGAAAAATAAAATCTTTAAATTTTCAGGTAAGTAGATGGAATTAGAAACTATTCTATTAAATGAGGTAGCCCAGATTCAGAAAAACAAGTGATACATATTATATTTCATTTTGCTGACCCTAGCTCTAAATCCTTAGACACAAGTTTACCTCTCACTACTCATCAAAGAAGCTTCTTTTTGCACCACAGACTATTACAAATTTCCACAACTGGCCAAAATATAGAGAATAAGTGACCATGAGGCACTCAGACTTAAGTGATACATCTGCAATACAACCTTTACACCCAAGGTTCAGGGAATATCCCAGAAGATGGGGAAGAAAGATTGTAAGAGCCAGCAAGACAAGAGACCTGTGGCTAGTTAATTCACATTAGACATGATATGGAGCTACACCAATGAAATCTCTACAGTATCCTAATCTAGCAAGATCTGCTTAATGATAAAACCAGTTGACATGCTAAGGTGCTTGGGGGAAATATATAAGCTCTCTAGATGAAGAGCTTATATATAAGCAATCAATGGATGCTGAGGGAAAGAGAATATGTTGTCTCCAAGGCTGTGCTCCCTGAGATAACCCTTAGTGGGCATCCCTTAACACAGGAACACACCAGCACCACTAAATTTATTCAGTACACTCTACAAACACAGACACAGACACACACACACACACACACATATGTAACAATAATAAAAAAGAGGACAAGAAATTGTAAAGGAATGAAAGGACATGGGAAGAGTTGGAATGGACTAGGAAGGGTATAAATAATACAAATAGAACATCCCTGTATGAGGCTTCAAAAGAAAGAAAAATAAATTTATGGTAATATTCACAACAAATTAATATGTAAATAAATTCATATTGTAAAATGTGTTAACACAATTCAAAAATTAAAGACAAAAAATAATATTCTTCTAAATAATAAATGGGTAATGAAGAGATGCCACTTAAAGATTAAACACAAATGGCCAAGAAACATATTTTAAATGTTCAGTATCTTTAGTTATCAGGGATATGCAAATTAAAAGTACCTTGAATTTCATCTTACTCCAATCTGAATAACATTAACAAAACCATATCCAACAAATACTTGCCTGGATGTGTGCAAAGAAGCATGCTATTCACTTTTGTTGTGAGTGCAAATTGATGCAGCCACATGAAAACCTAAAGACAGAAGTATATATATGACCAGCTAAACATTCTGGAGTATATATTGCAAGGAATCTAAAGATACTTATATACCAAATTTTATTGGTGCTGTAGTATGATGTAACCAGCTTCCATGTCTATCAACAGATGAATATATTAGGAAAACATAAATATACAAAATAGAGCTTTGTTCAGTTGTAAAGTGAAATCATGATGACTAATGTATTGAACTGAAAATTATATCAACCAAATTATCTAAGAATCAGGAGTTTTCTCACAAATGTGATTTCTGGATTTTAATGTTCAAATATGTGCACATAGGTCAAGAAATTAGATAGAAGACTATAAGAGGAGGAGAAAAAGTCAAAAAATTGAGGAGGGGTGTGCTGGATAGCTTTAGTGTCAACTTGACACACCTGGGTTGAGGGAGCCTCAATTGGGGAATTGGCTCCATTGGATTGGCCTGTGGCCACATCTGTGGAGTATTGTCTTGATGGTGGAGCAGTGTGGGAGGGCCCAGCCCACAAGAGTGGTGCCACCCTGGGCAGGTTGTTGTATACTGTATAAGAAGGCGGGCTGGGCATGAGCCAGGGAGCAAGCAAGCCAGTGGACAGCATTCCTCCATGTCCTGTGCTTCAGCTCCTGCCTCCAGGTTCCTGCCCTGAGTTCCTGCCTTGTGCTCCCTGAATGATGAACTGTGAACCAGGAGATGTAAGCTGAATAAACCCTTTCCTCCTCAAGTTGGTGTCAGTCAGAGTGTTTTCTCACAGCAATGGAAGACAAACTAGGACAGAAATTGGTACCAGGAGTGTGGTTTTGCTGTGACAGACCTGACCTTGGTGTTTGANAGGAAAATGAAAATTAAAGCTACTTTAAATTTTCATTTTACACTAGTCAGAATGCTTAATAAAACAATACCAAATGCTGATGAAGATGTGGGTAAAGGGGAAGAACATTCATTCACTGATGGCGGCAAACTGGTGTAGCCACAATGGAAATCAATATTGAGGGAAAAAAACGCCAGGCATGGTGTCACATGCCTTTAATCCCAGCACTCAGGAGGCAAAAGCAGCTGGATATCTGTGAGTTAAAGGCCAGCCTGGTCTACGTAGCAAGTTCCAGGACAGCTGGAACTACAGGGGGACCCTGTCTCAAAAAGACCCCCCCCAAAAAAAAAGAAAGATAAATCTATCATATGATTTAGGTATCCCACTCCTTGACATAGGCCAAAAGGACTTGATATACTACAACAGAGAAACTTTCTCAGCCATGTTTATTGCTTCCCTTTTCAAAATATATAGGAAATGGAAACAACATAAATTTCCCTCAGCTAACAAATGGATAATGTTTATGTGGTACATTCACATATTGGAGTTAAATTCAATAGTAAAGAAAAATAAAATCTTTAAATTTTCAGGTAAGTAGATGGAATTAGAAACTATTCTATTAAATGAGGTAGCCCAGATTCAGAAAAACAAGTGATACATATTATATTTCATTTTGCTGACCCTAGCTCTAAATCCTTAGACACAAGTTTACCTCTCACTACTCATCAAAGAAGCTTCTTTTTGCACCACAGACTATTACAAATTTCCACAACTGGCCAAAATATAGAGAATAAGTGACCATGAGGCACTCAGACTTAAGTGATACATCTGCAATACAACCTTTACACCCAAGGTTCAGGGAATATCCCAGAAGATGGGGAAGAAAGATTGTAAGAGCCAGCAAGACAAGAGACCTGTGGCTAGTTAATTCACATTAGACATGATATGGAGCTACACCAATGAAATCTCTACAGTATCCTAATCTAGCAAGATCTGCTTAATGATAAAACCAGTTGACATGCTAAGGTGCTTGGGGGAAATATATAAGCTCTCTAGATGAAGAGCTTATATATAAGCAATCAATGGATGCTGAGGGAAAGAGAATATGTTGTCTCCAAGGCTGTGCTCCCTGAGATAACCCTTAGTGGGCATCCCTTAACACAGGAACACACCAGCACCACTAAATTTATTCAGTACACTCTACAAACACAGACACAGACACACACACACACACACACATATGTAACAATAATAAAAAAGAGGACAAGAAATTGTAAAGGAATGAAGGGACATGGGAAGAGTTGGAATGGACTAGGAAGGGTATAAATAATACAAATAGAACATCCCTGTATGAGGCTTCAAAAGAAAGAAAAATAAATTTATGGTAATATTCACAACAAATTAATATGTAAATAAATTCATATTGTAAAATGTGTTAACACAATTCAAAAATTAAAGACAAAAATAATATTCTTCTAAATAATAAATGGGTAATGAAGAGATGCCACTTAAAGATTAAACACAAATGGCCAAGAAACATATTTGAAATGTTCAGTATCTTTAGTTATCAGGGATATGCAAATTAAAAGTACCTTGAATTTCATCTTACTCCAATCTGAATAACATTAACAAAACCATATCCAACAAATACTTGCCTGGATGTGTGCAAAGAAGCATGCTATTCACTTTTGTTGTGAGTGCAAATTGATGCAGCCACATGAAAACCTAAAGACAGAAGTATATATATGACCAGCTAAACATTCTGGAGTATATATTGCAAGGAATCTAAAGATACTTATATACCAAATTTTATTGGTGCTGTAGTATGATGTAACCAGCTTCCATGTCTATCAACAGATGAATATATTAGGAAAACATAAATATACAAAATAGAGCTTTGTTCAGTTGTAAAGTGAAATCATGATGACTAATGTATTGAACTGAAAATTATATCAACCAAATTATCTAAGAATCAGGAGTTTTCTCACAAATGTGATTTCTGGATTTTAATGTTCAAATATGTGCACATAGGTCAAGAAATTAGATAGAAGACTATAAGAGGAGGAGAAAAAGTCAAAAAATTGAGGAGGGGTGTGCTGGATAGCTTTAGTGTCAACTTGACACACCTGGGTTGAGGGAGCCTCAATTGGGGAATTGGCTCCATTGGATTGGCCTGTGGCCACATCTGTGGAGTATTGTCTTGATGGTGGAGCAGTGTGGGAGGGCCCAGCCCACAAGAGTGGTGCCACCCTGGG
>VZQC01015529.1:1200928-1245596 GCA_009823505.1 Rhizomys pruinosus | reverse complement strand
GTCAGGCAAGAATGTGTCCAACCTTGATGTCATGAAGGCTATGCAATCTTTCCAGTCTCAAGGCTATATAAAGGAACAATTTTCCTGGAGCTATTTCTAGTTGTACCTTACCAAGGAGGATATTCAGTATCTCTATGATTATGTCTACCTGCCTCATTAGGCCCTGCCTGCCACCTTGTACAGCCTTGACCTAAAGGTCTAGAGAGTTAGCAACCACCAAGATTCACAAGAGGGGATGACAACAGAGACATATACAGACTTCAGTGCTGTGTCCTCTGGTGCTGACCAGAAAGCGGAGGCTGGGGCTAGCTTTGCAACTGAATTCCAGTTTGGAGGAAAGTTTGCTCCTGGATGTGGCCAGCTACCACAGTAAAGGTGTGTGCTGGATAGCTTTAGTGTCAACTTGACACACCTGGGTTGAGGGAGCCTCAATCATGTGGCTCCATTGGACTGGCCTGTGGCAATTTGGGAGGGCCCAGCCACTATGCGTGGTGCCACCCTGGGCAGGTTGTTGTCTACTGTATAAGAGGTCAGGCCGGGGGCTGGAGAGATAGCCTAGTGGGTAAGAGCACCGACTGCTCTTGCAGAGGACCAGGATTCGGTCCCTGGCACCCACATGGTGGTTGAAAACCGTCTGTAACTCCAATTCCAGGAGAACTCCAGTTCCAGGGGAACCCGAGACCCTCTTCTGACTTCCCTGGCATTGCACGACATGAGTGCACAAGCCTACATGCAGACAGTACATTCATACATATACAAAAATAAATAAAATTTTAAAAAAAGAGGTCAGGCTGGGCATGGGCCAGGGAGCAAGCCAGTGAACAGCATTCCTCCATGGCCTGTGCTTCAGCTCCTGCCTCCAGGTTCCTGCCCTGAGTTCCTGCCTTGTGCTCCCTGAGTGATGAACTGTGAACCAGGAGATGTAAGCTGAATAAACCTTTTCCTCCCCAAGTTGGTGTCGGTCAGAGTGTTTTGTCACAGCAATGGAAGACAAACTAGGACAAGGGGGAAATTTATGAAAATAGATTACTTGTGGTACAAACCAAAAGGGGTCTAAGATGAGGAGCGGGAAGAGAAGGAAGAGGAAGAAGTGGAAAAGGAGGAGGATGAGAAAGAGGAGGAAGAAGAGAAGGAAAAGGAGGAGGACGAGAAAGAGGAAGAAAAAGAGAAGGAAAAGGAAGAGAGACCAGCAGAAATGGACGGGGTCAAAGGGGAGGAGGATCAACATCAAATATACATACAAAATCCTCTGATGACACTTGTTACTTTGTGTGTTGTTTAAAAATTTAAACTAATAAAAATATGAAGGAGACAATACAGTTTGCTCCTCTTTTCCCATGCCACACCAATACACTGCCATTTTTAAACATTTTATATTTATTTGTTATATTGTTATTTCACTTATTGTTTTATGAGTGAATGTGTGTGCTGTGTGTGTGTGTGTGTGTGTGTGTGTGTGTGTGTATGCTGAGGCACATATATAGAGACCAGGGAACAACTTTGTGGACTCTGTGGACTCTTTCACTTACGCCATCTTTCTGTAGCCTCGTGGTGTCATCAGGTTTATGCAGAAAGTGCTTTTACCTGCTGAGACATTTTGAGCTTATGTTTTCAACGCTGGGAATTAAATATAGGGCTTGACACATCCTACCCCTGAGCCACACCAAAACCTACACCATTGCTATGTTTTAAACATGTGTCACTCATATGTCCTGAACCTTCATGATTTCTGTTCATTACAGAGTTTTGCTTAGCTTTGTTTCTCTTGCTTGTCCTAATTCTAAATAAGGCCAGCACATTCTTCATGCTTTGGGGAAGTTGGTGAAGGAAAAAAATGAGAAACAGAGATAAAAGAGAGATATCTTTTCTTCAGTCATAAAATATCTATTTCTAGATATTGTTGACAAAACAGACAGATCTAACTTCAAACTAATAAATGAGGTGGTTTCTGTGGAAGAGTGCATGAGTGACTATTGCCTAGGAACACAGATTTATGTCTCTTCACATACCATGTTCCAATGAAGTAGCAATTGTATGAATGTTTTATGGTAACAGAATAAAGTCAGAAATCAACATACTTCAAACACATTCATAGGTACATTTTGTATGCAGGCCATGCAAGCAGATTGGGGAGAATTCTATTAATTGGCCTCAGATACTATCTGATGACCTTTTTTAGCCTTTTGGTTGGTGGAAACTGAGATAACTGAGATTGTGTTAACTTTGGATTTCAAAGATTTTTATCTTCCTATCCCAAATATGGAAAAAAAGAGACTTTTACCTATAGTAGTGGGATGTGCTCAAAGAATGACTATTTAGGTGGCTAAAGATAGTCCAAGGTAAATTGTAAATAGACTCTTGTCCTGTAGCATTTCAAACTCTTCTAGATCATTGAAGTGCTAGTCAGTTAACCAACTTTTACAAGAGAGTCGGTTGAAGATGAAAGGGTTTTTTTCTTACCTAAGAGTGATTTTTGATTGCCTAGAACTTAAATTGGTCCTTTGAGAGTTTCTAAACTACATGAAAAATTTCATTCAGTGGATAAACTTGTACAGATGGACATATGGGTTCAAACGCTTGACCAAATAGGACTTAACATGTAGGACAGAATGCATGAAATATATTGTGGGAGTATGGAAGGGGGTCTAAATTTGATTAAAATATATTATATGAAATGCACAAAAACTCAATAAAAATATTTCAATACTAAAAAATACAGGAAACACATGCCTAGGTTCTCAAAGATCTACTAATAGTTATCAAAATCGCTTTAGCAAACTCTTTCACTATGGATATAATGGTGACATATAGCATGTTGAATCTTCTAATATCTTATTACATTTGATGATTTTCAGCTATTTTATTTATTATTTAAGGGTTGTTTTCCCTATGTCATTAAAATGATTATCTACCAAGAAAAATTGGATCATAGCTCATATTAGCATTTCAGACAAGTTCAAGAAAGTAAGAGAACCCTTAAGTAAGATCCCCCTCTTAATCTATTCTTGATTTCATGTATAAACTCAAAATATTTTGCTGAAAGTTCCATATTCGTGGGGTAGAATGGTGGCTCAGAAGTTAAGAGCAATAGCTTCTTTGCAGAGGACCTGGATTTGGTTTCTAGCACCTAAACAGCTGCTGCAAACAACCCTTAGTAACTCCAATGCCAGGGGATCTGTCCTATGTGAATACTGCATATACATGGTGCATGTACATACTTACAGGAAAAACACTCATACACATAAAAATGTATCTCCATATTTAATTTTGAATATGCTCTATGTTATTAGAGGATCTATTGTTAGACCTGAAAACATCCCTGAAGGTTGAGAACATAAAAACACAAGTTAAATGTTAGAATCTATAAGTGTCATTTATGATGATAGACTTCAAAGAAATGTGTTCTTAAGTTACAAAACTGCTATGGATGGCAATCCACAGATAAAATCAAATCTCTCATAGCAGTATTATTTTATTCTCATGATTCCATTAAGCAACATTAAATAACACTCATATTCCTAAATTTACTCTCTCATTATGCTTAATGGAAAGAATTAAAGGACATAAAAACAAACGCAGAAACTTTAAAAGGGGGAAGCATAATGAATATTCACACTGATGTGCCCAAAGCAATATATTTAAATGAAAAACATGATGAAATTTACATCACTCATTTACTAAAAAAAAAGAAATCACAAAAGTTGTAAACCGCCGGGCGTGGTGGCGCACACCTTTAATTCTAGCACTTGGGAGGCAGAGGCAGGTAGATCTTTGTGAGTTCAAGGCCAGCCTGGTTTACAGAGTGAGTTCCAGGACAGCTGGGACTACAGGGAGACCCTGTCTCAAAAAGACCAAAAAAATAAAAAAAATAAAATAAAATACAAAAAACCAACTTACTTTTCTGGGTATGTTCAAAAGGGAATGCTTCATATCAGGTCCTGTTATTCAACTGGGTAATTATGCACTTATTAGCTAATACATACAGAATATGTAGGAAATAATGCAAGTTCAGCGTTTCCAGGAAAGAGAAATTATAAATTTATTTATACAATAGTGACTTTTAGGAAATAAATTACATATTCTTTTTTCCCAGTAAACTTGGATTAATATCACTCTTGACTTCACACCCAGGTTTTCAACAGCATACTGTACTTCTGTAAGGACATTCGGTTTGTACATAACAGCTTGATGTGACTAGACTCATAGATTCTCCCAGAGAATACCCAAACCTCAGAAATGTAGTCACCTGACTTCTTACCGTGACCTGTACTTCAGCAACAAAGCATTCATGATAAATTGCTGTTGAAGCAAGTGGGACAGAAGTTCAATTGCAGCTCCTTTTTTTTTTTTTTTTCAACGTCAACTATAATCAGGAATAAGAGAAACATATTTCATACAATAGCTTTGGTTACAACTAAATGAGGTTTCAGGCCTCAAGAAATAGTTTCCCTGCATTAAAGAAAATCAAGTGCAGGAGGTCTCCTTTATTAAAAGTACTGCATTTGCAAATTGCAGTATAGGCCTGATAAAATGGCACAGCTTTACAAAAAGAGAGAAATACCAAGCCATCTCACTACGATCATCACAGTTGCTGTTCTGCAATGTTTTGTGCAATCATTAAAAGCAAGGCAACAGTAATAGTTCAGACATTGCAATACCCAGAAGATCCCTATTACCTTGACTAGGAACGTTTTCCTTGCATGATTGGTTGACAATATCCAAAGAATAATTTTAGGTCCTAAAGAATTAAACACAGGTCTATTTTTATGAGGTGGGACAGATTGGAAACCATTCTTCCTGCTTGTTCCAGTGAAATTGGAAATGAATAGAATGTGTGTCATATGAGGGACAAGTGTCATGAGGCCCATCTGAATTTTGCCTCGTACCCTTCTTTATAGCCTAATGTTCAACTATATCCATTTCCCTGGCAGTATTACACCCATCAAAAACAAGTTATTGACACTTATATCTCATACATAAATCAAATCAGGCAGACAAAGCAGAGATGGTGATTTCAGAGACCCTGCATGATGGAGTTCAAATAGTGTGTTTGTTTTTCACCTCTAGGATATCTCTAATACTATCCAGAAACAATGGCACAAAATCATTCCAATTAAATGGTCTTAAAATAAGATATAAAACAAGTTCAGGTGATCTCATTCTGTCTCGTGTGTCAAGAGTTGACAGCACAAAATGGAGCAGAAATAGTTTAAATTTAGCATTCTTCCCATACCTGTACAAGGACTGAGAGCAGAAATTGGATTTGCTTCACTGGAGTCAATTAGAAAAACTCAACAAGGAAGGGTTGAAGTGCATTGACAGGGCACTGGGAAGTTTGTAAGTATTGACTGGCACTGGCTTAACTACATATTAATGCATTTTGTTTCTGACATTAATTTTCAATGGAGAAATTAGAATATTAGATTATAATGATGATGATGATGATGATGATGATGATGATGATAAAAGATATAAAGATATGCATTCCCTCACATCAGGTTTACCATAATTTTTGAGGTCTCTGGACAGGTAGTCCAATTTCTGTGTTTCCTCCACAGGGCGTAAGCATCACACCTCATCCTGGTTTTGGTTCTGTTGACATAATATTCTCACCACTCTAAAGAAGTGAGAGCCATCTGAGATGAAGCTGAGTTTCTTTATCACTTATCTGGCGAATTATTTATCCTGCACTGACTTTCATAAAGTACCATTTTCTGCCTTACTCTTACCTCTCAGCTCAGAGAAAAATGTTAGACAAGAGTCATTTGCAACCCTAGCAACTGTTTGCCATGAAATGGGAAGCAGGGAAAGGCTGCCCTGGGCAGAAGACATATATCAAAACAAATCTCCACTAAACCCTGCTGTCTCACTTTTATTTTATTAATAATTCTTAATCAAGAAAGATCCTCTCCCCCAAAAATATAAGTAGATGTGCATTCCTAATGGGAATAGGAATTTAGAATATCTCTACATTTTAGTGCATTTGGAAGGAAACAAATGAATACAAATACAAAAATGAAAAATAATTTGTTCTCCCACATCCCATATTTTTCTGTCCCTTCCTTTTTATCTTGTTCACAAAGAGCTTCCTTAAAATGAACATAGTGGTAATGGTTGTCAAAGAGATTTGTTTTGGAAAATACTTAAAGCATATGGATTTTTTTACCGTTATTGATACCTTATTTGTAAAATATCATCTTACAGGTTTTTACTACAATTGAAACACATGCCATAGCTGTAGAAAGACAGATATTCTTGCCATTTACTTAGAAAAAAATGAAGCAAAATGAAATAGAAAACTTCAGAGTAGAAAACACCTGTAATCCTATCACTTTTAGTGAGGCATGGGGATGGCTGTGAGTTCAAGGCTAGACTGGGCTACATAATGAGTCCCGGACTAGCCTGGTTTAACTCGTGACACCTTGTCTCAAAAAAATTAACCAGAAGCTAATAGAGCCCAGAAAGTAGCTGAACATATTGTGACTAACAATCTACTAAGTGCTATAAATGAAGTATTTTTGTAAATACCCAGTCTGTCAACTTCCCAGTGCCCAGAAATTAACAACAAACAAAACAAAAACTTATCTTTTCCAAGGGAGATATTTTCAAATATTTAATTTTTAGTCATTTATTTGTGCAATTTAGAATGTCAAAGAGGGTGCTTTTTTAAAAAAGCAAATTCCTCTGTCTTGATGGCTCTTTCCTAATTTTTCATACTCTAATACTTTACTTCATATCAATAATTTGAAACAAATTATCCAATAAACAGTACTGACCTCTTATCTTCTGAAACCTTTATATTTCCCAGTAGTTTGTTCAAGGGTTTCTGTACCTAAATTATCTTACACTTGATGTTCAAGCAAGAGACATGTTTTTCTTCACTTCTGAGCGACGTTTATATGTCCTACCCCAATTTCTTCCATGGAAACTTCTACAATCCTCCATGATACCCAGTATCAGAAAAGAACAATGGTGCTAATTCAATGAACAGGAAGGAAATGATTGTTCTAACTTCATGTCTGTTGCTATGATAATATATCCTGGCAGAAAGTAGCATAGGGTAGAAAGAGTTCATTTAACTCAAGAGTTCCAAGTTACCTTCCATCACTATGGGGAAATCAAGGCAATAGGTGCTTGAGGGAATGGGTCCCATCATACCAAAAGTGGAGAGCAAAGAGAAATGAATGCATGCTTGCCTAGTGCTCAGTGAAGTTTTTCTCCTTTATCTAGTACAGAACACCCCCAAACCAGGGATCTGATCTCAGTTAAGACAATCAAAGCAATCCCTGGCAGACAGGCTCACAGGCCAACTTCCTTGAGATTTATATAGTACTTCATTAAGACTTTCTTCCCAGATGACTCAAGATTATGTGAGGTTAACTCATAAAACTGCCACAGAATATCACAATATAAGATGACAAAAATGTAGAGCAGAGACAGACTGAGCATTTTGGTCTCAAGTCAAATGGCCCCAGTTTTACTCATCACATCATCATGATATTTGTGCTGCCAGTAAATGTTAGCATTTTTAAATAAATACAGATAAGACTAAATTTCACAGCTCCATGAACTAGATGACATCAATTGAGAATTTGAACTGTGGATGCTGGAGGAAATAGGCAAGTGCTGTTATCTGGAAAAACACAGCCATTCTCAAAGAAAAGCACCAAAGCGCAGATAAGGGGAAGAAATACCTGGGCCTGTCTCTCCATTGTCTCTATGTCTTATTGGTCTTTCACTGACCAACTCTAATAAGCTTGTCCGTTAAAGGAAGATCATTGAAATAATTTGCATGCTTTGATCTCATAGCATGGATTAGAGCAGAGAAGGTTAGATTGTGGCATTGCAAGAGCAAAGAATAAGCAACACATTATAATAGAATGTTTATTAATATTTGCAGGGCAGAGAAACTTTCTGCAGATGGATGGAGCAAAGGAGGGAAGTATAGAGTAATGATAGCCTGAATCAATTAAGAACTTGGAGGTAATGGGTATCCAGGATGTATGCACCCCTTGGGAGTCTGAGCTATGTAAACCATGAGGTAAAAGCTAACTTAGGCTACATATTATGACCTATCAATAAAAGAATTAACTCTTGAGCAGGGTATGGTGCACCTTTAATCCCAGAACTTTGAAAGCAGGGGCAGGCTCATCTCTGTGGAATCAATGTGAGCTTGGTCTACATGGTGAATTCTAGGACAGCTAGGGCTATAGGTAGACCCTGTCTCAAAATAAAAAAAATAACCTCGAACACAGGACATACTTTCCATTATTGCTTTGCCACTTTCTAATTTGTTTTGGATCAATTACTCTGTTTCATAGTCTATATTTGTAAAAAAGAAATTTATAATTTAATCTATATTATATGGTTGTTTTGAGAGTTAAACTATACAACATTTGTGAAGTTCCTTTAGGCTTGGTAGATTATAAATATTTGTTATAATGATTATTTTCTTCTGTCACTATCTTACATAGTCTCTTGGGTTGATTTACTGACCTAATATGGAATACAAATTTAAAGGTATAAAACAGAATTGGCACATGGCTTTAATCCTAGCACTCAGGAGGCAGAGGCAGGTGGATTTCTGTGAGTTCAAGGCCAGCCTGGTCTACATAGTGAGTTACAGGCCAGCTGAGGCTACAGGAAGACCCTGTCTCAAAAAGACCAAAAACAAACAAACAAACAAACAAACAAACCACAAAACACAATTGGAGTTACTGGTGAGATGACCATGTGTGACAAAGAAATAATATATGAGATACTAAGATTGTAATACCTATTTTCATTGCTGTCAGAAAATTGTGACACATTCGAGAAGTGATGTACGCAATCATCATCTCAGAGTTCAGCTCCAAAATGTGAGACACGGCTAAGAGTAACTGGAAAAATGCTGTATAGTGCACTAATTGGGTAGAAATACACTTGAAAGAAACATTAAACGCTGAGATAAGATTGAACTAAGGTTACCTAAACCAACTTTGTGAATCAGGTAAGAAAGAAGAAACAGCTATTATACTAAAGGTCTTTATGGATTAAGAGCAAATGAGATATTATAATGCACAGAGGAGTTTCTCTTTGTGGACCCTGGAGGATACAAAAAAAGTATACCAAAAGGTATTCATTTTAACAATAATTGTGCAAATACTATTTAGGTTACAAAAACTGGGATTCCAACTGAATAGTGTTATACAAGGTAGAAGGGACAGACTATGATACAGAAATAAGTAGAAGATAAACCAACAGCAGTAGGAAACCAACAGAATGCAGAGGTAGGTTTTTGCCTCTGCATTTTGACGGTTTAAGAAATTAGCAATATATACAGATGTGAGATCACATGTCTTTAATCCCAGCACTGGAGAAGCAGAGGCAGGTAGATCTCCATGAGGTTGTGGCCAGCCTGGCCTACACAGTGAATTCCTGGCCAACTGGGATTATAGGGAGATTCTGTCTCAAAAAATGATGACAAAAATAAAGAAGAGCAGGAAGAGGAAGAGGAAGAGGTGAAAGAAACTAGCCCTAATTGTACTTAAAGTGTCCATTTGTGTACTATCAGTTCCTTTGTAGGTGGGCATTCCTTTTAAGGAATTCTATTCAGGCATGCTAAAATAGAAAAAGCAAGCTCACTTGAACCCTCCAATTTAGCTCACTAGGGAGAATTTTTTTTCTTTTTTTTAAATTTTTTATTTTTATTGATGCTTTGTGTATTTCATACATCATTTTCCAATTCAGTTCAAGCATATATTCCCCTTCCCTTCCCCCCACCCCACCCCTACCCATCCCAGATCATGCATTCTGCCGTAACTTTTCTGCATCTTTCTCTGCTTTTTCGTTTTGTTTTGTTTTCATTTTTTTAACAATAAGTGATAATTTGTGAGTACAAGCATCCTTCATGTAAAACCAATTTGTGTCCAAACCCACACAGCTCATGGGTCCCACCATCCAGCAGGGGGAGCTTGTATGTTCAATCAAGTTGGTCAAATGAGTGTCCAGTCTATATTGTTGTAGTTTCACCTTTCACCCCAATCGCAGCCCTTACATTCTACCGCGCCCCCTCTTCTGCAGATTGTTCCCTAGGCTTAGAAAAGGGGCACAGGTGGATGAGAAGCAAAACAGTCTACTTTCTCTGGAGCTGTTGTATTGGTCTGTAGTCAATTCTGGCTGTTTTATTTCATAGGCTGCCAGCTTGTCCAGGCTTAACCTTTCGATCCTACTAATGAAGCACATGCAATTAGATATATGGGTATTTAAACAGTATACTATATAGCCTTTTGATCCTACTAATGAAGCACATGCAATTAGATATATAGGTATTTAAACAGTACTAATTGTTATGGTAGGTTACTTTGGTATAGACACAGATGTTTCGATGGTATGTTAGTTCATGAATTACATTTTCTTCTGTTAAGTATGACAGGGTCTTCGTGTGGTTTATAACATCTCCTAACCATTAGAGGATGTAAGCTTGTGGCATCAGCCGTGGGTTATTCCTCCAAGGAGAGAGCTAATAGCCAATTAGATTTGGGATATACAGACATATGGCTGCCACTGCTGCACAGTATTTCCAGGCAGATGAGGTATAGCTGGTGCTGACAGGGGAGTCTTGCTTGACTCAAGGAGACCTATATTTGCTTTATTGGTTTAGTGGCCTTTGGTAACACTCTCTGGCATTCCAGAGACCATCTGTATACTTGCAAGTGCAGTCTCCATACATCTTTTCCATGTTTATATCAGGTCTTCAACAGCAGGGCCTTACCACCTCTCTTCCTGTAGATATCCCAGTTTGGAGGCAAGGAGCCTTTACCTTTTGTGGGGGGTTGGATCCCCTGGCCAACATCTCCTTGGTAGAATAATCCATTGTTGATGTCAGAGCTCCTGTATTAATATATTTTGTTTAAGTGCATAGCTTAAGGATACTTTAGCATTATATTTGGTTCTGAATAGAGAATAATCCTTTTCACAGTTTCTATGTCCATTAGTCAATTAAAGAAGGCAGTTTTACCGATTTTACAAGAGAATACCTCTATAACAGCTGGCTCCAATCTACAGCTGGAGAACGACCTCATCATCATCATATTTCTCCTTATTCTATGGGGGGAGTTAAGAAAGTCTCTTGTATTAAAACCTTTGAGGCACCTAGAAGGTAAGCTTCGTAAGGATTCATTAAAAATAGTTGTTACTAGTAGGATCCAGAGAGGGCCCTGATGTCTGCAGCAATCTGAGGCATTTCTTCCCTTCAATGCCCAGAGGCGTCAATCCTTCTGCTGGCACTTTCTGGTACTCTGGCTTCCCTTTGCACAGATACAATGATATAGCATGTCCAAAAATGTTTAAATGGCTCTTGGCAGATCAGGTAAGATTGGTCTTACAGTTGATTTCTATCACTGACTGTGCTGTCATGTTTAGGACCCGGGTTCGATCCCCAGCACCCACATGGCGGCTGAGAACCGTCTGAAACTCCAATTCCAGGAGAACTCTAGTTCCAGGGGAATCCGAGACCCTCTTCTGAACTCCGCGGCGTTGCACGACACGGGTGCACAGACTTGCATGCAGACGGTACATTCATACACATACAGAAATAAATAAAATTAATAAAAAAATAAAAAAATTAAAAAAAAAAGAAATTCTGACTGGACATTACAATTTCATGGGAAGGAAAACAAAACAAACAATTTTAAATTCCTAGTTCACATTAAGTAAAATCTGTAAATCTGTGCTTTGAAGAATGTGAATCTTTTTTGGGGGGGGAGGGGTTTGAGACAGGGTCTCCCTATGTAGCTCCAGCTGTCCTGGAACTCACTATGTAGAGCAAGCTGGCTTTGAACTCACAGAGATCCACAGGCCTTTGCCTCCTGAGTTCTGGGGTTAAAGGCACATGCTACCACACCCAGCCACGGGAAACTCTATTTTTACTTGTGTCTTCCAGTGACTTCTATATGTAGCCAGCTGAATTCCCTTGGGGTCTTCATAGTCAGATATAGTTCTTTCAGGCATCTATCTCTGGACTGTACCCCACAAAGCAGTTAAAATGCTGTAAAAAATGCAGCCTTGGCTCTGTGGTATATCACTGCAGGCAGCAAATTATACAAGGAGAAATAGAGCAGACTGCATTGGAAAAAAGTATTTAGAAAAAAGGAAAGCTTTAGTCAATTGGTATTGCTTTTTGAACAGTAATTTAAGAGCTAGAAGAAATGGCAAAAGTTATTATTTAGAAATAATAGCATATCCTGGATAGAAGCTATCCAGGATATGCTATTATTTTTAATCTCCTGGTTCACCACATCCCTACCAATAGTTGATGAACTATTATAAAACTTAGAAAAATATGTTTCAGGGAAGTAAATCAAGCTGGTTAAGAAAGAAATAATATTACAATCCAGTCTCCTGACATGGAAGGAAATACACTTATTTTACATTTAAATTATTTTAATTAAAATAAATAAGTTTGTTTTATATTTTGTAGGATGGGATTAAATATGTGCTTGATTAAATTATCATTTTCCTTATGCCATATTTCTGCTGGAGTTTCTTTCTGAACCAGAGGTGTCCAAGGAGAATGTTCTGGAAGGCCAATGTCAGACAGCAGATGTAACTCTATGAATATGAGGATCACTCAGTGTGGTATTACTTTTAG
The DNA here is from genome assembly GCA_009823505.1 of Rhizomys pruinosus. NCBI lineage: Eukaryota > Metazoa > Chordata > Mammalia > Rodentia > Spalacidae > Rhizomys > Rhizomys pruinosus. The sequence continues at coordinate 1,232,965 of VZQC01015529.1, read as the reverse complement.
TAACAAATTACCCACCTTGACTTACATATAAGGATTTGGTGCTAGGATCTAAAAATGAGGGACATAATATGTCATTTGTTTTTCTGAGACTGTGTTATGTCACTTAGCATAACAGCTTCTAGTTCCATCCATTTACCTGCAAATTTCGTGATGTCATCTTTCTTTACCATTGTATAGAACTCCATTGTGGAAATGTACTACATTTTCATTATCCACTCATCAGTTGAGGGACACTTGGGTTGCTTCCAGCTCCCAAGTGAAATAAGCAGCAATAAACATGGTTGTGCATGTATTTCTGCAATAACATGAATCCCAGGAGTGGTCTGATGGAGTCAAAAGGTTGTTTCATTTTTTGTCTTTTAAGAGCTCTCCACACTGCTTTCCATAGGGATTACATGGGTTTACATTCCCAGCAGCGGTGGATGAATGTTCCCCTTTCCCCACAACCTTTCCAGAATTTCATATCATTTGTTTTCTTGATCATAGCCAATCTTACCTGGTAAGATGAAATCATAAAGTGGCTTTAATTTGCATTTTCTTAATTACTATCAATGTTTAACACTTTTAAAGATGTTTTTCAACCATTTTTACTTCTTCTCTTGAGAAATCTCTGTTCAGATATTTAGTCCATCTTTTGATAGGGTCATTTGTTTTCTTGGTCCTTTGTTTTTGGGGTAATTTATGTACTGTGAAGGTTCAAAGTTTATGTCTCTTTTTTTCACAGTCCTAAGATTTATGAGAAAGAATAAAGCTTTTTTTTTCAAAGTACATGAAAACATACACCAGCATGTTGTGTAATTTAGGAATGTAAAGTTAAATGTCTTTTTATCTGCATGCAAGTCTACTGTTAAACTGTGAATCCCTAAATGTGTTTTGGAATTAACTTTTAGTTTATTTTCAGACTTTGTAAACCTGGTACATCTGTAGGGTGTATCAATGTATATTTTTGAGTAATATAAAATTAAATGGAACAAAGATGGAACAAAAATGGAACAAAAAAAGGATATTTTTGAAGATCAGACCAAAACAGTAAAAATATGCATTGAAAAAGTTAAAAAAAAAAAAGACTGAGAAAAATAGGCAAGACAGGACTTAACATGTATGGCAGAATGCACGAGTTCCGGGGGTAGGGGGATGGAGTAGACAGGAATGAGGAAAGGAGTTTAAATTTGATTAAGAAATGTTGTATGACAAGTACAAGAGCTCAATAAAAATGGAAAAGAAATGAACAATAAAAGGAATATGTGAGGGTCTGGTGTGATGACAAATAAATGAAAATTGCCAGAATGTTCCTTCTCTTCCATTCCCTCCCTTCGCACCCAGATTTCTTCCCATTTCTGGCCCTGTTGGCCATCAGGCACAGAAAGCCCTTAGGTTTCCAAACTCACACTAAAAGAAGCCACCAACCTCGCTGGATTCCCATCAACTTCCTCTATTGGTCATGTTCTGGCTGCAGGCTCTGTCGTTCCTCTTCTGTGTCAGGGCTTGCAGGCATGAGAGTTAAAACATCTATCATCTTCCAACTTCTCTTTATGGATGCTTGATTATGTAGTGCAGTCCACAAAGTTTAAGATGCATAACATAGCCTTTATTCTCATGACAGTAAAGGTAATAGAGTAGTGCTTTGACTTCTATAGTGTGGCCACAAGCCCAAGGTGATGGTGACAATATTCACTCTCAGAATGCTCAAAATTTACAAAGTGACTCTTTATAATTGCTAATTAATTCCTGTTTCATAAAGAAAAAAGACATGTTCAATTCAGAAATAAATCAGGCTCAATGCAGAGAAACGAAGGCGACTCTACCAAGCCTCTGCTGCCTAAGGCTCCCACCCCGGGCTCCTCTGACGCCCCTACAGACAGTCCTCACATGAATGCTGACACTGTTGTGAAATTCTGCTAATTATACAAGTCACTTTTGAAATATTCATTTGGTTACTTTACAGAGATGGATATTAATGGCTTTCTAGCTTTGAAAAAAAGGAAAATATTTCCTTTGATCTGCAAAAGTTGGGTTCTATGCTTTGGTAAAGAAAATGGACTGAAGAGAAAGATGTTTGAGCATTTTCTAGCCATCAAGTAATTATAATAAAGTCAATTTTCTTTGATTTTGGTGGTTAGTCTTAAAGATACAGAATGGCTGCAATCATTCTTTCAGGAGTCACCCTAAAGGCTATGTTAAGTCACAAATGACTGAATCTGGCCATCAGTGTGGTTTCATTTCCAAAAGTTAGTTCAAGAAACTCAGGACCAATATTCAGGAAGCCCAATAGGCACTGTGACAGAAACATTATATCAAAACTGGCATTTGTCACATGTTAAAGGATTGGGAATATTTAGTTGTGAATAGATGATGAATGTAAATATTCCGATACTTGGTGCTTAGAAGCACTGGTAAACAGCAGGGTTCTCTGCTATCAATATGCAAAAGTATCATCACTTTTGGGGTGCTCAATAATAATGAAGATGCCTGGATTCTACTTTCTGTATATTCCAATTCAGTAGTTAGAGAATGAGAACTGTATTAGTTACATATAATAACATAAACTATCACCAAACTTACTTAACACTATAAGGAAGCAAATATTTATTCTCTCTCTCTCTCCCTCTCTCTCTCTCTCTCACACACACACACACACACACTCACACACACACACACACACACACACACACATACACACACACAAATATACATAAACACACAGTTTCTGTGGTCAGAAATCTATCTGGAATTGGCAAGCCAGTTCTGGCTTACGATATCTTTTGAGATTTTAGTCAAACTGTCAGCTGGGAAATTCTCATTCAAAGACTTGAGTTGAGCTGGAAGAGCAGACTCTAAGATGTCATACAGTATCATTATTGGCAGATGTCCTCAGTCCTTATTAGTAGCTAGACAAAATGAACTTTCCTATAAAAAGTCTCTACATGAAAAATGGCTTCCACCAAAGTGAGACGTTCAAGAAATACAGAGGCTAAATGACCAAGATAGAATGGTGTTTTACATCTATTTTCAGAAGTGACCTCCCACACTTCTACTGTACTCTATTAGCAATATGAAATAATTCTGTCAGAATATCAAGACTACTACAAGAGAATAAGTAACAGGACCACCTTAGAGGTTCCTTTCCACAATGTCCCAAGTATATTCTAATAAGCAAATGCCTGTTCATGTGCATGTGTCTATTAGGAACTATTTTGTGGTAAGAATAGTGTATTAGGGGCATGATTCTTTAATAAATAGCAGAAATAATTTAACCATTCAATCACATGTATGTGATTTTCCAAGATTACTTACAGGAATGTTGCTTGTTGATAGTATTGGAAGCCTGTGAAATCTGTGAACCACAATTTTGAGATTATGACAAAGATATGAATAACACTAGGGATTTAAATTTATATAAGTGCTCCTCTCAAAATTTTGAAGCATCATTGTCATGGCAAACAATAATTTCATAATTGTTGGAAAGACTGATGACTTTCAAGCAAGGATCTGTGAAGGCTGGAGATGGCAGAGCTGTTACTCACAAGAGGTAGAATCACTGGTGCTGAAGACCTTGGTGAAAAGAAAGAAAATATCTTAAGAGCTTTATGGAAATAACAGCTTCAGTAAAATGCATGACTCTACATTAAAATTATTGAAGCTCATCCATGTATCCCATTCATGTGTTAACCAGTCCCCACCATGCATACTTTGTCAGATCACAAGAGGAATTAGTTTTACTAGTGTAAGAATGGCATGCAGGGAAGAAGAGTAGCAAAAGAGATCTACTGAACAGCAAGGATACCATATTCCAATGCATAAATCCAACATATAAAGGCACAGAATAACTATTCCTATTCCAAAATGGAAAAATCTAGGCATAGCAAGAAACAGTCATATCAAAACAAAACTTAATCCATTAAAGAAAATACCTAACCCTTCAGTTCCATGCTTGGCATCTAGCACCTGTGATAGAATCATTCAGACTCCAAAGAACCTCCGTAGCCTCCAGCTCTCCATTCCTGCCACCTAAACCACACACAGCTTCTCTTTGCTGGCTTTACTCCATACTTGAACTTTTCCTTGCCCATGGCTCTGGCATCTTCAACATCCTTCTGTCTTTATTTCAACCTAGGATTCACCTTCAAAACTTCACATGTTATCCTTTTAGACCCTTCCTGCAGGGGCTTAGATCATGATACACAGTACCTATCCTCAAAATCTCTACAGAATCATGGATCAAAACTCCATAACCCCCTCAGTTTCACATCTTCCATGCTTCAAAAGCAGAACCACATGGACAGTGTTGACAAGTTTTGGTTGAAGCTCAAGCTGGAGAGTCCAATGTTTTGCTAATGAGACATGTTTCTGTTTATCTGTAGCACAAGTATGTTTTATATAATGATATTGATCTCTTTATTATGACAGCAACTATTTTAGTATCTCTCTGAATACCACCCTCTCTTGAAGTTTTTCTCTATCATGAAAATTACTCTATCACCTTAAAATGAAAGTTAACTCAGATTCTCAGAACACAACAGAAAGAAGCCAGATTCTTGGCCAAAATATCACATAAATGGCCCCTAGATAAGTTCCTGCTATATTCCTTACTTCCCTCTAAAACCTTATGAGCTGAGCTGCAACTTTCCACATTTCTTTCAACATTCTTGTTTTATAGACTCCTTCCAGAATGGTGCATTAAGCTCTGCTTACAGCATTAGAGGAACTCAAAGTTGTAAACTCTTCCTCATTCCAGACACAAGACCGTTCCAAAGACCTATGAATCAGAACTACATGGTCAAGTTTTCCCACACTCAGTGTCATTTCTGTCTTAGTTTCTGTTCCCATTACTGTGATAAATACTCTGACAAAAGCAACTTAAGGGGGAAAAGGGCTTATTTTAGTGTACAGTTAAGGTACAATCTATTTTGGTGAGGAAATCAAGGTAGCAAGAGACTGAAGCTGCTGGTCACATCACATTTAATCTATACATACTAATGTTCAGCTGGTTTTCTTCAAATTACTTGAGATCTGCTCAGGAAATGGTCCCACTCACAATTAACATTTGTCTTCCCCCATCAAATAATTTATTCAAGTTACACTCCTACACCCATGCTCAGAGGCCCATCTCCCAGATAATTCTAGATTTTTCCAAGTTATCAACTAACAATAACCATTACAAGTACTGAGGCTTCACTCTGAAGCATCAGGCTAAAGCCAGAATTATATGTGGAAAGAGTGAAGCAAAGGACTTTAATGGATTAGAATAGACGACTGAAAATAGAAGACATTTTTTCTTTTAAATATGAAATACATGACTAAAAATCAAATGAGAACAAATATATCCTTAGGTAAATTACTATCCAAACTGCAAAAATCTAATAATGAACAACCCGGAAATGATTTTCAAATAGTCATTCAAATACTCCTCAGAGATTTGGATATATTTGTCTAAATGAATTATTGTTGAACCATAGTATGTGAAAAATAAAGCTATTTATACCAATATCTAATATTGCAGTTGTCATAAGCTGATTGAAGGTAGGAGTGACCTTGTAAAATTTCACTGGTAGAGGTCACAATCTTGAGATATGTGTGGCATGCATATATGCATATTTTGGAGTAATACAAATTGGAAGGAACAAAAACAACAAAACAGACTGGGTCAAAGAACTGACTGAAACAGTAAATTGCCCAAAACAGTAAACTTCTGCATAAAAAAAAAGGCTGAGAAAAAGATGAAAGACATGTATGGCAGAATGCTTGATGCCTGAGCTCTGGTGGGGTGGGGGGCAAGGAAGGGGAATGGGTCTAAGTTTGACTGAGAAATGTTGTATGAAATGCACAAAACTTCAATAAAAATTGGCTTAAAAATTTCACTGGTAGTAATAGTATTCTTGCTCTCTTGTTCAGGTTCCAAGGAGATCTCTTGTATGATATCCACAATTGCTGGGTTTTGCTTACATTCTTTCTTCTTAGATTTTTGGTATTAATTTCTCATGAATTTTGAAATTACAGTAACAAATTAAGTTTGATAGTCTACAAGGTTCCTCCTAAGTCTTGACTTTAGGCAAAATTAATTTTTAAATTTTTAACTAAAAAGTAGAAACTCAAAAGTACAATCACATTAAATATCTGTTTGATATCATAAAATAAAATAAGCTTCTGATTGTTGAATCTCATTCTCATCCAGTGGTCCAGTAGCTATCTGAACAGCTTATGCTGATGACCCTGGGTTTCCAAGGAAATATAATTTCCAAGGAAAATAATCCTATTATTCAATAATATACTGAGGTTAAAATTCTTTTCTCTAAACCTCAGTATTGTTTCTTTTTTTCTTAAAATCTTTGAAACCATAGAGGATCTTTATGTATCTAATGCTAGCAAACACATTTTTACTAAATGTTCATTTGTTGAGTCTAAATATTGATTTTTTTCAAATAAAATCTACTTGTAGCAAAATCTACTCTTCATGATGCAATTTCTAATCTTAAACTTTGTGAACTAAAGTTCTTAGAAAGAAGCCACACCTGACATGCAAGACTCAACATGAGGCTGATTGACTGATTAGAATTTCAATAGGGAGAGGTTGCATTGCAGCAAGTCCAGAGCCTAACTACAAGCATAATTACTGGACTATCTTTAGCCTTCTAATAAAGAGTCATTACCCATTCCTCTGCGTGACATAATATGTTTGCGACTATTAGGTCAGTTCTTTTGGAATGTGAAAACAAACCCTCCTAGCTTTCACCAAGCCAAAAGCTAAGACTGCCTTCTGATAAAATCTGAGTACTTTTATATTTTTTACTCTGCTATGACCAACCTATATGGGGTATCCCTCAGCCTCAATATATTTAGAAAGTGTGTTGGGTTATCACTTTCTCTTTTATGTTACTATAACAATTTCATGAAAGTGTTGTCACATTTGAACACAGAATCTGGAGTAAATGAAATCTGTGTTTCTGGACCATGGTCACTTGGATTTGCAGCTTTATCCCTTTTGGCGTGAGAGCTATGTTTCATAGATCATTATATTAAAGGACTTAAAATGAACTTCTCTTCATTGAATAGGGAGGAACTCCCACTTTCTTTTTTTTTTGGTCTTTTCGAGACAGGGTTTCCCTGTAGCCCTAGCTGTCCAACTCACTCTGTAGACCAGGCTGGCATTGAACTCACAAAGATCCGCCTGCCTCTGCCTCCCAAGTGCTAAGATTAAAGGCGTGCGCCACCACTTTCTTAATTTAAATGAACTAACTAAGTTTATCAGCTTTCCTAACACCACATCAATGGCATATACACAGCTTATTGTTTTATAGAACCCTTAAAACTGGGCCTAAGGTGAGCTCTCCCATACCTACTGTTGTATTTGTGGTCATTATTAGAAGAGTATGTGTGGAATGTGTACCATTCATTTCTGATAGAACAATTGCACAAATATTTTATGATATTTTATTACTGATGCTGTCCTCTATTTGATCTGTGATTCTAACTTCAAGACTCATAAATAATGGATTCCCATTATAAATATAGACTTTACCAAAACTTTGATTAAAGCTTCAACTGTAGTAGTTTGAATGCATGTTGGAGCATAGACAGACTTTCTTCCAAAAGAACTGGCTCTCACCATTAGATATCAGATGCATCCCAAAGATGCAGCCATGAATCTCATGACCTCTCCCAACCACCCATGGGGAGGGGCTATGGGCTCTTAAGGCAAGAGAGCTAATGGGCAGACCTCTCTCTTCCTTTACTGCTCGTGCCATGATAAACACAAGGGGAACACCAAAACGACCTAATAAGTGAAAACCCTCACCTATTCACTCTGAAGGAAACCCATTAAACTTGGTAGTCTCCTCTTCACACTGAAGCTTTGGAGAGCCTTTTCTTGTTTTGCCACGGGGACCACAGGTAGTGGAAGTGGGAGGCAGGAGGTGGGTGCTGAGCCAGCTCTGGAGTTGCACTACTAAGTTTAGCAGGCATGGCTCCTCCTAGGAAGGAATATTTTCTGCTGCCATGTCCCCATAGGTTCCACGTATTTGTCCCCAATTCATGGCACTAGTTGGGGAGAGTCACAGAAGCTGTAGGAGATATGGCCATGCTGGAGGAAGCACATTGCTGGGAGTAGGTGCTGAGAGTACTTAAGCCTTGCTAGATTTCCAGTTTCTCTCTGCTTCCTGTGCCTGCTTGAACATGTGAGCTCCCAGATTTCTGTTCTGGCCACCTCTACCAGATACCTCCCTAACATGATAGACTCTTATCCCTCTATAACCATAATCTAAACAAACTTTTTCTTCTGTAAATTGCTTTAGCCATGGTGTTTCATCAGCAACAGAAAGGTAACTGATACAAAAGTTACCAGAAAGTGGCATATTGCTGTGAAGAAACTGACCATGTGATTTGGGGAAGAATGTGGAAGACTTTGGGAGTTTGGACTTTAAAAGTAGTTGAGGGGCTGGAGAGATGGCCTAGCAGTTAAGAGCACCGACTGCTCTTGCAGAGGACCCGGGTTCGATCCCCAGCACCCACACGGCGGCTGAGAACCTTCCGTAACTCCAATTCCAGGAGAACTCCAGTTCTAGGGGAATCCGACACCCTCTTCTGACCTCCGCGGCATTGCACGACACAGGTGCGCAAACCTACATGCAGACAGTACATTCATACACATACAAAATAAATAAAATTTTTTAAAAAAGCGGTTGAAATGCTCTAAGCAGAGCTTAACAGGCCATTCTAGTAGAAGTTTGGAAACAAGTAGTGCTGAAAGCAAAGTAGTTCCAGAGGGAGCTAAGAACTTAAACAGCCACTGAGATATTTTGGCAAAGCATCAGGCTTCCTCTGACCATGGCCTAAGAGCCCGACTGAGGGTAAATTGAAAAGTAATGAGCTAGGCTGGGGGAATAGCGCAGCGGTTAAAGGCTGAGGATAAGAACCCCGAAAAAAAAAAAAAAAGTAATGAGCTATAAACCAGATATGGTGGTGTGTGCCTTTAATCCCAGGATTGGGAGGTAGAGCCAGGTGGATCTCTGTAACACCAGGGCCAGCTTAGTCTACCTAGTGAGTTCCAGGCCAGCCAAGACTACTGGATGACCTTATCTCAAAAAGAACCCCCTCCCAAAAGAGAACAAAAAGAAAAATAATACGCTCTGTCAGCACACTACACTTATCTGCCTGGAAATACTGTGCAGCAGTGCAGCCATATGTCTGTATATCCCAAATCTAATTGGCTATTAGCTCTCTCCTTGGAGGAAACCCACGGCGGATGCCACAAGCTTACATCCTCTAATTGTTTAGGAGATGTTATAAACCACACGAAGAACCTTGTCATACTTAACAGAAGAAAAAAATGTAATTCATGGATTAAACATACCATCCAAACATCTGTGTCTATATACCAAAGTAACCTACCATAAAACTTAGTACTGTCTAATACTATATATCTAATTGTGTGTTTCATTAGTAAAAGGATCAAAAGGCTATAGTAGTACTGTTTAAATACCTATATATCTAATTGCTGTGCTTCATTAGAGGATCGAAAGGTTATGCCTGGACAAGCTGGCAGCCCATGAAAGAAAACAGACAGAATTGACAAGACCAACAACCAAGACAACACCTCCAGAAAAGTACTGCTTTGCTTCTCATCACTGTGCCCCTTTTCTAAGCCTAGGGAATAATCTGCGGAAGGGGGGTGTGGTAGAATGTAAGGGCTGCAAATTGGGTGAAAGGTGAAACTACAACAATATAGACTGGGACACTCATTTGATCAACTTGATGAACATACAAGTCCCCCTGCTGGATGTGGGACCCATGAGCTGTGTGGGGGTTTGGGCACAATGCTTGCAATTGGTTTTTACATGAAGGATGCTTGTAATCACAAATATCACTTATTGTTAAAAAAATGAACAAAAACAAAACAAAAAAAACAGAGAAAGATGCAGAAAGTTACAGCAGAATCCATGATCTGGGATGGTAGGGTGGGGTGGGGGGAAGGGAAGGGGAATATATGCCGTGAACTGAATTGGAAAATTATGTATGAAATACACAAAGCATCAATAAAAAAAAAAAAAAAATAAATAAAATAAAAGAAAACAGAATATCTGGGAAGAACGGCATTCACACACAATGAGCACAGGCCACTCCATGAAGCAAACCATCGAGGTCTCTCAGTTCAGGTGCATCAAATTGACATTAAAGCTATGCAGTAAAGGAGTCCTACAATTTGTTTCTTTACGGTCTATGAAAGTCCATTTAGGACTCAAAGTAAAAGATTTAAACTATGAAAGCAAAAGTTTCTATCATAGCCATTGAAACAAAGCCCAAGATAATAAAGAGGTTAAAACCAGTAACTTACTCAATGAAGTCCATGTACTTGTCCCCAGACTTTGAATTATAGCTTTGAAAAGGACAAGGCAGAAGGGGAGGGGCATTGTCACATACAAAAGCAGGAAAGAAATACTTAGGGCTCACCCAATTGGTACATTTGACGGTCCATGTGGTCACCAGAAAGTAAAACCAATTTCTTAAAAAATATTAAAAGTACAGTTGCAAAGTATAAAGGTTAACGAGATTATAAACAATTTTATTTTTTTTATAATTTTTTTTAAATTTTTTATTTATTTTTGTATGTTGTATTAAGCGTACTGGTCTGCATGTAGGTTTGTGCACCACGGTCGTGCAATGCCGTGGAAAGGTCAGAAGAGGGTCTCGGTTTCCCAGGCAACTGAGTTCTGCCTGGGAATTGGAGTTAAAGACGGTTTTCTCAGCCAGCCATTGGGTGCTGGGTGATCGAACCCGGTCCTCTCAGAGCAGTCGGTGCTCCTTAACCGCTAGGCTATCTCTCCAGCCCATAAACAATTTTTAGTTGTATGGGTAACTCTATTAAATGTCTTTTCACTTGAGGCTATAAACAAGGTATAAGTACCTGGGAGGTGGAACACAATTTCTTTTTTTTTATATTATTTTATTTTATTTTATTTTGTATGTGTATGCCAGTACTGCACTGCCTGGTAGGTCTGTTGCACCCGTGTCGGATGCCAAGGGTCACGACAAGAGGGTCTCGGATTGCTCCCTGGAAACTGAAGTTAGTTTCCTCGGAAAATTGGGGAGTTTCAGTTCAGATGGTTCCCTTAGCCTGCCATGTGGGTGCTTGGGGATCGAACCCGGGCCTCCGAAGACGCGATCGGTGCTTTAAAAGCTAGTCTATCTCTCCAGCCCCACCCGAATTTTTTGTGATATAAGCCATAATTTACATTATAGAATTCTTAAAGTGAACAGTACTTCCTTCATACACTCATAAATAAGATTCTAATAAATAACATGTGGTGATGGACTTTTATAAAAGGTTTGTACTGAGCAGAGGCACATGCATTGACAATCATCACAGAAGTTCTAAAATGCTCTGTTTAACAATATCATACACCATCACAACATTTATCCACACACATTGTTTTCTTAAAAGGTTATTTATCTAGTGGTGTGCAGTCACACTTGATTGGAAAAGAAACACCTTTAAAAATATTTTTGATAGGATCATAAGGTTAATTAGCCTGGATCAATGTGGTCTCCCATGAACTGGAAACAGTCCAGAACTGTACTAGAGACTCCAAGACATCAGCTCCAGAGAAGTAGAGAATGTGTTTGCTTTCACACCTGTTGCCCCTTTTCTAAGCTAGGGAAAAATCTTCTAAATATTTTGCGTTGTAGACTTTTCAGGGGTTTCATTGGGGTTTATCATGGTAGACAACTCCACCCCCTCTAGACTGACACTCCTTTGATCATTGAGTGAACATACACTCCCCCCCTTTCATGATGGTGGGACCCAGTGAGCTGTGTGGGTTTGGGGCACAACGCTTGCAAATTGGTTTTACATGAAATGGAGGCTTGTACTCACAAATTATCACCTATGTTAAAAAAATGAAATCAAACAAACAAAAAAGCAGAGAAAGATGCAGAAAACTTACGGCTAATGCACATCTGCGATGGGTAGGGGTGGGGTGGGATGGGGGGTTCCTGAAGGGTATCTATGCCTGAACTGAATTGGGAAANAAATTTTGTCATGTTTATTTTCAAACTATAAAGGAATTTCCTAAAAGGAATATTATTTAGGGAGCTGGCCCGACCCCCCGCTCCCTGCGACTCGCGCCAGATCGGTGCCTCCCCTCGCCAGCATTCTGGGCACCCCCTCTCCCCTCCCCCGATTTAGCCACCGCTCCGCTTCCAACCAAACCTGATTGCCGCGCCCGGGACCGCGTGGACCTTTTCTAGCTACTGGGCTCTGATTGCAGGAGGACCCAGGTTGATTTCCCTCTAGCCAGACCACCTAACCGCCAGGCTGTTCCTTTATGCTCTTGTTGGGCCGCCTGGAAAGAAACGGCCGACCCCCGACCACGGTTGCTCGATCCCTCTTGCTCATCCTAAAACTCACCAGTTATCTCGCATGGACATAATCCGGAACGGCCCACCTCATTGACCTCTGTCCATCTTTAGACTCTTCTTTCTCCTTGCTGTTCGCCACATTGTCCGGGAGTTTGCATCATCCATCCCGGTGCGGGTGACGCAGGCACACTCCTTCTTAACGCCACCGGTACTAGTTGACCCGAATCATGTAGCGATAAAACTCTTTATAAACGGAGAAATGTCAACAAAAACAATTTTAACAAAAAAGAACACAGTAAATACCCCGCAGCTTACTACGCACCTCCAAAGACTAAGAATAGAAAGGACTAATGATAAATATTTATTTCTAAACATGCAGCTAAAAGTTCTTCCCTGATAATGCATGCCTTCAAGGCTAGACGGGTGGCCAGGCAGATGGACTATCCCTTGGACAAAATGTTGGTTCATACAAATCTAGTTGAGATTTAATTGAACCTAACTTTAGACACATAGAGTGATGGAAATTACAACCAGATTCCCCCCCAAATTATATATATATATATACTATCTTTTATATGTTACACTATATGAAATATACTATATGAGTACCTTGGATCTATATATACTAATATATATAATATATACAAAACAAAAAAATAAAAAAAAAAAAGATAGATATATATATATATATATTAATTGTAAAAGGTATCCACTGGCAACTATTCAATTGGTTTTACTTTAATTTGGCCCTGCTGCACTCATTTGACAAGGGGAAGAGGTGATTTGCCAGGGGGAACAAAGCCATGTGATATTTGGATTTATAAAGCTTGGACCAAAAAAACCGAACACTCCTTAAACAAACCTCTGACTATATTTACATTTTTGAGTCCCTCTTTTGTTAAAACTTCCCTAGTTCGAGTGAAACCCTTAGGAAAAAAATTAAAGGCTTTTATTTATATCGGCCGTCCTCTTTTTTTTTTACCTGTTCACCAACGAAACCTTCCTTCAGACATTTTATTCACTATAAAAGAACAGCCTCTCCTTTAGCCCAAGTGCCTTAGGGCTCCTACATTTATTAAGCTTCATTTGCTTTCCTTAAAATTCCAAATGGTCTATATTTCTGCTTGGCATTTCTTTCTTGCCTTGAATTTTTTTTTTCTCCATTTTTGTTGATCTCATAATATTCCTCAATTTAATCAAAACAATTTACCACATATTTTTAGGCTACCCATTTTGAAATTTCCTCTTGCCCCCCCCAAAAAAAAAAAAAATTAGTCTTATCTTGCTTGACTCAAGGAGACCTATATTTGCTTTATTGGTTTAGTGGCCTTTGGTATCACTCTCTGGCATTCCAGAGACCATCTGTATACTTGCAAGTGTGGTCTCCATACATCTTTCCCATGTTTATATCAGGTATTCAACAGCAGGGCCAGGTGTGTCAAGTTGACACTAAAGCTATCCAGCACAATTGACCCCTTGTCAACTTGACACACAAAACACATCACTATTAAACCACCACCTTTCCAGTTCTTATCCACAGGAATGGGGGGGATGTAAAGAAGGACCAGTTATAAGGGAACAAGATAGAATCAATTCTTCTATTTTGTAGAAATACACCATCTGAGAAACAGCCCCCCATCCTCAGATTCTAGGAGAAACCACAGAATATCTCAATAGCTAACAGGGGAGGACCAAAGGTAGTTTGTTGAAAATAACTAACATGGAAGACCAATGGTTAAACATGTTTGCTATTCTGCCAGGATGTACTCAGTGACTAAAATACCCCCCTCCATGGCACCACCAAAGCTCCCAGGTGGCCCTGACCTATCAGTCTAAAAATCATGCTTCCTCAGTCCCTATGAATGAATAACAAAATGCTGAAACTGGAAAATTCCCTGTTCTAGTTTGTCTTCCTTTGCTGTGACAAAACACTCTGACCGACACCAACTTGGGGAGGAAAGGTTTTATTCAGCTTACATCTCCTGGGTCACAGTTGATTACTCAGGGAGCCCAAGGCAGGAACTCCGGACAAGAACCTGGAAGCAGGAGCTAATACACAGGCCATGGAGGAGTGCTGCTCACTGGCTTGCTCCCCTGGCTCATGCCCAACCTGCCTTCTTATATGATACACAACAACCTGCCCAGGGTGGCACCACTCTTTGTGCGCTGGGCCCTCCCACACTGCTCGACCATCAAGACAATACTCCACAGATGTGGCCACAGGCCAATCCAATAGAGCCAATTCCCCAATTTAGGCTCCATCAACCCAGGTGTGTCAAGTTGACACTAAAGCTATCCAGCACAATTGACCCCTTGTCAACTTGACACACAAAACACATTACTATTAAACCACCACCTTTCCAGTTCTTATCCACAAAGTATGATGTTAACATTAGTCACAACCTAAGACTGTACAACCTTAAAAGCCCCACAGTCCATAAAATGTCCCAACACTTAAAAGTTCAGTCTATTAAAAGTCTCTTAACTCTGGGCTGCTGTAAAATCCAAAACAAGTACTGTCTTATTTCAAAGGGAAGAATCAAGCACTCTCAAACAAAACCTAAGTCCAGCAAAGTAGCTCAAGGCTGGACACCTGGGATTCACACACGATCTTCTGGGCTCAAAGGGTTTTGGCAGCTCCCCTTCTCTGACTCTGCCAACCGTGGCACACACAGCTCATCTCGAAGGCCCAGGATGACTCCATTCCACACCTGCTGCTGCTCTTGGTGATCATCCCATGGTCCTGGCATCTCTAAAATGCTGGGGTCACCACTGAAACTGAGGCAGCACCTTCACCAATGGCCTCTTCTGACCTCTTCTGGTGCCAAGCCTCAGCTTCTCTCCATGACCCCTGCTATCCTGGGGTCTTCACTGCAGCTGGGGTGCACTTCCATAAAAGGTCTTTCCTGACCTCTCACAGTGCCCAGCCTCAGCTGCTTTCTGTGACCCCCTCAAATTTCAACACCAGAACCATATACGAGACTCTTACATACTACCAAGTCCTGCTTCTGGCCTGAGATGGAGGCTCAGGCCCCTTCTGGAACACAGCTTCTGTGTGCTGACCCTGAAGAATTATTTCTAGAAGATTTCACCACAGTGATGCTGGTCTCTTGTTTTTTCAGCCCCAGCTAACCAGCATCAATTGTCCCAGTACAACAAAGATTTCATTTCAGGTTCTGGTCTCTTGTTACTTACACCTGATTTTTCAGCCCCAGCTAGACCAGAAACCACAGATTAAATAGTCCTGATGATCTCTGCTTCCCTTTGAAACTTCATAAGCCAGGCCTCCATCATCTACAACTCTTTCAGCAAAACTTTTCGAAGTTCCACAGCAATGCTCTTTAGGCATTCAATGATTTTTCTAGCCCAAAGTTCCAAATGCTTCCACAATCCTTCCCCAAAGCACCAAGGTCACGTCTGTCACAGCAATACCCCACTCCTGGTACCAATTTCTGTTCTAGTTTGTCTTCTATTGCTGTGACAAAGCACTCTGACAGACACCAACTTGGGGAGAAAAGGGTTTATTTGGCTTACATCTCCTGGGTCACAGTTCATTACTCAGGGAGTTCAAGGCAGGAACTCAGGGCAGAAACCTAGAGGCAGGAGCTGATGCACAGGCCATGGAGGAATGCTGCTTACTGGCTTGCTCCCCTGGCTCATGCCCAGCCTGCCTTCTTATATGGTACACAACAACCTGCCCAGGCTGGCACCACTCATTGTGGGCTGGGCCCTCCTACACTGCTCAAAAATCAAGACAATACTCCACAGATGTGGCCACAGGCCCATCCAATGGAGCCAATTCCCCAGTTGAGGCTTCCTCAACCCAGCTGTGTCAAGTTGACACTAAAGCTATCCAGCACATTCCCCATTTGCAGCTTTTCCTTTAAAAGATCCTCCACCCTGAGCTATGGGACTGCTTCTCCCAGCCTGCTGCATCAGAAGGGTGGTGGTCAAATCTCAAGCTTGAATTAAAGACTCTTTGTATTTACATCAGAGCCAAGTGTCCTGGTGGTCTTTTGGGGATCCCAGTGATCTGGGCATAACAGCTGAATTTTTTTGAATGGTGTTGAGACAGTTAAAGATCACGGGAGACTTTCAAGGATGAACTAAACATATTTTGCACTATGATGTGCACTTGAGATTGTGGGGGCCAAGGAATGGAATGTGCTGTTTGGGATGAGTATTGGGACACTTGGTCCCAGTTCATTGAGCTCTTTGGGGAGTGTCATGGAACATTTAAAAGGTGTGGCAATGCTAGAGGAACACCATCACTGGGGGTAGGCTTTTGTAGTGAATAATTTGAATGCAAAAAATCTAGAGGCACTCCTGTTCAGTGTCTTGACATCAGAATGTGCTGACTGCAGAAGTGAGCACTAGGATGTAACCAGCAATACCCTGGGAGCAGGCAGTCACACTTAACCAGAAGCAGAGCCCCAAAAGTCTGAAAGGGCAAGATCATTCTCAGAAAGGTCATTAAAACCAGGATCCAGGTAGCTCAGCAGACACTAGTCTCCAACATACCTCAACACCGTAGCCACATATTCTAGCAACAAGAGACACTTCCAGTGATGGCATCTCCCACCAGGAAACCCTACATTTGGCCTGGTTCTGACCTTGTGGGTTACTGGGTATCCAGCACCCTGGTTAACCTGAATAAGCAGAACTTAGACCTTTTGCACACCACTCAGTGTTTAGAGCTTTACCTGCTTATCAATGTCCCAAGGACAAACAATGTGAAACAGCAAGATCTTTAATATCTTTCTTGATATCTCAGCTTTCAGAGTCTTTATTTTTTATATATTAGATTTCTGAAATCAGATTTTGATGGTGAGGAAATGTTTGATCATGAATTTCATGGGAAACTATGTTTGCTGAAACAGGACCAAAAGGAGAGATATTGAATAATAGAAATACAGGAAGTTACAGGACTAAACATCTCACCTCTTTTATACCTTTACCTATGTCTTCTATTCAGAGTATCCCTTCCATTTTCTTTCATACAGAATATCAATACATAGCAAAGTTGGCCTTGAACACTCAGTCCTCTTGTTTCTCCTGTGTGATTGTGATTTTCACCATGCCAATAATAATAACAATAATGAAAAAAATATTCATGATTAACTAGTTATGTTAAAGAACTATTTTGAGACATTTTAAAACTGAGTATATATGTACATATATGTATGTGTGCAAGAGAGTAGGTATGCATGTGCCACAGTATATATGTGGAGGTCAGAGGGTAACATTTTGGGAGCCATTTCTCTTCTTATTTGAAGCAGTGTCTCTTCTTTCAGCCACAGAACAGTGTACTTCAGACTAGCTGGCCTGTGAGCTTCTGGTTAATTCTATCATCCCTATGCCCCATCTCATGATAAGAGGGCTCATGTCGCAGATGCGTGCTACCACATCTGGCTTTTTTCTTCGATTCCAAGGGTCAAACTCATGTCAATAGGCTTATCCAAAAAGCACTTCTACCCAGCGCCTTATACTCAGCCCCATATTTCTTTTCTTAATTTTCTCACAAATTTTATTTTATTGACCTGTCATAAAGATATATAATGCATATTCTACACTTATATCCATTGGATTACAATTTATTTGGAGCATCAAAATTGAATAATTCTCATTTTCTCTTTGGTTATTTTAGAAATAAATTGCATTTGTCATACTCCAAAAAGTTGCAAAGATTTGCCCAGTGGAAAATAAAGTAAAAAGTTCTTAGAAACAATTGATAAGGTGTGAAAAGCATTGATGCTGACTCTTTTGGACAAGGTGCTCTCCACGGTATGCCTTAGAGAAGCAAAAATGTGGCATGAGGAACTACAAAGCGGTGTTTTACATGCTGGGGAGAAATTCTGACAAGTAAAACTTTTTTAAGGTAATCAGAGCTCTAATTTTCTCGCTTGACAACAGAGTGTCTACATTTTGTAGAGCCTGGGGAGAGAGGGACTCTAAAATAAAAACTTTCTTCTTATTGTCTTAAAAATATTATCTTCCTGGGAAAAACGTAATTCTCCCCTTCGAATGCTTATATCCTCCTTCCTCCTTCTGTTTTGCTCTCCTGAGCTGTGCAGTTATTCTCTATTTGACAGATATCAGCCATATGACAATATCATTTTTTGTAGCAATGTGAAATCTTTGTTTCCACTGGAGAGGCCCAGTAGGCACAATTTTGGACTTGTTAGTAAAAGCAAACAAAAGTCCCCTAAAGATTTTTCAAAACATTTGACACCAGAATGTGGTATTTTAAAGCATTCCCATTTCCCATAATTGAATGCGTGTGGCTTAGCAACAGGAAGGACATTTTTAGCAAATGCAAGAATTAATAGGAATTAATACACTTGATTCTGTAGAGTCTCACAGGATACCTATGGATTTTATGCATAATTTTATAGATAAGAAGACTGTGAAAACTGTTCAGAACTCAGCTTAAAGATCATTGACCCAAGGAAAAGAGTAAAAATGGGAAATGCATTTAAAAAGGAACAAAGCATCCTATTAATATTCATCTTGTATTTAAATTGAGCACAGTTTTCATCATTGGGAATATGTGCTCTATTGTTTTAATTTCTTGGGATGTTTCATCAAATCATTAATAAGATTTTGCTCGACTTCTGTGTAAAAATAGAAATAATTCTCTTTTCAAAATAAGTTTTCAAATAATGAGTGCACATTGTATATATCAATAGTTTACAACTCATGTAATTATTAAGATAGATTATGATTTTTAAAATCCATACAGAAGAACCCTAGAAGTTTGCTATGCCAACAATGTGTAAATTACCATCTCCAAACATTTACATTTGCCATGTTATTTATCATAGGCAACATTCTATAGTTAGAATTCTTTTTCTAAAATTGCTTGCCTTTCGAGAGTGAGGATACTAGTTCAGACTCCACATAAGTGCTGGGTGGGCATGGTGGCCCACCTGTAATTCCAGCACTTGGAAGGTAGAGACAGAGGCTCCCCAGAGTAATCTGGTGAACTTTTCTAGCCATATGGATGAACTCTGGTTTCAAGAGAGCAAATCCCTCAATGAATTATGTCTGTAAACAATTTGAGGAACATTCTTGATGCCAGTCTCATGACTCCACATGTATGTTAATACATGTGTGACTATACAAGTTTGAACATGCATACACATAGGCACGTCACATATATAAACATAAAAAAGGTGTGCCACCATGCTTTTAATCCTAGCACTCAGGAGGCAGAGGCAGACATATCTTTGTGTGTTCAAGGCCAGCCTCATCTACAGAGCGAGTTCCAGGACAGCTGGGCTATAGGGAGACCCAGTCTCAAAAAGACCAAAAAAAAAAAAAAAAAAAAAAAAAAAAAAAAAAAAAAAAAGGGGGGAAAGTTTTAGAATTCTCTGTGAACTCTGGACCTGGGCTTTCATAGGCGTAGGAAACTAAATCAGACAGCAGCTGCACAAGAAATAAGATTGACAATTGACAAATGGGACCTCATTAAATTCAAAAGCTTCTGTACATCAAAAGAAACAATCAAGGAAGTGAAGAGAAGACCCACAGAGTGGGAGGAAGCCTTCACCAGTGATACATCTGACAAAGCATTGATTTCCAGAATATATAAACTACTCAAAAAACAAAGAAGAAAGAAAGCAAATGAATCACTCAATAGATGGAGCAAAGAGCTGAACAGAGACTTCACAAGTGAGGAATTAGAGATGGCTGAGAAACACCTTAAAAATGTTCAACATTGCTAATAATTAAGGAAATGCAAATTAAAACCATTTTAAGATATCATCTCACTTGATAAGACTGGCTAGGATCAAGAAAACAAATGATACCAAGTGCTAGAGAGGTTGTGGGGAAAAGGGAACACTCATCCACTGCTGGCTGGAATGTAAACTCATCCACTGCTGGCTGGAATGTAAACTCATACAGCCACTATGGAAAGCAGTGTGAAGAACCCTTGGAAGGCTCAAAATGAGCTTACCACGTGGCCCAGTCATAGCACTCCTGGGTATGTACTCACAAGACTCATCTTAACGTAGAGATGCATGCACAGCCATGTTTATTGCAGCTCTCTTCACAATAGCAAGGAGCTGGAACCAACCCAAGTGCCCCTCAACTGATGAGTGGGTAGAGAAAATGTGGTACATCTACACAATGTAGTTCTACGCAGTGGTAAAGAAAGATGACATCATGAACTTTGTAGATAAATGGATAGAACCAGAAGATATTATGTTAAGTGAAGTAACAGTTCCCCCAAAACAAACGACGAATGGTATCCCTCATCTGTGGATGCTAGCGCCAATTACCTAAATATTTCTTGTGCAGGACTCCTTGAGCTTTTGTCCAAGTATTTGGACAAAATAGGCATTGGAAAGAACAACAACATCAACAGCAAAAACAGCAACAACAACAACAACAACAGAAAAGACTGTGTCAAAGAACTGACTGAAATGGTGAACTTCTGCTTGAAAAAGTCAACTTCTGCATTGAGAATTCTGAGAAAGACTGAGAAAAAGATGAAAAACATGTTTGGTAGAATGCATGAGTTCTGGTAGGGTGGGGAGGTAGGGAGGAGGACACAGGTTTAGATTTTATTTGTAATATAATCTTGTATAAAAATATATCAAAATAAAAATAAATAAATAAAATAAATAGGAGAATGTATTTTTAATTGAAAGGCAAAATCCATCTGATCATAACATCAGCAGCATTAATTAGCAGATCTTCATGACTTTTACTTTTCAGTTTTAAAAGTTTGCCTCACAAAATCTTGTATCCTTCACCATTTTCCTATTATTTGAGAGACCCACTTATGGTTTAAGGCCCTCAACTCTCTCAACAAAAACATAGGAATAGTGCAGTTTCTGAGGCTTGTACAATTCTGAAATTCAAGGTTTTGCTCTAATCTATTATTTTATTATTATTATTAACAGTATTTTTATTTAGCAGTTGCTGAGAGTAATAAAAAATAAAATAAAGTTCCTTGCTAAGTCTGAGGAGTGTATTATCTCCCTGGGGAGAGGTGTGGGATATACATATTTAGACCAGTTTTGTGTATACAATCTTTAAGTATGAATAAATATTTATCCAGGGGACAAAGCTCTCTGTGTGTTCATTCTGTAACTTATTTTTGTGCCTTATTGGGAAGGACTAAGGTTTACTGAAAATGACGAATGTATATGTGTGTGTGTGTGTGTGTGTGTGTGTGTGTGTGTATGATTATTTTTTACAATTACTGTGGTTACTGATTGGACATTTGGTTAGAAGGTGATGATAAGATACTTGTAATGTTTTAAAGAAAAAGACTACAATAGCACAACAAGAACTCTGAAATAATAGTCATTTCCCCAGGAGATGCTCTTTGTAGTGTAATTTAATGGCCCTCAACTCCTGCTTGCAGAAATCTAAGAAACAGGAAAATTTTTCTTATCAGGAATGTTGTCAATAATTCCTTAGCTGACTCTATTTTTTGCAGTTTTCAAATCAACCTCTCTTCCACTGCATTAATTACCATAAATTAAATAGGCTAACCAAAATTTAGGAAAAATATATAAACAAAAAAATTTCACCACACTTCATTGTTCAGAAACTTCTCTGAATTTTATCTCATTTTGTTCAAATATTTTTTTTTATTTTCCAAATATTCTATAAATTTTTTTATAAAATTACACCAGTTATTGTGAAATTTGGGATATACTTTCATTATTAATTTTATCCTATGTATTTTCTCCTATTACAATACTATGAAACATGGAAGAGTTACATTCTAATTCATGGGTATAGCGTAATATATGCATTCATTCTTCCAATTTAGAGATAAATAAGGAGTTTCAGCTTCCATGACTTTACCGATGACAATGCATGTTGATGGGGATATTTTTACCAAGTGTGGGGCACACTCACCATCCACTCCATAGAAATAGAACCATGTAGTGCTTTCAATACTGTATCTGCTGGACAAGTACAAGGTGCCAGAAAATTGCTGTCAGTCTACTGGTAAGGAGCTTTTACTTGAGACAATGTAAGAATCACACTTGAAAATTTGTCCCATTCTCCTTATGAAGTCAGAAACCAAAATAAAGGAAGCAAGCTAGAAACAGAACATAGGGAGTATTTGTGACAAAGTAGTGAAACATTTTTTAAAGGCCACAGAGCAGCAAAATAGCCGTGAAACAGAGTGGCAGTATATAGGAGAGGACATATGGGTACATGCTCTTACAAGTGGGACCACATGATGCTCTTTGAGGAATGTCAACACATCTTGAATAACCAACTCTACAATTGACTTTCTAAATTGACTTATTCTTTCTTAGGCCTTTTAGACAATATTGTCTGACTTCTACATTTTCCCCTGTAGATCTATGACAATGTTCTTAGTACCTGGAGGTAAACATCCATCTATTCACAATAGAAGTGTCTAGGTTATATATACTAGTAAAATAAAACTTAAATACACATATTTCCCACATGTGAGCATTCCTCCTATGGTCCCAAAAGTAGAACTTGTCCAAGTGTGTTAAGGTTCTTGCTAAAGTACTCTTCAGAAATAATTTTGGATTGTGTATGCCTCCAGAAGTATATGAGGAGATAATTTCATCATCATTGCATATAGTAAATTTAAACATTTATACATTTAAAGTCTAAAATTAGCATCTCATTGTAATATTACTTTAAATTTCTTTGATGACAAGAGATGCTAGTCTTTTTTTTTATGTTTACTGGTTATTTGCATTTCTATTGCTGTGAAATAAGATTTGCTGTTAGTCCAGACTCGATTATTGCTTATTCCTAGCTAGTGACAGAATTACTTCCCTCTGACAGAATCAACCAGATTACACTTGAAACTTAAAGTGTTTGTTCTTGAAGATTGTCATATATATGATAGGTTTATTTTCTCATGCTCCTTTTATCTGAACAGTTTTGGGGATAGTGAAAAACATGAATAAATCTGTTATTATGGATTTGATCCCCCAAGTGAACTAATTAGTGTCTTTATGTTCTATGGCCACTTAATACACTTATTTTCAGGTCACTTCATTAGAAGAGTACCAGGGGAGGAAGGGAGGATGATTTAATGCAAATCCTTCTTTACAGATAAAAGACAGGCAACAGAGCATTCAGTGTTGGTGGAAAGGTGAGAGACCTGGAGCCCTGCTTGGCTTCCCCCCTCTGTTCCTCCATTTTGCCACTATGGTATCTCCATCAAAACTTAAGTCTTCACAGACCACAGCATGTATGGTTACAATACTTAGGGAGGATATACTCATTTTGGCCTCCTAAATGACAACTAAATCCCATGTAGTGATATTTGAGTCTCAACTATCAAGTAGTGATAATTACACATCTTTCAACATATCATTGTAGCTTCAATCAAACAGAATAATATATAGGAAAGTTAATTTTTACAAAGTAAAAAGAGAAATTATACAAACAATACTTAGATCAGAAAGTGTAAAACCAATATTCAAAGATTATTCTACCACTGTAATGGGAAAATCAATGATAATCAATGATCATTTTCAAATGAGTTTGCTAGGCACACATAACTTTTAGACAAGACTGTGTTCAAGCATTTTATATACTCAAAATATTTTATTTGTTATTTTTATTTGATGTGTATGAGTGTATGGCCTGCATGTGTATAAGTACATGTGTGTCATGTAATCCTCTTGGAGGTCAGAAGAAGACTTTAGATTCCCCTGGAACTGAAGTTACAGACTGCAGTTAGCTGCCAGGTAGGTGCTGGGAATCAAACCTGGGTTCTCTGCAAAAGCAGCCAGTACCCTTTAACTACTGAGCCATCTGTCTAGCCCCATACTCTTACATATTATAAGGAAGAAGATCAAATATTTTCGAAAGAATCCCAGTTTTCTTTCACTAAGATATGAGTTCATTAACTGATATATTTAAAGTGATAGATCTCTTCTTTGTCTCATAAACAAAATGGTCTTCAACTTTCAGAGGTCATGGATTTGTGGTCTGAGAGATGACTGAGTGGTTAAGAGCACTGATGGCTTTTGCAGAAGTTTCCATTTCAAGCCCCAGTATATGTATCGTGACTAACTGCAATTCCAGTTCCAGGGGATACAGCATCTTCTTCTGGCCTCTACAGGCATTGCACACACATGGTGCACTCACATACATGCAGGCAAAAGACTCATAAACATAAAATAAAAATAAACATCTCAAAAACTTTAAAGAGATCATGAGCTTTGAATAAAGATATGATACCCATATTCAATAAGCTAGCCAGCCGTTAACAAGATGACCAATTAATTGTCTAGTCTTTGATTCCATATCCTCTTTATCTCTCCTTCATTAAGCCCCACATCATTTCCTTCCTACTTGGAATTTTGACTTATTTCTATAGGTTAAAGTTAGGCTAACCTGCTTTAAGAGCCTTGTAATTAGTAATTGTGTATACTTTTCACTGCATTATATCCATGTAACAACAATAGCATTTATGAATATATAAAATTGTTGAGAAGATTAAATGAAACAATGCATACAATTTTCTGGAAAACTGCCTGACATATAGATAGTGATTAATAGCTGATATCCATTATAATCAGAGTAAGACCATCAAAGCCAGGCCAGGTGTGGTGTTGTATGCCTATAATCATAGCATTCAGCAGGGGAGGTAAGATCTTGAATTTGAGGCCCACAAGGGGTACATAGTATGACAGTGTTTTAAAAAATGAATGAATACAGGAAAAAAGAAAATGAAGAGAAAGATGAGAGAGAAAGGAGAAGAGGGGGAGAGACTATCAAAAAGAGCAGGAGTAAGATGAGTCCAAAAATAAGTAGAAGAGAAATTTAAACAGAGAACAGTGTGGGCCAACCTTAGAAATAAGTTGCAGGATTTACTGACAAATCAAAATAGAACTGAAAGGATGTCTCCTTCTATCCATGACAGAGTAATAGAATTCAACTTTCCACATGAAAAAAAGATCTTAATTTGAACAATATAGGCTGAGGTGATGACTCAGCAGTTAAGAACACTGGCTGCATTTTCACAGGAACTGAGTTTGTTTCTCTGCACTAAAATGATGGCTGACCATCTTCAATAACTACAGTTTCAGGGGATCTAACACCTTCTTCTGCCATCCATGGGGACTACATGGAAGTTATGTATTTACATATATGCACGGAAAACTTGCATAAACTTAAAATAAAAACAAAAGTTAAAAAAAAAAGGAAAAAAAAATAAGCTAAATGACACATTGTAGACTTTGGATAATTGGCCAGGAACACTGACTCAGAGAGAAAACCAATAAATGAGGTAAGGTCAGCCTGACCAGTGTCCTAACTTCCAGACTGGAGTTTCTAGGTGATAATCCCTAGAATAGCAAGCTACACTGATCTTGACTATGGCTATGAGTTATGCAGTATGAACAGAAGTTCCATAAGGTCAAAATGGCTAGAACATACAACATAATAAACAAGCCAGCCACACAAACAGAACCAGACCTTCAGAAGCGTCCCCTAACTCTAAACTGTGCGCTTACCTGGCAGTCTGAGGGAGTCTGAAATTTTTGAGAGAGTCATTGAGGCTGGAAAAGGAATCACTCAACACAAACACGCAAAACAATCACTGAGCTTCATATAAGACAGGAGACAGTTCTACATCCTTCTGTCACAGTGGTGAGACTTCCAGGCACAGGAACTGTCATCAGGAGAGCTGCCAAGGCAGTAGAGATAAACAAATCTATCTTGTCTCCCTTCACAAGTCTCAAAAGAATCATGCTTAGTTGTATCCCAGAACAAATTTCTAAATATTGAATGAATTTAAAGAGCAAACTAGCACTCCAAAATGTAAGATTCACTACCCAGATGCAAATTAATAGACATTCAAAGAAGCAGAAAAATATGGCTTATAATAGGAGACAACAATGCAATTAAAAGAAACAATCTAGAAATAACAGAGACATTACAAAGCTATTTCACATGTTCCAGAAATCAGAGCATAGTATTTAGAGAAGACTTGATGAGGGAAGACAGCCAGTTCACTCAGAAACTAATAAGTCCATTAATGAGACTGTTGTTAATGTGCTTAACTGAAGGAAATTTTTCATGACAAAATTCGTCAACGTGAGAGTTATAAGGAGAGATATGTGTAGGCATATGGGTTCCTTTGAAGTGTTCATTAAATGTGGAAACACTGAAATAATTGTTCCATATTCAACAAAGAGACATGAATGTTGGAAAGGGACTTTCTTATAAGAGCAGGGAGTTGGCAGGAATGGGACAAAGCGAGAAGAAGCTGGAATGAGAACAATTGGAATACATTATATAATACATGAAATTTTCAAAGAACACATTTAATAAACATCATAATGAAAAAAATATACAACTATGTACAGCAATACAGTTGAACATAATACAATATTGAGCAAAAGATACCAGGAGCTCAAGAGAGGGGGATAGTAAAAGAAAGTGTTATTGCCAGGTGTGGTGGCCCACGTCTTTAATCCTAGCACTTGGAAGACAGAGGCAGGCGGATCTCTGTGATTTCAAGGCCAGCCTGATCTACAGAGTGAGTTCCAGGCCAGCTGGGGCTACAGGGACACCCTGTCTCAAAAACACACACACACACAAAAAAAGCGTTATCAATTGGGAAGTGGAAAAAATGGGGACTATGAAGGGAGAGATATATAGGGGAAAGGGAGGAAAGAGATAAATAATGCTTAGGTGGTGTGAAAAGCTGAAATAAATGAAGTATATCATAAGCCTATTGAATAACACATTTATCATATACATGTGAATGCTTGTGTATAGTTGAAGATTATATAATAAAAATCATAGTGCTAGATAAGGGAAACTCCCTTTATATTGTTGGTTGGGGTAGTAAAAGAGACTCCCAAAACAAAACAGGCTATTGCCACAGCCCTTAATTGTATTCCGGAACTTGAATGTAAGAACCTATTGCTGAAGACATGCTGTACTTGGGACACAGGACTTGCCACAATTGAGCTGTAACTAACCTGGAAGTCTCCTCTCTGAAGACTAGCTCTCATAGTATCAGAAGATACTATGCAAGTTGCCATGGGAGAAAACTAGTCAATGGTTCTACACAGCCATAAAGCCTATGAACCACAACAATGACTGGCCCAGCAGATTCTTTCTAGTGATGCAAGAGTGGTACGTTTATATTAGGGATTATTAACAGTTACCTAATTGGATTTAAGGGTAACTCCATGGGAGGAACTTCATGCATGTTAGTGTAAACATAGCCAAGTACCCATGACTGGAGATGTCATGGACGCTAGAGAAAGAACTACTTCTAGCACTAACTATATTCTAAAAAGATATGTTTATATTTACAGACAAGTGTACCATTCATCACTCAGCAAAGAAGTTTCTTTTCACAACAGATAGAAATGATTATAAAACTTAACAACTACTCAAATAAGGAGAATAAGTGAATGTGAGGTTGCCAGTACAAACACATCTCCAGTGGAACCTCTACACTTAAGGCTCAAGGAACATTGTGGAAGAGAGGATGCAAAGACTGTAAGAGCCAGAGGGACAAGACATCTGCTAGTAGTTAAGACATTCTAGGCACGATAGGGAAGCTGCATCAACGACATCTCCACAGTATGGTAGTCTAACAAGATCTGAATAATGACAAAACCAGTTGACAGGCCAAGTTGGGTGGGGGAATTTCATGAGGTCTTACCTTAAGATGAAGAGCTATAGGCCATTAATGAATGCTAAATTGGGAGAATCAGTTTCCTTCAGGGACTAATTTTCTGAGAAGTTATGTAATCCCAAGTGGGCACCCTTAGCACAATTATACAAGAGCAGTACTAAATGGATTCAGTGCAGTGTATATATGTATGCATACGAATATGTATATGTTAGTGTATGTATATGTAACAATAATCAAAGAAAAGGACATGAAATTGAGATGGAGTATATGGTGGAGTAGGACATGAGAAGAATGGAAATGGGACTAGAGGGATAGAAATAATGTAAATAAAATATTTAAATATAAAATTCTCAAAGATTGTGATTTAATGTAAAATGGGAAACAACAATTAATTCCATATCAAACAAAAACATAAGGAATTATTATACAATATAAAATTGAGCCTAGGGATAGCATTAATAGAAATGAACTAAAGAGGGGCTGGAGAGATGGCCTAGCAGTTGAGAGTGCCGACTGCTCTCACAGAGGACCCGGGTTCGATCCTGGGCACCCACATGGTGGCTAAGAGCCATCTGTAACTCCAATTCCAGGAGAACTCCAGTTCCAGGGGAATCTAAGACCCTCTTCTGACCACTGCGGCATTGCATGACAGGGGTGCACAGACCTACATGGAGACAGTACATTCATACACATACAAAAATAAATAAAATTAAAAAAAAAAGAAATGAACTAAAGAAATAGTAACAAACCTCTGAGATCCAGGGAACTTTATTGGGGTCCTCTTTGTTGTTGATGTATGTAATTAGTTAGCCTTGGCTAGCATCTAGCTCATGATCTCTCTGATTTAGCCTCTCAAATGCATACAACCATATCTAATTGGGTCCTTGCAGTGATTTGCTGTTTGATCTGAATTACAGTTCAGTCAGGAAAATTTGTTCACCTTCACTGTTATGACATAACACACTTCCCTAGGTACACCAGTCTGAAATCACCCACTTAAGAGGTCTTCCCTCAAGATGATAGACTATTAACTAATCTATATTATTAGGAACAGCTAGGAGGGAGAGAAGAGGAAAGGAACAAAAGTATAATTTAAAGATTAAAGGTATTTTAAAGATAGAGGCTCCCTGGGCAGCAGACGCTCCTTGATCAGTTAAGGCAAGTCAGGGGAGGTAGATCTAGGGGCCCCCCATGAGCACTGGGGAGTGGTGGAATGCCTGAGGACATCAGGAGACAGCAGAGACACCCTAGCAGGGCTTGGTCCTCCCTCCCACTGGACTCAGGTACAGACCTTGACAGCTGGCCCTAGAAGGCTGGTGGGTGGACCTCATGTGGTGTAGTAGTTCTGTGATTTCATCTCTCCAAGTGGGTGACTTTGGGTTGCCTCACTCTGTCAAGGGGGACTCTATTTGCACAGCAGCAGAAGTATTGTAATATTTCCACCCACAAGGCCAGGAAAGCCTGGGGCCCTTGTGGTGCAGTTCTGCAGACCTGAGGCATTTGGGCAGGTTTAAATGTTGAATAGCTCTGGCCACAGGGGGAGCTATTTACTGGCTAGGTGAGGGGTTCTGGTCTGTCCAGTACAGATCTAGAGGTGAGAACTTGAAGCTTAAACTAACCGTAAGTGTATGTCAAATAAGAAGACAATGAAAACACATGTAGAATATAAGCAAAGCCATTCTTCATCTTAACAAAGAAACATCTGAGCTTCACACTAGAATTACAACCAACAAAAGAAACCCAAATGCCAAAAGCACAACAGAAAAACAATAGTGTGAAAAACCCAAATATCATTTATCAGCCCCCACCAAATACTACTAGTCCTATAGAGGACTCCCTAGATATAACTCAGGATATATGTCTTAAAAGAACTATTATAAACATGATCAAAAAAATAAAAGAATTTAATGAGTACACATACAAAGAAATGAAAGAATTAAAAGAAGATTGGGATAAAGTGAAAGAAGATAATGTTAAACTACAAAATGAAATTACAAAGTACATAGAAACATGGAAGAAAACTCAAGCTGAAATGAAAGAGTAAATGCAACACTCCACAAAACATTTAGAAAGGATGGGAGAAAACCTTAATAACAGAATGGATGGAGTAGAAAATAGAATATCAAGACTAGAAGACAACATGGAAGAACTGGATTGATCAAGCAAAGATTATGAAAAAAAAAAAAAAACCCAAGAATGGAGTCACTGGGAACTATGGGACACTATGAAAAGAATATATAAGAGGAAGAAGAATCACAGAATAATGGCATTGATCAGATCTTCAACAGAATTGCAGAAGAAAAATTTCCCAAATTAAAGAAAGAGATACCCATACAAATACAAGAAGCATATAGAACACCAAATAGACAGAACCAAAAAAGAAATTCCCCACTCCATATCATAGTAAAAAAACTAGATGTTCAAAACAAAGAGAGGCTACTGAGAGTGGCAAAAGAAAAACAAGTCACTTCTAAGGGAAACCTATCAGAAATGCACCTGATTTTTCATTGCAAATGATGAAAACCAGAGGAGCTTGGTCTAAAGTATTCCCAGTTCTAAATGACCATAGATGTCAACCCACAATAATTTATCCAACAAAAATGTCTATTATAATTGAAGGAGAAAAGGAAAATGTTTCTTGATATAAATAGGCTAAAATAAATTCCTGTCCAGAAAGCCATCCCCTCAGAGAATATTTGAAGCAATTCAAAGAGTGGAGGGTAGGAATGACTATAACCAACCAGCAACAGAAAATACTTAATGAAAGTACTATTATGGAAATAAAGACCTAGAGCAAGAATGCACCAGAAACCAAAATGATCAGAAGTAATATAAATCTCTCAATAAAATTTAAATACCAATGGACTGAATTCTCCAATTAAAAGACATAGACTAATAGAATGGATTAAGAAAAAAAGCAAAATTTTCTTGTCTGCAAGAAACTCCTTTTCCCTTTAAAGACAGGCATTATCTCAAGGTGAAAGGATGGAAAAAATATTACAAGATAATGGCACTAAGAAACAAGCAGGAGTCGCTATTCTAATATCATAAAATAGACTTCAAACTAAAACTAATAAGAAGAGATGAAGAGGGTTATTTCATTCTTAGCAAAGGAACAATTAACTAAGAAGTTATCAAAATCATTAATTTATATGCACCAAACTCAGGCACATGGAACTTCATAAATGAAATTTTACAGGACTTTAAACCAGAGACTGGTTCTAGTACACTAGAAGTAGGGAAGTTTAATACACCATTCTGTACATTAGACAGTTCAACTGGGCAAAAAATAAACAGAGAGGTATCTGAACTGAATAATACAATGCACCAAATGGACATAACTGGTATCTACAGAGTATTTCATCCAAATACTAAAGAATATACATTCTATTCAGCACCCCAAGGAACCTTCTCCAAACTCGACCATGTACTGGGACAGAGACCAAATCTCAACAAATACAAAAAATTTGAAATATTCCCATGAATTCTATCAGAGCATAATATAATAAAGCTTAATATCAACACCAAAAAAGTCCTATTAAATACAGGAACTCATGGAGATTAAACAAAACACTCCTGTACAATGAATTGGTCAAGGGAGAGTTTAAGAAAGAAATAAAATTATTCTTGGAATTAAACAAAAACAACAATGCAACACAACAAATCCTCTGTGACACTTTAAAAGGGAGTTCTAAGAGGGAAATGTATAGTTCTAAGTGCCTGCATTTAAAAAACAGAAAGAGGGGGCCTGGAGAGATGGCCTAGCGGTTAAGAGCGCCAACCGCTCTTGCAGAGGACCCGGGTTCGATCCCCAGCACCCACATGGCGGCTGAGAACCGTCTGTAACTCCAATTCCAGGAGAACTCCAGTTCCAGGAGAATCCGACAGCCTCTTCTGATCTCCGCGGCATTGCACGACACGGGTGCACAAACCTACATGCAGACAATACATTCATACACATACAAAAATAAATAAAATTAAAAAAAAAAAAAACAGAAAGAGGACTGGGGGGATAGTGCAGCTGTTAAAGTCTCAGAACCAAAAAAAAAAAAAAA
>VZQC01015529.1:1139169-1200907 GCA_009823505.1 Rhizomys pruinosus | reverse complement strand
AAAAAAAAAAAAAAAAAAAAAAAAAACCAGAGCACAAACACAAATACATGGTTGCAACTTGAAATACTTGAAAGACAGCAACAAATGACTCCCAACCTAAAAGAAAAGAAGAAATAACAAAAAAAATCAGAGCAGAGATTAATAAAATAGAAATAATAACAACAAGAAACAATTCAAAGAATCAATGAAACCAAGAGCTAGTTCTTCAAAAGGATAAATGAGATAGACAGACCCCTAGCCCAGATAACCAAAAGAAAGAAAGAACAATTCCAAATCAATAAAATTAGAGATGAAAGGGGAAACATTACAACAGATAATAAAAAGATCCAGAACATTATGTGGGAATACTTTAAAAGTCTATATTCTACTGAATTTGTAAACTTAAAAGAAATGGATGAATATCTGAAATCATGTGACTCACCAAAGCTCAACCAAGAAGATATCAACAGTTTAAACAGACCCATAGCACATGAGAAAATTGAAACACTAATACAAAACCTCCCAAACAAAAAACGCCCAGGCCCAGATAGATTTATAGCAGAATTTTATTAGACATTTAAGACCTAAAACCAATATTACTTAAGTAGAATCAGAGAGTAGCCAGCCTGGTGTGGTGGCGCATGCCTTTAATCCTAGCACTTGCGAGGCAGAGGCAGGTGGATTTCTGTGAGTTCAAGGCCAGCCTGGTCTACAAAGCGAGTTCCAGGCCAGCTGAGACTAAAGGGAGACCCTGTCTCAAAAAGACCAAAAAAAAGAAAAAAAAAAAAAAAAAGAATCAGAGAGTAGCCCCCAAAATTCCTTCTATGAAGCCAGCATCGCTTTATTACCGAAACCAGGAATAGATACAACTAGAAAAGAAAACTATAATCCCATATCCTTAATGACTATAGATTCAAAAATTCTCACTAAAACCCTTGAAAATTGCATACAGATACACATCAACAAGTTTATTCACCATGATCAAGTTGGTTTTATTCCAGAGATGCAGGGATGTTTCAACATACATAAATCAATGCCCTAAATTATATAAATGGACTCAATGGAAAAAAAATATTGTCATCTCAAATGATGCAGAAAATGCTTCTGATAAAATTCAGCATGACTTTATGCTTAAAGTCCCAGAGGGAATTGGATTGGATTACTCAACATAATTAAAGCTATATACAACAAACCCACAGCCAACCTCATCTTAAATGGGGGAAACACTAGAAGCATTCCCCTTAAAGTCAGGAACCAGACAAGGTTGCCCAATGTCTCCCCTTCCTTTTTAATATAGTGCTTGACACTCTTGCTAGAGCAATAAGACAAGAGAAGGAGATTAAAGGAATACTACTTGAAAAGAGGAGGTCAAACTATCCCTTTCTGCAGATGACATATTTTACCTAAGATATCCCCAAAAATTCCACCAGAAATCTAGAAATCATTAAAATTTCAGTAAAGTTGCAGGTTACAAAATTAATCTACAAAAATCAGTAGCCTTCCTATAAGCCAACAACAAGCAATTGGAGAAACAGTACATGGAAACCCTTCCATTTACTATAGTCTCAAAGAAAATAAATAAATAAAAAGTTTCATCCAGAGTAGAGTGAGTGGCAGGCTGCCATTCTCAGCCCTAGCAGTTTCCCACATTATAGGAGCCTCCCACCTGGTTGACAGCATGCAGCCCCAATCAGGCCCCACACCCTGTGTTTTGGGCATCCAGGTGGAAGCAGCACTAGTGTCTCCAGAGCAAAAGGTAACAGAAGAGACAGCAAACCCGCCACTCCACAAACAACCAGAGAGGAACAGGCCTTCAACAGGAGGAAGAAAGACCTGAATCTCACTTCAGATTACAAAAAACAAACAACAAAAAAAAAAAAACACACACAAAACAAGTCAAATCCAAATATCAAAAGCACAATGAAAAATCAGCAACATGGGAAAAGCCAAATAATAAATCCCCACCAAATTCTTCAGTCCTATGGAAGAGTCCAACAATGAAATATCCCTGGAGGTAACTCAGGACACAGATCTTAAAGAAACAAGCATAGATATAGTCAAAGAAATCAAGGAAAATAAAAAAAAGGGAGAGAACAACCAACTCTTGAAGAAAATAGAAAAACTAAAAAAAAAAATCTCAGGCTGAAATGAAAAAAGAAACCAAAAAAATTAGAAGGAGAGAATGACCAACTCTGGAAGGAAATGGAAATACTAAAGGAATCCCAGGCTGAAATGAAAAAGGAAATCAAACACTCGTCCAGCCAACAGAAAAGGGCAGGAGAAAGCCTCAGTAACAGAATGGATGCAGCAGAAAATATGATATCAAGTCTAGAAGATAGCATAGAAGAACTGAAAAGCTCAAGCAAAGACTCTGAAAAATTAAAAAAAAAGAGTGGAATAATCAGGAAATGTGAGACACCATGAGGAGACCAATCTTCCACATCATAGGTATAGAGGAAGGAGAAGAATCCCAGGATAATGGTATGACCCAGAACTTTAACAGAATTATAGAAGACAATTTCCCAAAATTGAAAAAAGGCATACCCATACAAATACAAAAAGCACATAGAACACCAAATAGACAAAATCAGAAAAGTAACTCCCCATGCCATATCACAATCAAAACACTAGATGTTCAAAACAAAGAATACTGAAAGCCTCAAGAGAAAAACAGCAAGTTACATATAAAGGAAAACCCATCAGAATTACAGCTGACTTTTCAATGTAAAGGATGAAAGTCAGAAGAGCTTGGACCAAAGTATTCCCAGTACTAAATGATTACAGATGTCAACTCAGGATACTCTACCCAGAAAAAATGTCAATTATAATCAAAGCAAGAAGGAAAACTTCCATGACATAAACAAGATGAAAGAATACATGTCTAGAAAACCAACCCTCTAGAAAATATTTGAAGCAATTCAGAGGACAGAGGAAAGGAGCAGCTATCTCCAAGTGACAAGAGAGAATAATTAATGAAGGTATGATCCCAGAAATACAAATATATACCAAAAACACAAACAAAAAATAAACTGAAGGGAAGCAATATACATCTCTCAATATTAACCCTAAATATTAATGGTCTGAACTTCCCAATCAAGAGACACAGACTGAGAGAATGGATTAAGAAACTGAATCTGGGGCTGGAGAGATGGCTCAGTGGTTAAGAGTGCCAACTGCTCTTTCAGAGGACCCGGGTTCAATTCCAAGCACCCACATGGCAGCTAAGAACTGTCTTTAACTCCAGTTCCAGGGGAACTCAACACCCTCTTCTGACCTCTGCAGCATTACACCACACAGGTGCACCAACCTACATGCAGACGGTACACTCACACACATAAAAAAAAAAAAAAAAAGAAACTGAATCCAACTTTCTGTTGTCTACAAGAAACACACCTCACCTTCAAGGACAGGCATAATCTTAAAGTGAAAGAATGGAAAAAATATTTTAAGCAAATGGTACCAAAAAGCAAGCATGAGTTGCTATTCTAATTATCAGACAAAATAGATTTCAAAGTAAAACAAATCAGAAGAGATGAAGAGGGTCAGTACATCCTTATCAAAGGATCAATCAACCATGAAAATCTCACAATCATAAATGTATATGCACCAAACTCTATTGCACCAAACTTCATAAACACAATCCTGAATGAGTTCAAGGAACAGATCAATCCCAGCACACTAATAGTGTGATATTTCAATATGCCACTGATTGCATTGGACAAGTCAACTGGAGAAAGAATAAACAGAGGGACATCTTAACTGAACAATGCAATACACTAAAGGGACCTAACAGACATCTACCAAATATTCTACCCAAACACCAAAGAATATATTTTCTACTCAGCACCCCATGGAACATTGTCCAAAATTGACGATATACTGTGAACCTCAGCAAATACAAAAAAAAAAAAAAATTGAAATTATTTCATTCATCCTATCAGACCACAATGCAATAAAGCTTGACATCAACTCCAGAAAGAGCCCTACTAGCTGCAAGAATACATGGAGACTAAACAACACTCTATTGAATAATGAACGGGTCAAGGAAAAAATAAAGAAAGAAATAAAAGCATTCCAGTGGGGCTGGAGAGATGGCCTAGCAGTTAAGAGCACCTACTGCTCTTGCAGAGGACCTGGGTTTCATCCCCAGCACCCACATGGCAGCTAAGAACTGTCTTTAACTCCAGTTCCAGGGGAATCAGACACCCTCTTCTGACCTCCACGGCATTGCACAACATGGGTGCACCAACCTACATGCAGACAGTAAACTCATACACATAAAAAATAAATAAAGAAATTTCAAAAAATATTAAAAAAAGCATTCCTGGCACTCAGTGAAAGGGATGATACAACACAGCAAAACTTATGAGACACCTTCAAAGCAGTCCTGACAGGGAAATTCATAGCCCTAAGTGCCTTTATTAAGAAAACAAAAAGAACACAAATAAATGACCTAAGACTGTAACTCAAAACACTTGAGAGGCAACAACAAACGAATCCTAAACCTGGAAGACAGTTTATTGCACCTCTATTCACAGAAGCAGAGAGCTGGAAGAAACCCAAGTGTCCCTCAACCGACAAGTGGATAAAGAGAATGTGCTGTATCTACATAATGGAATTCTATCAGCGGTAAAGAAAGATGACATCATGAACTTTGCAGCTAAATGGATGAAATAGAAATCATTATGCTAAGTGAAATAATGTAGGAAATTTCTTCTGCTATGAGCAGGTATAGTGCAGTCCTGCTAAGGTAAGGGAAGCAGTGGCCACTTGTGGTCAATGCTGGGGAAATGACCCCTTGATGCAGAGGTCAGTTGGTCACTTTCATAACCCGACCTGAGAGGTACTTCAAAACTCAGGTCCGTAGCCTGTGAAGTGGAATGCTTCATGTCTGGTCATGCTATCCCACCTGCCTGGAAACTGCTGGTCTCTGGACAGGAATTTCAGGCTGACCTCTGATGGTCAATCTTCAGCCTACATCCATTCACAATCCACTCCACAGGTTGGTGACTTGATTAGCCTATCTAAATGCATGCTAGCTTACCAGGTTAGCTATCTGATTAATCTCCTTCTAACCCACTAGCCCCTGACATTCAAAATCCAGGCCTGCTGTGGCCTGTATATGCACCACATAATGGATCTGAGAATTTGATGTAATGGTGGTAATGGATAATTCACTTTACTGTGTGCTGCAGCTCACTTTTGTCATCTCTCAAAGCCAATCACAGACTATAGTCTCATGCTCCTGTATGTTGCTGCCCTACCTAGCGTCATGTGCCTGAGCCAGGAGTTGCTCCCTCATGGTGCAAGGTCAGAGGAACCTCATGACTTCCACTTTGTGCCCTCAGGGATCTAGCTGAAAACTAGCCTCTACATGATCTTCCCACAAAGTAACAAAGTCCCCCCCACCAAACAAACAAACAAACAAACAAACAAAAGAAATATGGTGTCCTTCATTTGTGGATGGACCAATTCTCTCTTTAGAAGGTAAACTGAATAATTCCATTTTATTTGTTTGTTTTTGAGTAAATATAATACCTGATCTTACTCATCAACTTGCTTTCTGCATACAATCCTACTAGCAAAACTGGAAACCCTAAACATGTTTTGGAATTAACCTAGAGTTTATCTTCAGAAACCATAATTTTGGTATATCTGCAGTGTCCATATAGGCATATTTTGGAATGATATAAACGAGAAGGAACAATAACAACAAAAATCCTGGGTCAAAGATCTGACTGAAACAGTAAACTTAAGCCCCAAATGGTAAACTTCAGCATCAAAAAATTTTAAAAAGACTGAGAAAAAGATCAAAGACATGTATGGCAAAATGCAGGAGCTCTGATGTGAAGGGGGCGAGGAAGGGGAATTGGGCCTAAATTTGATTAAGAAATGTTGTATGAAATACACAAAACTTCAATTAAAAAATAAATAAATAAAATATCTCAGAATAAATTTGACCAAAGATATTACGAATCTTTACAATGAAAACTTTAAATCTCTGAAGGAGATTGAGGAAGACATCAGAAGAAGGAAGGCTATCCCATGTTCATGGATTGGAAGAACTCATATTTTATATAATGCTCTTATTGATGTTTTGTGTATTTCAGACATTTTTCAGATCAGTTTAGATATATTCCACTTTCCCTTCCCACCCACCCCATCCCAGATCAGGAACCAATGATAGTTTTCTGCACAGACCCTTCCAATCAGTACTTTCAAATCCTAAATATTTGCAAATGTAACCGTATTCAAACCAAATGAAACTGCCTTACGTAAAGGCTTCAATATTTCATAGAAATATTATCTTCATTCTCCTTCTTCCAAGAATTTCATATCACAAAATGGCATATTCTCATACTACAGTATAAACTGTCTTTTAATAAAAAAAGAATCCATATAGTAAAAATGACCATCCTTCTAAAATTAATAAATGTATTTTGTACAATCCCAATCAAAATCACCATGGCTTTTTTCACAGAATTAGAAAAAAAATCCTAAAATTCATATGGAAAAACAAAAGACCCTGGCTAACCAAAGCAACCTTGAGCAAAAAGAGTAATGCAGGGTGAATTACTATATCAGATTTTCATCTCTATGACAGAGCTATAGTTATAAAAACAGCATGGTGGCATAAAAGTAGACCCATTGTTTAATGGAATAAATTTGAAGACCCAAACTTGAGCACATACAATTTCAGCCACCTTATATTTGACAAAGGAACCAAAAACACTCAATGGAGGAAAGGTAGTATCTTCAGCAAATGGTGCTGGCAAAACTGGATCACCACCTGTAGAAGAATAAAACTAAACCCCTACCTTTCACCTTGACAAAAGTAAAATCTAAATGGATCAAAGACCTCAATGTGAAATCTGCAACTCTGAATATGTTAAAAGATAATATAGGCAGTATAACCTACAACATATAGGTGTAGGAAAAGACTTTCTAAATCAGACAGCAGTTGGGCAGGAACTAAGATCAATAATCAACATGTAGGACCTATCTAAACTTAAAAGCTTCTGTGTGGCCAAAGAAAGGATCAAATAAATAAAGAGAAAACCCATAGACTGGGAGGAAATCTTCACCAGTGCTATACATCTGACAGAGGTTTAACACCCAAAATATATAAACTACTCAAGAAACAAAGGTCCAAGAAAATAAATGATCCAATTAAAAGATGGGCTAAAATCTGAACAGAGATTTCTCAAGAAAAGAACTTAAGATGGGTCCGAAACACCTTAAAAATTGTTCAACAACATTAGTAATTAAGGAAATGCAAATCAAAACCAATTTAAGATTCCATTTTATGCTGGTAAGATTAGCTATGATCAAGAAAACAAACCACACTAATTGTTGGAGATGGACTGAAGAAAGGGAACACTTATTCATTGCTGGTGGGATTGCAAACTCATGCAGGCCCTATGGAAAGCAGGGTGGAGAACTCTTAAAAAACTAAAACTGGACCTACCATTTGATCTAATTATACTGCTCCTAGGTATATACCCAAAGGATGCATTCTATAGCAGAGATATGTACATGGCCATGTTTATTGCTGCTCTTTTCATAATAGCAAAGAGCTAGAAACAACCCCCATGTTCTATGCAGTAGTGAAAAAGGGTGACTTCATGAATTTTGTAGGCAAATGGAGGCTGTTATACTGAGTAAGGTGACACAGTCTCAGAAAAACAATGTATGTTATCCCTCATTTGTGGTTTCTAACACCAAATCTCTATATGTAAATTAAAATCACTAACAGGTCAACAAAGATAACATCAAAATAATTGTTATTGCCATAGATATGCCTTGAACTATATATCTCTACTTTTTTTACATCTAAGATTTAAGACATTGTAAAGAGGAGAACAGTTAAGGGATGAACTAATTTCAACAAAAGTTATTGTCACTTCTATTATAGTATATAATGTCTATATTAAAAGTAACTAACGGGATCACAAGGATATACTATCAATATAATGCTCTACTAAGTATATATGGCCTCTACTTAGTTACTTGTTACACTCCTTTGAAACTAGAGGCAAGGTTTTTATTATCCTACTCACTGATAAATGAATGGTCGTGTATGCTAAGTTTATTAGATCACAATAGGATTCTTGATCCTGAAGAATAGTAGTTAATTCAAAGGAATGATTATTTCTGTTCCAGGGAGCTATTCATCTCTGCATTTAGTTATGTTTTATATGTAAGACATTTGCCAAAGCATTTTTGGAGTGAATAGACAGGCTTTTTGCCCAAGCTATATAAAACATCTCTGAACATCTGGAGAGAATTGGTCATCTAGAACCTACCCCAAGACTTACAAGGACATCCCAAAATTTACACTTTGTGGTGATGGATTTAAGATAACTGTTACACACAGATATATATATANATTGGCCTTTATATTTTCTTAAAATTGGCTGAATATTTTATTAAATATTCTAAGTTTACATCAACTATTTAACTTTTATTTTTAATAAATACATAAACAAAATTGATTACTTTATCCTATAAACCATTCTGGAGAATTCTTTCTGAGCAACAAAGAATTTAGTTTATCAACATAAGACAAGCATATATATATATATATATATATAATATTTCATAAATTTTAATAACCAAGGGCAAATCTCTTAGTACATGTTATTATGTCTCAGCATTGGAAATGGTATGGCTATCTTCACAATGGAAAATAGTAACATGCTTAAGCTAATTAGGGACACAGAATTTAAAATTTTCAATCCACTCCTGAATTGTACTGGAGTCCCAGTTACAGCTATTATATTATATAGACACAAATGTTCTCCATGTTTCGCTGTGATAGCTCCAACATTTACAAGTGATAACTCCAACATTTCTTTTCCCCATAACAGGATAATTTCGATGAGGAAAAGCTGGGCTCTATCACCTTGAACCAGTGGAATGCAGTCCCGAAGAAAACAGTCTGAATGTATGTGGTAAATCCTTTCAGCTTGGGTCTTGTGTATAGGTATATGATACAACTGCCTTCTGGAAAGCTACCTATAAATCAGAATATAGGGGTCTGGGACACAAGAGTGGCTGCCCTGATTGTAGTGACAATCACAAAAACAGAGGGGGAAGGAAAACTCCTCCTCCCTCTAGGATGCAACTTTCCATACAGTTAAATTAAAAAGCATTGGTAGATAAAGGCTTCAGTGCCAGCTGTGGGCTGCCCTACCAGCAGCTGTTGGCTAGGGAGGCTTTAAAAGCCCCTAAAACAAAGGCCATTTACCTATAACCTTGGGTACACTTAAGAAATGGACAGTAAGACACTATTGCTGAAGATATGGCATGATATGAACGTGAAAAAATATTATGTTGAGACCCTGCACTGCCAGTAGACAGCTGACCTTCATGGTGTTAGAAAGCAGTATGAAAACCGCTGGAAAGAAATAGTCTCTGAAGCTTTACTACCTCTTGTATTACACTTTTACACACCAAGAAAGATCTAGTGTAATAGTGGCAGCCTGGTAATGTATACCTGGTAAGAAAAAAGCCCCAATTCGTTTCACAGCCCACTCCTGGGGGGGGGGGGCGGCTAGGATGCACCGCTAGGTACAGGTACCTGCTAATGTCAGAAGACTTTATAGACCTCATTAGAAAGCTTTTGCCATCCTTAGTCAAAGACTTATAATGCCTGCACCAAGATATCATCCAAACATATGTATTTGTGCTCATGGCATAACTTTTTATAAACGTTAATATTTGTGTTTTAGTACTAGAATTAAAAGAAGACTGCTAAACGACCCACCAGTCAGTTGCAAACAGATCTTGGGCAGTCCCAAGAGTTTGACATGTCACCTCAGAGAAAAAAAATGGATCTTCTATCGTGTACTCTCCTTCATCCCCTCCTCCAAAGCCCAGCGACTCTCGCAGAAGACATGGGTGCATCAGATTGTGAGGGCCAAGGCAAAAACAGACTAGAATTTTTTTTATTTGATCAACATATTTGTGTAAGCAAACCTCTTCAACTGGACTTGGGGACCCTGGATTATACAATAACTGGACTCAGATGTTAACTAGTTGGGTTTATATGGACATGCCCTATGTTTATTACCTATGCGGTCAAATAAAAAATTAACAAAACACAAAAAATAATTAGAGATATTTAAAGATCTCTTGTGGTGTTGACAGTAGTGGCAGAAGTGTTTTGTTTTGCTTCATACCAATCAGAATATGTTAATTTTAGATACCAGAGCTGTGGCAATTGTACTAGGTCTGACTTCTCGGGTCCCTAATGGCGCGGGTCAGTCTGTTCCCTGAGGCGTGCTCTCCAGGGCAATGGTGAACTCTGTTTTCACCGGTTCTCTTGGTAGAATTCTCAGGGCCCATGACACAAAAGGCTTCAAGAGAATGAGAACTTCAGCAAATGCTTCATCTCTCATTCTTTCTTTTCCCATTTTGCTTACAGTCAGGCATATCCTAAAGGTATGTGAACTTCCTTTTACAGAGCATTTACTGTGTCATAGAGCACATTCCCTTGATATGAAAAAGAAATCACTAACTTATTTATTAGCATTTAAAGGAAACTTTTGACAGTTACTTGAAACTTGATTGTAAATGCTCTTGAATTATTGCTATTTTCCCTTCTCTTTTCAACAATAAACTAACTTTATTCTACTAAATGTTTTTGGAATCAAATGGCAACAATTGTAATGATTGATAGTCCCCCTTCACTGGGATGGATGAGTGTTTTTCCTTTGTGTTCTCTCTCAGTATACTGTTCCTCACAGATGCAATAGTGATTATAATCTTCAATATGAAAAGTAAACCAGAGCATAGACAGGAAGCTGATTAACTGGCTTAGAGGAGAGTATTGCATTAAGTAGCTGATATAAGCAAGTAGATAACAGAGGATTTATTAGTAGAGAAAGATTAAAGATAAGTATTTGATAAGTATAAAATAGATAAATTATATTTGATGATGTTGATAGATGATAAATAGGAAGATAGATTAATGATGGATAATAAATAAATAGGCCTTCAGTTATTGGCACAGGTGGAAACTTCTGGCTAGGACATAGCAATTAGTGTTTTATTTACTTATTTTTCCTGCTAAAAATAGTGCAAGGATAATTCTTTTATATTCTGTTTTCAAATGTTGGTTTTCTTTAAAATAGTTAAACTTTATGCAAACTTGTTCAAAGATCTTCAGTAAAACCTGATCATGCTTTTATGCATGTTGATACCAAACTCCACAAATGAAACAAAACTTTTCAAGTTGTCACCAATTTTATTATAGAGCTTGGGAGGTTCAAACAGTGAAGAACTTGGTACTTTAACTTGTGAATAAAAATAATACCACATTGACTTATAGTACTATAGATAAAGCTTGAAGTTTATGTCTCTATTTTCCTAAATTCTAAGGTTTATGAGAAAGAATAAATTTCTTCCTTAAAAGTGCATTAAAACACACATTAACTTGCTATGTAATTTAGGAATGTAAAGTTACATGTCTTTTTACCTGCATGCAACTTTACTGCTAAAAAGTGAATCCCTGGGACTGGAGAGATGGCTCAGTAGTTAAGAGCACCAACTGTTCTTGCAGAGGACCCGAGTTCAATTCCCAGCACCCACATAGTGGCTAACAACCGTCTTTAACTCCAGGTCCAGGGTAATCCAGCACCCTTTTCTGACCTCCGCAGCATTGCATGACATGGGTGCACCAATCTACATACAGACAGTACATTCATACACATAAAAATAAATAAATAAATAAATAAATAAATAAATAAAAATTTTTAAAAAGTGAATCCCTAAATGTGTTCTGGAATTTATTTTCAGGCATTGTAAATTTGGTATATATGTGGAAGGTATATATGCATATTTTGGATTAATATAAAATTAAAAGGAGCAACAAAAACACACATTTTTAGGGGCTAAAGAAATGACTCAGGGGTTAAGATAATTTTCTACTTTCCCAGAGAATTGACCCCCCAAGTCAGGTAGCACACAACTGCCTGCAACTCCAGCTCCAGTAGATCTGATGTCCTGTTTTGGCCATGCAAGCACTTATATACATATCACACACATACGCACATACACAAACACACACACACACATGCACACACATGCATGTAAACACATAAACAATTAAACTAAATAATATACATATTTAAATTTTATGTCCATTAAAGATAATAGTATGTATTCTATATTTGACTTGTAAAGGCTGTTCACATACACATTACATAACAGGTGATTTTCAGCACAATCTAAGTGAGTCATGAAAGCCTTCTTCTCTTTTAACTTAATTTTATTATTATAACTCTGTGTGTGTGTGTGTGTGTGTGTGTGTGTGTGTGTGTGTAAGCCAGGAGACAATGATATAGAGTGTCTTCCTCTATTGTTCCTCTCCTTACTTTTGAAACAGGCATTCACTGAACCTGGAGCACACTTTTTGGCTAATAAGCTCCTGTCTCTTCCTTTCCAGC
The DNA here is from genome assembly GCA_009823505.1 of Rhizomys pruinosus. NCBI lineage: Eukaryota > Metazoa > Chordata > Mammalia > Rodentia > Spalacidae > Rhizomys > Rhizomys pruinosus. The sequence continues at coordinate 1,188,476 of VZQC01015529.1, read as the reverse complement.
CCCTGGATTACACGCACATGCTGCTGGACCCAACATTTACAGGGGTACTGCACACCCAACTCGAGTCCTTACACCTAACTAGCAAGAATTCTATTAACTGAGCCATTTGTCCCTCTCTGCCATCAAGACTTCATCTGAAAACCATGCTTCCATCCTGTTCAGGATGCTCCTGTCCCATATACATATGGGAAGTCCTTTCTAGAATCACTGTCCTGGTTTCCTCTATCACATAGTGTATATATTCAAGGCTAAGGATCAGTTGATATTTTCCTCTACTCTAAGAATTTGATGGATTTGAGTTCCAATAAATTCTTTATTCTCCAAATTTTAGAGCTGGGAAAAATCAAGAACCTAACAAATTATCTGATTTCATTTCATTGACGTGCTGAAGTTTGGGTAGGCAGAGGTGGGTCTTGGGGTCTTTAAAACTCAATTACCTGCTTCTTAAGCTAGGATTATTTCATCCATGATGAGTGAATCATTTCTACCTCCAAACAGATTTTGGTTCTTTGTTTACTTTGCATACTCACCAAATATCTCAAATACGGTTATAAAATTCATAGTACTCCATTGTGTAGTATGCATTTTATAAGTGAAGTAACACAGTCCCAGAAAGACAAAAGACGAATGGTACCCCTCATCTGTGGATGCTAGTACCTACAAAATGAGCAAAGTTAATATTATACTCCTCACTTTCTAAAGACAACTGTGCTCTTGTATTGGGAACACAGGTTCTAGAGCTGACCTAACACATATTCTCAGACCTTGACTTTCAGTAGATTATGGAGGACATGTGTGCATCTTTTAGCGTAATATGGGATTAAAATGGAAAGAAGTGAATCAAGAAATATGCTATGGAAATAACATACAATTTGTTTCCAAAGGATACAATGTTAATAGAGGTGCAATGTAACAGGATGGTGTAACTTAGCATTTCTGGGTGCTTAACGACCATATCTGAAGTCCCTGCTGATTTGACAGAGGGACCTGGGGACACCTTTATTCCTTGCCCTCAGAAGTCAACCAAGTTTTAAGGGATTATACATGGGGGCATCTCTTGAAAAGTCCTGCAGAGGTGGGTCACCATTCTTCCTGTTCAGGGAGGTCTTGGAGAGCCACTAATGGGACTTCAGCCAATGTCCAGTCTATAAAGAGGAAAGTCTGCTCATCCTTCAGAAAAGGAAGCCTGGTCTAACAAGACTTGATTTTGTCCTCATGTGGATGGAACTGGTGGATGAGGAGCTGAAAGAAGCAAGGGGCTCCCACCCTCCCCTGACCAAAAAAACCCCGAGAGACCCCTGAGGATCAGATCCTCAACTGACCTCAACAAAACAAAACCTTGGTTAATCTGGGCTATCTGTATGGCCTTAAGCATCCAGAAGGAAAGTACAACCAGAAATAAATAATAAGACCAGAGAACCTGTAATGCAAACACAAAACTTGAGATCTTAGTAAAAAGACAAAAAGAAAATAGAGAGAGAGAGAGAGAGAGAGAGAGAGAGAGAGAGAAAGAACCATTGTTGTTTGGCCTGTCTACAATTCTCACAGGCAGGCACATATACTCTGTAGATGCCACTGTTTTAGGGACTCCTCAAAGACATGAGATACAGCTTATTTTACTTTTTCACCTTCCAATGTGGACTGAGGGCTGCTGAGATACTCAGCTTGTGAACTAAGCAGCTAATGGAAATTCAGCATCCTCAGAAGATGGACTGATATTGTTGGATTACCCCGGCAGTATCATGGAGGCCAATATAGGGGGATCATGATAAGACCTGTGCTTACTGGACTTCATTTGGGGGCACAATATTTAAAGCAGAAGCATGTCAGTAAGAGTTTCCTTCTGCGTAAGGTTTTTTTTTTTTTATTGTAATGTCTTAATCATAATCTACCATCAAATATTTTAGGAATATCTTCAAAGTTTAGATAATATATTAACAGCATGCAATGATTACATCATAGGTTCTCAAGCAGAGGCAGTCTATTGCAAGGTCCTTCTCTGCTGCCAGTTATCATAGGCTGTTTAAAGTTAGAAAACTGAGTAGAAACATTGAACATTGTAGAAATGCACTTTGCTCAGTAATACTTGAGTTGTTGTAATATTAGACTATCCATTTGGTTGTTACAAAAAATCCTTAACTGTAATTGATGGTTGTTGCCGTAATAGTATACTGCCTGTGTTTCTACCTCTAGTAATGGGCTTTATGTGCTAGATTTCAATATCCTTGAGCCTGGGCAAGTGCACAGTCTTTTTAAAAAGAAACATGGTTTACTTGCACAAAACTGATCAGATTTGAGAGATCGTTAATGCCCTTGAAGTGGTTTTTGTGGGTGTGAAACAAATGGTGAGAATTTGAACTGTTCCCTTATTATAGTACTGAAATTAAGTCTACTTAATCTATCAAATCATGTTCATGCCCTGATTTTATGTACTTGTATCTATCAATAAACATTGTGAAAAAAGGTTATAAAATGTATAATTTCTTTTTTATTCATACCTTAATAATTTCATATAATAATACAATGTGTTTTGATCATATGGACTACCATTGCCTTCGGGTCTTCCCAGATCTCATCTCCCCACCATATCCTCTCACCACTTTCATGTCATCTTTTCACTACCCACTGAATCCAGTCAGTGCTGTCCATATGTGATTGACTGTAGAGTGGAATATGGGCAACAAACCTGGAGACACTTCCCGAAGAATACTGACTCTCCTTTCCCCAACATCCAGCTGCCAAATCCCCTCAGCTAGGCACCCATTCTGCACTAGATTTCAATGGCTTAATCTTTGCTGCTCATAATGGCCTAACATTTTGCAAAGGGCAAAATTGTGTCTGTACATCTATAGGAAACTGAGGGCTTTCATGCTTATTATTCTTACATGAGCATGTGTGGTGTTAACAATGAACAAAATAGGAAAGAGTGTAAGAAGTATGTAAGTTTGTCTTTGTGCAGTAAATGCAGCTCAGATGCCAGGAGACTTAGTCAGTCATTCTTTTCTTAAGAAGATTAAGAAGAGGTAGAAGATAACCAACTATGACATACAGCTATAAAAATGAGGGCAATATATTTTCAGTACCTAAGTCTGCAAAGTTAGTAGTTTATGAACAAGTTTGGTAATTTGAAGATGGCAGAGGATACACTGAACTTGCCCACAGTGATATGAAAAATTGTTATTGTATGTTCACTCACCACCTCAGTGTGAAGTTTGTTAATACCTAAATTGGTATCTAACTCCCCCTCCTAAAAGTTGTCTCTATATTTTGTTATGCAATTTCTCCTCTTTTTAGTAACAGGCATAGTTTAAGCAGCTTCCCAAATTTCTCAGTGCCAGCACATCAAGTGTAGGAAAGTAAGGGAATAACAAGGTACTTCAGGCTTAATTACCTCACTAGTGTTTGAGACTTTTCAGACGAGGGTGCTATGATAGAGAAACAATATGATATAACATCGCTCCTTTTTTTTCTTCCTTTCTCAGAAAACAAACATGTAGAGAGCTAAAAAGCTGCAAGAAGCCCAAATCTTCAAAGGTAGTAAGGTTAAAAAGCACATCTTTTTTCCTCTGCCTCTGGCCAAGAACACAGGCGTCCTGCTGGTACAAGGCTACCTACCTGGGAATGTTTCACAATTGTAGGGCCATTAGAGGCAGTCTGCTTCCCAGGAAGAGAGATGTTGTTTCCAGTTGAATTTTTTTGAGAATGCACAGGTCATGAGTGGGAAAAAAGTGCGCTGTAGGGACCTTAAACAAGTTAATGTAGCCCTCAAGTCCTTTACCACACACAGCAACTCCAAATGTTAATAAGCTCAACTAGTCTCTTGATATCTAGACTCTATGAAACTGGATGAACCAGTGCTTGACAGAATCTTACCAACCTACAACTGAGTTCAATACAGGACAGTCTAATGTTATTAGAATGCTACTCTCCCTCCCCAGCCAAGAAAAGTAAAAAATATTCTCTGAAGATTCCATAATATATTTGTTTTTCTTTCTGTTTTTCCTACATTAATATACTGACACCCATAAAATAATCAGAGAATTTTACAACACATTGTCTACATTCAAATAAATACTCTAGGCCTTCAAAAGAAAGCAACGTATAGCAGAAAACCAAGATAATAATAGAAACATAGCCAATCTTATTCAATTATTAATTTAGAAAAGGTACTTCAATCGCTTCTTGGCCTTTTGGCTAAGATCAAGTATATATACATATACATATATTTATAAATTATATATATCAAGTATATATAGTAAATATATATATATATATATGAAATTCACAAAAATTCAAGTACAAAATATATGGGAGTGGTTATCTGTAACAATAAAAATATATTTTCCTTTTATTACATGTATTGTGTGTGCAGCTTAACCTCCTCATCTACTGAACAAACTTAACCTGTGCTCAGAAGCAACAGCTGAGATGATGGTTTGATCAGCACCTGAGGTGTTTCCAGAAGAAGCAGAGGATGATCATATATAAATCCTTATCTGTCCTATATTAAAGGTGTTGGCAGGTGCTAGCACTTTCCCTGCCTTTCACCCAACTCCCGGGGTCTGTGGTGTTTGACTCCGTGCCTACTCACCTCTTCCTTGGTCAGGACCTTGGAAGCCTGCTGGCTGGCCTGGAGGAGCTTCCTACATGTATGAGTGTATTGTCTGTATGTAGGTAGGTGCACTCGTGTTGTGCAATGCTGTGGAGGTCAGAATAGGGTGTTGGATTCCCCTGAAACTGGAGTTAAAGACAGTTCTTAGCCACCATGTGGGTGCTGGGAATGGAACCCAAGTCCCCTACAAGTGCAGTCAGTGCTCTTAATGGTTGAGCCATCTCTCCAGCCCCCTAATTATATTCTTAATGTGATGCCAACCACTACTTGGCTATCATCAAAACCTAGAGGAGTCCTTACATAACTATCTTCCTTGTTTTCACTTTTTCTTCTGTCATCGTCTATTTTCTGAAAGAGAAACCTCAGTTGAATTTTCAGAGACAAGCCTAATTAAAGGTCTGGTGTTTACTACATGTATACCAGTAACAGGACACTGATGTGAACACTTCCATGTCCATCTTGTCAGTTAATAATTTAATAGCACTGCTTTTCAGCCATTTGACTCTCTGTTCTCGTTTCCCCAACTGGTAAAATGCACAGATGTCATCATCATACTATTTTGCCTAGTGAAAATGGTAAGTTTTGATGTGAGGTTTAATGATAAAATAGATCCTTTATCAATTAGGGCTACACGTTTTTAGTATGATAGAAGTTATTAGTATGAAATTGCTATTATCAGCTTTCTAATGTAGTATGAAGTGTACTAGATATTGGGTGTAGGAAGATGACTCTAAGGAGGAGGTGTGCTGAGTGCTTATGTAAGTGGGCTTTTGATCTTTCTCCTTATGTCATTTTCTGATTTTGTTCAGCTTGGGGGTTTTGGTGACAGGGTCTCCCTGTATCCACAGATGGCTTGGAATTCCCTATGTAGAACAGGAACTCTCATGGAGTTCTACCTGCCTCTGCCTCCTAAGTTCTGGGATTAAAGGCATGGTCTACCACACTTGGCTATCCTATATAATTTTTTACCTTTCATTAAACTTGCTTTTAGAAAAATTGTTTTCTTAGAATCATTCACAAAAATATTCTCTTAGATTCAATGAGTCAAATCCTCCTTTTTTCCAACTGATTACATGTCTCAGGAATATAATATATACCTTCTATTAATGCTTTATAATATCTTATTTTCTGCTGGACACAGTAGTTTGGAAACCTTGAATGACATATACTGTTGAGGCATCATTCACCGTATAGGATGATACTTCCGCCTTTGTGCTGATATTGCATGGAGCTTCTCCAGGTTTCTCTCTATGGTTCAACCATGACATCGTGGTTTATGTGACATTGTTAGCTTCCTATAGAACCTGGGATCTATTAGTTTCTTTTCTGCTTTTGTGATAAAACAATGGAGAAAAAGTTTTTTTTGTTTTTTGTTTGTTTGTTTTTTGTTTTTTCTAATTCACAATCCCAGGTATCATCCATCCTTGTATGGAAGTCACAAGCACTAAATCTTGAAGCAGGAGAAATGTGAAATAGCCAGTCACATCCACATCATCCAGTCAAGATCAGAGAGTGCATGAATGCATGTGTGCCTACTATGAAAATATGCTCCTCCTCATTCCCCTCCTCCTCCTCCTCCTCATTCTCCTCTCCTCCTCATTCTCCTCTTCTTCCTCCTCCTTCTTATTCTCTTCCTCATTCTCCTCTTCCTCATTCTCCTCCTCCTCCTCATTCTCCTCCTCCTCCTCATTCTCCTCCTCTTCCTCTTTCTCCTCCTCCTCCTCCCCCTCCTCCTCTTCCTTCTCCTCCTCCTCCCTCTACTCCTCCTCCTCCCCCTCCTCCTCCTCTTCCTTCTCCTTCTTCTGTGTTTCTTTTGAGACAGGTTCTTGTGATGTGTCCCATTTACTCCCAGGGTCAGCCATATCAAAAACGCTCACAGGAAAGCACAGCATGTCCAAATACACAGAGAGATTTATTCCCAAAATGGCCAGCGTATATAGCCAGTGCGACTCAGACCCCAGGGCCAAATTTTAGCCTTTTGCATCACTACATTCCACCCTATGGGCACAGCCAGGGAGGTCCCATTAATTTAGAATGCTACCCATCTATGCTGGGCATGGTGGCACACGCCTTTAATCCTAGCACTTGGGAGGCAGAGGCAGGCGGTTCTTTGTGAGTTCAAGGCCAGCCTGGTCTACAGAGTGAGATCCAGGCTACCTGGGGCTACAGGGAGACCCTGTTTCTAAAAGACCAAAAAAAAAAAAATAGAATGCTACCCATCTTAACTAAAATTTCCCACAGGTTCTTACTATGTATCCCTGGGTTGCTTGGAACTCCCTATGTAAGCCAGACTGGCTTTGAACTCACAAAGGTCCATTTGCCTGTGGTGGTTCATGGGAGGGGGGATGGAATGCAGTGATAGAAGTAAGGTGAATAACAGGATGAATTGAATGAGATGGGGACTGGGAGGATAGGGCAGAAGAGGGAGGAAGTTCTGGGATACTGGTACTAAAAGCCTTTGGATAGCAGTATATAGAAATCTACTAGAGAAGCTCCTTTCACTATATAGATATACATTATAAAAAGAGTTTAAATATGCTTACCCTAAGACAGGCCCTACTAGATACCAGAGACCCTCAAATGAATAGCCCAATGCCAGGGATGAACACCCCCTTTTGGAGTTGTGGACCAGAAAGATACCATAGATCTTCAACAAATTGGCTTTTATCACTGCACTTGTTTACCCACCAGAACTTGACAAGAAGACCCCATTCTGAGTAGCAGAAGGAGGACAACGTGTTGGTATGGGCTTCAACACTACATCCATGTTGGCTAGCTTTCACAGTACCAGAGGGGAGAGAAAGATTGTCATCAACCTTACTTAGTGAGCTACAAATCATCTGCCTTGGTAATATATGCCCACTTGTGCAATAATGATATCAATATCCTAGGAGGAACCAACCACATTCTAAATGGATTTAAGTTTAAGGTCCACTTGACAATATGTATTTGACAGTATCATCAAGGCTAAGAACCTATGGCTAGACAGGTCAGAGGGCATAGGGGAGAATGCACTACCCTCATTCTACCAAATGAGAAATTATCAAATTGGCTCATTAATATTTATAGTTATACCCATAGCTTAGAACATCTCTCAACTCTCACCAGGTAGGTTCTTCCTGCAGCAGATGGCAATTAACAGAGAGACCCATAGATTGTCAATGTGCCAAGAATAAGAGAGGACAAAAAGTGGTGGGTGTGGTAAGGTTAGGGTGGATAGGTGGGAAGCAGTTTTGGATATGATGAAAAAGTATTAAAGTTTGAATCTATAAAAATATTTAATTTCTTTTATAAAAGATCACCTCCGCTCTCACACTATCCAGAACCAAAATCCAAGGAATGTGCCACCTGCAGTGGAAAAGCCTTCCCAACTCAATATAATTAAGACAGTATCCTAGGGACATTGACGCAGGTCAACCTGATGTAGAAAATCCTTCAGGGAACCCCTTTACCCAGGTGATTTTAGATTGCATCAAGCCAACAATTAAAACTAGCCATGACAATGCATAAAGATCATTTCCCCCACTTCTGTCCATTCCTCAGTGTAGATAGCCATTCATTCCAGAAACTAAGATTCATTTTATCCTTTCCTTTCAGCGTTTGCCTTTGACAGTGCTGTCTGCTCTCCCTCTTATCTCCTTCCCGGGCTCTCCCTTGGTGCTTTGTACCTGTCTCCCCCCCACAGCAACCATGCTCATGCGCTCCACGAGAATTAAAAGATGCCATGGAATCTCATGCATGGGCCCTCAGTTCGTGGCAATGCAGACCCACCATCTGCAGTCAGTGAATGGCTCCCCTGCATAGTCATCTCCCCAGGGGGTCCCAGCTGGGAGAAGGCTAGTTCCCTTTGATTCATTGTATTTGCCCCAGTTCCTTTCTGTTGCTGTGATAAACCACTGATCAAAGCAAATTGGGGATGTTTGCTTTGATCAGTGGTTTATCACAGCAACAGAAAGGAACTGGGGCACAGTACAGCCAGCCCATCAAGGGAAGACAGATGCGCAGGAGCCAAAGCAGGAAAATGGTGGCAGGGACTGAAGCACAGACCATGAGGAACATTGCTTAGTGGCTTGCTCCTCTGGCCTGTTCTCAGCCTGCTTTCTTATATAACCCCGGACCACCTGCCCAGGCGTGGCACCACCGCAGAGGGCTGGGTCCTGTCATATCACTCAACAATGCAGAATGTGTCTCACAGACATTCCAAAAGTCTGATAAAGCTAATTTGGCAATTGAAGTTCCCTCTTCCCAGATGTGTCAAGTTGACAAAGGAAGTTATCCAGCACAATATTCAGTCTTACTCCAGGTGCAAATTTGCTGCATTTTTCCACTGTCTAATATCTCTTACTTGACTTATTCATTTGTGTTCCCGGATTTTCTACTTCTAGAGGTAATGTGTTACTAATTGATAAATGAATCAATGATCGAGGAATTTACTTGACTCTCCTGTGGAAATGTTGATATCATATAAGTGTGTAGAGAGAGGTCATTGGGACCAGCTTCCTTTTTGCATTTTTACTCTCTACTTCTATGGCTTTTCTCTCCTTATTCTGACTAGTTACTTTAGGCTTTGTTGCTACAGTAGCTCTCACAGTCTTTCTCCTGGGAGTTTTTCACTCAACTTTATAGCGACCCAACAGACTTGTAAAAAGAAAAAGAAAAAAAGAAAGACTATACCAAACTTCAACAACTAGTTTTCCAGAAAAAGAAAAAAAAAAAAAAACCTCTCAAGTTGTGTTCTATGACACTGGGTATAATGAAGTCCCAGAAGCAATCAGAAGGGCTATATATAAACATAGCCATATCTTTTCTTTCACATCTGAGCTACATTGGTGGCCTTGAAGAACTGCAGGGTAGACTGTTACATAGGAGGCTACCCTGGAAGACATTAATGAATCCTCAAGGGGTACTGAATACCTTCAACTGGTGTTCACTGAACTGCAGGGCATTCATCTATCAATGGTTTTCTAAATGGCTACTCAAAGTGCCACTTGGGTTCTTACTATCCGTGGGCCTTCAAAGCAGACAGCTGGCAGTCATCTAAAATCCCATTCCTAACAAGCTCTGGAAAAGTGTCTTAAACAAAAATTTGCAACAAAAAGTTGCCCTTGAAATAATTTTAGTGTTTGCTTTAGGAAACCTACAGGACATTGTGTGTGGGGGGGGAGGGGGTAAAGGGTTGAAATATAAATACACAGTGTTATTTCATAGGGTTAATATATAATTTTTATACATGCATACATACATACATATATACATATATATGTATATGTTTGTGCACTTTGAAACTGATCAGAATACACAGGCAAACTGTAAAACATCTAATATTGAATTAATAGCAACTATAAAGGGTCTGCTTCTCTGATCAATAATTTCAGTCTTATATGTGCCTCAAAATGCTGCTTTAAAATGTATCCATGTTCTAAGCTGAGAAGGATAAAAACGCTAACTAGTTTAGATGCAAATAATCAATGCTGTGTGTCTGTAATTTAGAAATGAATTTCCATAAAATGTCCTTAAGAGTGGGTATGATCTTTCTCATTCACTTGCCAGCTATGAGCCTATAAATTTAGGCTTCATATTTTAAAAAGAGGAATAGAGTATTGGCTTATATAACATCATCCTGAATATGAAAGCAAGTATAGAAAAAGCAGCTTCCATATTGTTGACCTTCAGTATATTTTCTTTTTCAATATTACACAAGTAAGTGAACTTATTAAAAATAATATTGCCTGACTTACTCGATGTAAAGGAAACTCAACATAAAAAGAGAAAATTTGTCTTAAGGCACATAAAATAATAGCATAATAACATTGATTCTGGATATGAGATCTGCTTTGCTCTACACATCAAGAGGATCTCCAAATTTAAAGCCAAATTAGGTCAAAGCTATCTGCTAGTATTCAGTGATTATTTACACTAGCATGATTTTGTAGCTAAAATATTTTTGAACTGAGTCAACAGCCATATTCAACGCAGGTTCAAACCCAGTGGGAAATTCAACTGCAAACTTTGCTAAGCCAAACTTAGAGTTCAAATGATATCCACCGTGGGAGGCAGTGTAGTTTGGAACATTCACATACAATACAGGCTGCATCTTTAATGCAAGGAAGGGTTCACTGGGAGTAGAAGGCATAAAATCTTGAAATACGAAAACTGATGTTGGGAAAATCTTCCCTGTGAAACTAGAGCTGATTTGCTTTTGCAGAAAGGTATCTAGGGAAGAGAATATCACAATTTGCCCTTGAATTGCATGTTTATTGCTTGCAGATCAGTGCTATCTCTTAGATTCATTACCAGTTAGATGTTGAGCTACCTTAGAAAGGATATCTGACAGGTTGCAACAACTGGATCCATCATTGCTGCATTAAACCAATATTAATTAAATGTTTCCACCTTTTAGGAGGCCTTGTTAGATCCTGATTAGCCATGACAGATCATTATTTTCAGCAGAACATGGTCACGATCCAGCAATGAGCACTGAGAAGCAATCAGGCACCAATGTATGCTGGAATTAATAATTATACTAAATTGGATGTAATGAATAATTTATAGTGTAAATTCTTATGCAATTTGCTATGGTAACCCAAAAGGAGAGTTCTGCTGTATTTTAACAAAGCATGTGTTACAGCAGTAAGATAATGGATAAAATAACAGAGAACACATTTGAGGAAAAGGCTTAGAGGTGGTAAAGTATAAAAAGGTAAAAACTGAAATACAATCATTGTTGTCATCATTAATTAGCATTCATTATTCATTCCAAATTGCAAAGGCCTCAAACAATCCAGTACAGGTTGTAGAAAATGAATTCCTTACTGTTGAAGTAGTAACAAAGGCAAATAAATAAATAAATAAATAAATAAATAATAAATAAATAAATAGTAAAGCAGGCAAAGGATGCTTTCATTTTCCTGGGGGATTGCAGAGTGTGTTAGTTGATTGGTTATATTCTGAAGAAGAAAAGAGAAAGAATATTTAAGGTCCTGTTCACTACCTAATCATCAGAGATGCTTTAGATGAGGAAATTATTGCTAAGCATCGTGTAGAAGGAACTGGAAGCTTACGTGTAGTAAATATCCATTTATTATCTAACTTCATTGTACATCGAGTATGTCCTTGTGTCTAGTACCTCATGTATAATACTCTGTTATCAAAAGATATATTTTGGAAAATGATAGATGGGGAAACTTGGGCTCTAAGAAATTATGCAGTTTCTCTCAGAATAATAAAAAGATTGATTCTTGAGGATCGCAGTGTTTACAGAGTTTGTAAAATGTCTAGCACTTCAATATTTATCTATCTATCATCTATCTATCTACCTACCTATTAGGTAATTAAATCCAATAATGTATTCGTTTTTAATTATTTAATTTAGATTATTAAAATCCAGCTATCGGGCTGGAGAGATGGCCTAGCGGTTAAGAGCTCTGACTGCTCTTGCAGAGGACCCGGGTTCAATCCCCAGCACCCACATGGGGGCTGAGAACAATCTGTAACTCCAATTCCAGAACTCTAGTTCCAGGGGAATCCAACACCCTCTTCTGACCTCCACGGCATTGCACGACACGGGTGCACAGACCTGCATGCAGACAGTATATTCATACACATACAAAAATAAAAAAAATTAAAAATTAAAAAAATAAATTCCAGCTATCTGTTCTTTGTGTGTACGTGAGTGTACCTGAGCCTGCATGTTCGTATTTTGCAGCTGTGCATGCAGATGTGTGCACATGCATTCGGAAACCAGAAGAAAGCTTTGGGTGTCATTCCTCACGTATCCACTCTACTGTGTCTCTCATTGGCCTGGAAGCTGCCAATTAAGTTAGGCTAGCTAGCCAGTGAACCTCAGGAATCTGCCTATCTCCCATTGCTAAAATATATTTGTGCACCACCACACTGGGATATTTGTTTTTATTTTATTTATTTATTTTAATTTATTTTTGTATGTGTATGAATGTATTGTCTGCATGTAGGTTTGTGCACCTGTTTCATGCAATGCCGCGGAGGTCAGAAGAGGGTGTCGGACTCCCCTGGAACTGGAGTTAAAGACAGTTTTCAGTCGCCATGTGGGTGCTGGAGATCGAACCTGGGTCCTCTGCAAAGCAGTCGGCACTCCTAACCACTAGCCATCTCTCCAGCCCCATATTTTTTTTTCACATAGGTCCAGGGGATGAAATTCAAAATCTCATACTTGCAAAGCAAACAGCTTACTGACTGACATGTTTTCATTTCAGCCTAACATTTCATGTTTTCATTTCAGCCTAACATTTTTTAAAATCGCTAATGTTTTTTATCATGGTAATGACACTTAAGCTGCAATTTACCATCTTTATAAATGTATAAATGAATGTACAGTATGTGTTTGACATTAATGAAAAGAGAGAGCATTGTTATGCTTTCTTGTGATTGGTTCTGCCTTCAAGCTCTTCAGAGATGGGTCATTGGCTCTGCATGATCAAGATGATCAGCATAAAAGATATTTTACTCAGTAACCAGAGGATATAAAGTTTCTTTCATTTTGACCTGGCAAGCCTTACTATGATATACTTAAAAAATAAAATAATCACATATTCATAATAATTATTATTTGTAAGTACACATTCAGTTAGCTAATTTAGGCATGGCTTTCCTATAAATTTCTGTATATACTTACCTGTAATATTTCTTTGATATTTCTTGCCCAATATCCAGGACTACACTAGAACAAAAAGAAAGGAATATTCCACTTTAGTAGGAAGAACTCAAATGAATCAAAGGAGTCTACATTTGGTGAGTGGGTTTTTGGATACTGACTTTATACATAGGCGTGCCATCATCAATATACAATAGCAACATTAAGCCCCAGCAAACACTGAGGTTAACATTTCACATGTTTCATTGGCACCAGACACCTGAGAATATTTAAAACATTTAAATATCCATATTAATGAAACTAGAATCTTAAAAAAGGTTGATGTGTGCCCCATATTACCATAGCAAGTCATGAGGCTGAATTTAAATTCAGGTCAATCTTCCTTCATACTTCACTGATAATGATTATGGTATCATAATGGAGTTAGGACAAGGCACTGCCTTATCTTGTCCAACTGTTTTCACACATATCAACATTTTCCTATGGGATTACTAATGTCCTCAGTTTAGAACAACATTTACTTGACAGACAGTTTACAACTAATGAAGACCAATTACCTGTGGGAACCATTATCAGTCACATTTACCTTGGTTTGTAGCAGAGGTGAAGGGAGCACGTGATATGGTACAGGAATTGAGCACAAAAAAATGAAAGTGGGATGAACTTTTGGTGGTCTGATACAAAAATAAATTTTCCTGATTACCTTCATCTGCGCTTGATCCTCACCTAGGGATCAATCTGAGTGACAGCTGAATGAGAGCAGAGATCCTGAGCACCTTTAACACAGCCACTGCCAGGGGAGACCCTAACCTCACCATTGATTATTGGAACACCTAAATTTCAAAGCAGTGGTCCAGCCCAGTGTTGACTGTGTCCCAATCAATGTCAATCCCACCCAGCTTTACTATGAGTAGCAATCTGTCAAAAAGTTAGGAAAAGAAGGTAGGCATCTTCTCAAGTTCTTCCTTCCTTGAACAATAAAGCTTCTGTATAATTGTAGCCCCTGATTTCTAAATTTCCCTCTTTTTTAGTAAATGTGCTACACATAGTGATTGTTCAATATGATTTTGTAGTAACAGCAATGGTGTCAATGATGTCAGATCTTGGGGAATACTGTCCTCAGAAAATGAAAGTAGAAGAGCCAATATCAGATATTTAAAATAAGATAATCAAGCGCTTGAGAGACGGCTCAGCAGTTTAAGAATAGTTAGTGCTGCAGCCGGGCATGGTACTCGGGAGGCAGAGGCAGGAGGATCTCTGTAAGTTCAAGGCCAGCCTGGTCTACAGAGCGAGCTCCAGCCCCAGCTGGTACTAAAAGGGAGACCCTGTCTCAAAAATACAAAAAAAAAAAAAGAATAGCGACTGCTCTTGCAGTGGACCCAGGTTTGATTCCAACAGGGTGGTTGACAACAACTGTCTATAACTCCAATTCCAGGTGATCCTACATCTTCTTTCCTCCATAGGCACTGCAGGACATGAGCACACTTACACCACATGTAGGTAATATACTCATAATCAATAATTAAAAGTAAGATAATCCTAACTAAATTTGATTCTTCTCATAACTACATTAAAATATTCTTTATATTAAAAAACCTGTTCTCAATCAATCATATGGAATTCCATTAACAACATAGAAAAGTTACCATTTCTCTTTTAATGTGGTTGACTTAGAATTACTGTGGCTTTCAATGAATATTGGTATTATCAGAAAATCACCATCTTACAGATGCAGAGCAATCCAGAACACTTACTGCCCAGGCATATATTATGACAATGCATGCCCTAGCAGCAGTTTTAATTGTTCTGCAACAGCTTGTGCCCTAAAGCAGTAAATGTCCTGTACACAGGAGGTTGTTTAGCTTTTGTTTTGTAAGTAAACATATAAACAGACACAAACTTCAAGATCATTCTATACTGTTCCTAGCTTTGTGAAAACACAAATTTTTGCAAAGGTTGGGTAACAGAAAGTTAATACAAATGCAAAAGCTTTAGTGTTTTGTTACCATTTTGAGAGAGTATGCCAAATAAAGGGAACTCTTACAATAAACAAACATGGGGAGAAAAGAAGCAATATCTGTGTGTGTGTATGTATGTATGTATGTATGTATGTATGTATGTAGGTAATCAAATAGTGTCAAGATTCATCCTGTGTTCTGACATGAGATGAATTGCATCCAGCAATTGCATCTAGCACTTAGCATTTATATATCTGGAAACTTAAGAGAAAAGAAGATGAGTTGAAAAAACTTTCCCCAGGTAGAGCTGTTTCAATCTGAAATAAAATACCCAAGATGCCATCAAGTTTCAGAAGTGTTTGGGGGCATTTTTAATATCCTAAAAATGTTAGTTTGGCTGCATGTTTTTGGCTACTTTTTCTGAAGGAGAGTCAGACCAGTCATTTTAGCATTCCATGTCCTGCAGAGACAGTCTGCTTAAGCCAGGGCAATTATTCAAAAGCTTTTCCTCTATAGCTGAGAAAAGTGCTGTATAACTTGATGAGACCTAAAGGTGCCTGGTTATTACATTTTCCTTACAAGAACTATAGTTTGACTTTGGTGGTACTTGTGACTTGTTAATTTCTGTCAAGTTAAAATTAATACATTAACATAATATGCCCAATAAAAAATATATGTACATTAAAGGATTGTTGGAAAATTTGAATGAGAGTAACTAGAAAATTGAATCTGAAGTGAGGGAACTCGAGAGATCATTACCCTCTCGTCCTCTCCCTGAAGATTCTTTCCATGAAAAGAACTAGTGTATTCTACTTTCTGAAACAAACAAACAAACAAACAAAAAACAAATGAAATAAAAAAGAAGAAATCTTGGCACAGGCATCAAGAAACATGTTCTGCTCATATATTATCTGATATTGCCTTCATTTCTTTAATGGCTAGTCCCTTAGTCATTATCACGAAGGTAAATTTTTGAAATTTGAATATGAGTTTAAGCACAAAGAAGAAAACCCAACTCTCCTCATCTTTCCAGCTTTGTTCCAGTTCCTTATATTTATTTCTCACCAAGGCACAGGAATATTCCTGTGGACATGCTGCCTTGTAATCCCAGATTAAGTATTATGACGTTTGCATTTTCTTCTCTGAGCTCCTCCTTCATGTGCAATGTGGTTGACAAGAGAAAATCCTCACACTCCTGTGACTGCATCTTAGCCATTATATTAGAGTCTTTTTTCATTGATGTGACTAAATACCTGACAAGCCACTTAGGAGAGGAAGGGCTTATTGGGGCTTGCAGTGTAAGGACGAAGTCGATTGAAGTGGGAAGCTGTGGCTAAAGAAGCATAAGGCAACCGGTCACATGGCATCCGCAGTCAGAGAGCCTAGAGAGATGAACACTAGTGCTGATTTGGCTTCCTCTTTGCTCCCTTCTTGTTTAGTCAGGCAGCAAGCCTGATACAGCGACACCCACATCTCAGTTAAACTTCTCTGGAAATGCCTTCTCAGACAAAGCATTGGTATGTACCCAACATGATTCTAAATCCAGTCAAGTTGGCAATAAAAATTAAGCATCCCTGCCAAGAATCTGAATACCCCTCTTCCATGCTTAACATCCGATGTGATGATGGCAGGCTCAAGATATGTTAGAGTCTGTGAAGGGAGAAACTTACACTTAAAGAAGTAAAAGTCTCAAGGAATAGAGACTTAGGAAAACGAAATGGGAATCATTAAAAACGGCCAGAATAGGCTCCTGTGGGACAATCTCTGTAGACAATGCTAACCTGGCTTTGGGCTTCCAGGGGTGTTAAAAGAAGAAAAATGCAAGGCCGGGCATGGTGGCGCAGGACTTTAATCCCAGCACTCAGGAGGCAGAGGCAGGCAGATTTCTGTGAGTTCAAGACCAGGCTGGTCTACATAGTGAGCTCTAGGTTGGCCAGCTGGGACTAAAGGGAGACGCTGTCTCAAAAACACCAAAAAAAAAAAAAAAAAAGGAAGAAAAATGTGAAAATGAAAAGGGGGAACATAGGTATAGAAGAGGTGAAATCTACACCAAAATACAGTTCAGAGAAAGGTTTATCAACTCTGGGGTGCTTATGAAGCCTGGGAGCTTCAGATAACCAAAGAACAGGCAAGCTCCATTTCAGTCAACATGTGATACGTTCAAGAGTTTCAGTGAGAACTTGTTCTTCTCCCTAGGATCAGATACCTTGATTTCCCTCCTTTAAAGCCTACAGTGTATTAATTCTAGCTCATATGAGGGACTACAAAAGAGTATGCATTATCTGAAAGATCATATGCCTTAACCTAGCACTTTGGAGATCTTTTAAGAAAAAATAGAAACTTGAGGCTAGAGAGATTGCTTGGAGATTAAGAGCACTGGCTGTTCTTTCAGAAGACCCAGGTTTGATTCCTAGCTCCCACATGGCAGTTAACAACTGTCTTCAATTCCAGTTCCAGGGGAATCTGACACCCGCTTCTGAATTCTGAGGCCTCTTCATGACATGGGTGCACTTATATTCATGCAGACAGTACACTCATACACATAAAAATAATATGTAAAAAATAGAAACTAAAACTCAACTTTATGCAGTTGCAAATAATATTCCAAATTGAACTTATTAGTTACTGGAAAACCATCAAGCTGCGGGAAGAACTTGTAGCATATTTTTAGTAAAATCTATTGCCTTCATTTGCAGTGAATCTCAATAATTGAGGCTGTCATTATGTTTGACCCATAAAGAGTAACCTTGGTTGTTATTTGTTATGTATTCAGTTTTGTCTGCCCTAGCTCAAGTTTAAATATTAATGGCAAGAAGAAAATCTACAAAATCCCTCAAGCTGCACTGTACGAGTC
This sequence comes from Rhizomys pruinosus, assembly GCA_009823505.1. Classification (NCBI taxonomy): domain Eukaryota; kingdom Metazoa; phylum Chordata; class Mammalia; order Rodentia; family Spalacidae; genus Rhizomys; species Rhizomys pruinosus. The sequence goes on along the minus strand of VZQC01015529.1, from coordinate 1,170,423 downwards.
CAATGCTTTTTAGCTAGTGGCAATGAATATAATCATCATTTCTGTCCTAATTTCTTGAGACAGCAGCAAACATCGAAGCAAATAATTTAAAGAATGCTAGGAAGAAAATTGACAATTTGCATATGCAAAGTATGCAGCTTATGTTCTGAAAGACTACTTTTCAGGGTAAGTATATTTAATAATGTGGGACATGTAATCTATAAAACATGGGGAGAGAATTCTTGGTTGTCCTAGGGCAATGAGACTGTGATGTCAACAGTGTCATGCTATTGAGTTCTGGAAAGCTAGGTCTGGTTTGCTTTAGTGCCAGCGTGTCTAGTTAGAACAATCTTAATCAATGGACTTTCCAAGATTAGGTCTTGGCTCTACCAGGAACTAACTGTATGGCTTTAAACTATTTCACGGGAATGGAAATGGTAGGTATATTATAGATTCATTGAGAGTATTAATTTTTACAGTCTTTGAAATGTGCTTATACATGATAACCATTCTATATATGTCAGCTATTATTTTTTTATAATAGTGCTCATTTAAAGGCATCCCAATAGATGTTTATGGTTCCTCAGAAAAAGATATAAATTGCTGGAAAATTTAGGTTTAGAATATAAAATCATTTTTAAACCAAAAGTATTTAACAAGTTACTTTTAAAATTCTTAATCAATCAATTATAAGTAATGTTATAAAACCTTTGACAGGAATACAAAGGAATTTTGAAAATATTTGAGGATATGTATAAAATTCAATAAAAATTCATTGAATAGCAATTATTGACAAGCATATATCAACTTGTGAATATTTAATAATTTTAAAAAATATTTTATTTATTATTTTTATTTTATGTGTATGAATATATCACTTGCATGTAGGCAGCTGCACCCATGTCCTGCAATACCTGCAGAGGTCAGAAGGTGTCAGGTCCCCTGAAACTGGAGTTACAGACAGTTGTTATCCACCAGGTGGGTGCTAGGAATTGAACCTGGGTCCTCTGTAAGAGTAGTCAGTGCTCCCAACTGCTAAGCTATCTGTCCAGCCCCAAATATTTCATAATTTTTAAACCTACAACTAAGATTATTAAGAAGATCAGTGCTTATGAGTAATCTAATATATAATTACAGTGTGGTATGGTTAATGTAATAGTAATCATTGTTGTTACGATCATCATGGTAAAAAGATATAATGATAATATGAAATGAGCAAGATTTTGTTATTTTTTATTAAATAGGCTTTGAAAAACTAGCATCTTTAAAAAGCATCTGAAGCTAGTATCCTGATCAAAAAGCAACACCTATAAAGACCTAAGGTCTAAAATACTCTGGTTTAGTACACTCCATTGATTGTAGGACCTGTGAGTGCAGTGAAGTTAGACATGAAACCAGAAAAGCTAAAAGACCATTGAAACACAATGGGAGCACAGAGATACTGCTCAGGCTTTGAGAAACTGAAAATCTCAGCATTAACTTCTAGAAAGATGAAAATAAGAGCAACACATAAAAGTAAAACCCCACATTGAAAAGATTGGATTAATCTGCATCAACTCAAAAATATTTAAATGCACATAAAGTGATCGATTGCATGTCACAGGCAAAACAGAAGCAATTCAGGTGGTGACAGAATCCTAGCCCAGTCAGGGAAAGAACAAAGAACAAGCAAAACCAAAGAGCAACATCATGAATTCTGACTTGCTGGTCTAAGTATATTTTTCAACTTTGGATCCTCATCTTCTTTCTATATGTCTTCTTCCATGTGAATGTCTTAATTACAATTATACTTTGTCTACAAAACTGACAGTTAATTTGTCAATAAGAATAGCTTATCCATTGCTCTTAATGGTAAACCACAAATATATGTAAACAGTGTTAGGTATCTTATTTAATACAAACAACAAGGCTTACAGTTAAGCAATTTGTCCATGCTACACAGTGAGGCTGGATTCTGACTTACATCTTCCTTACTTTATGGTACAGCTCACAAAACCCATGCCTATGCTACACATCTACAATGCAACCTCTACACCTAAGGATCATGCAGCATAGAACAAGGAGCCAAAAGAACCTAAATTAACCTCTTAACTCTCATCGAAGAAGCTCTCCTATGCAATAGGAGGCCAGGAACTCAAAAGGGCATGAATGGTCAAACAGTGGAGAGTCTACAGAGCATGGTTCCATGGACTGGTCAACAATATTCAGCTTCACCCAACCAGGGTCAGGGAACATTGTGGAAGAGGGGGTGGAAAGATTGTAAGAGCCAGGGAGGTGGAGCAAGACCAGATGGAAATGAATCCTACAAGCTCTTGGGTCCCTGTTCATATGAACTTACAGCATTGGTGTCAGCATGCCTCAAATCCAGATAAAAACCAGCATGGAACTGCAGAAATGGGCAGTAGAAGCGAATCTTAGCTGAAGAAATATTAGTAGCTGATTATGATTGGATGAAGAAGAACTGGACTTCTTTAAGAGAGGGACTCTGGATAGGTTAACTAGAGCTCAGGATGAACTGAAAAAATGATAGAAATTATGAATCCCAGAGGTGAGGGTGCTGTGGCAGGGTGGCAGTGGAAAGATGGGTTTAAATGTGATCAAGAGATATTAAAAATTTTTGTATGAAATATACAAAAATATTCAATAAAGAATGCCACCCTGAAAGTACCCAAAGTATAATTCATCATCATCATCAACAACAATATCAAAGACATAACCACATCTCAGAGGTAGACATAGCTGATACATTGAGTAAGAAACTGGAATTTGTATTCCATTGTGAATTCCAAAAGCTTCTGTGCACTCCTGTAACAACTATTTTTCTTATTTTGTGAAAGCTCTAACAAGACTTTTACATTGCTCTTCTAGAGGGATTCTGCTTTTCTCTTGCATTTTTCACATGTTCATCTGTTATACAAAGAGAAATAATAATCCTGTCTTGGTCACCCAAGGGACACAGACAAGCTTGAACTGGATATTTTGGGTTGTTACAGTTTGGGCTTGTTAGAGTTTGAGCACAAGGTCTTGGGCAAGCTAAACAAACACTCCACCACTAACCTACACCCCTGTCTTTGGTTTTTAAGACAGGGTCTTTCAAGGTTCTCCTGACTGAGTTATCTAAGAGGTAGTAAAATAGGCATGTTTCACTGTACCAGGGATTGTTCTTTTCACAGTGTTTCCTGCTGTGAGAGAAAGTACCCCACAAAGAACAGAGTTTAAAGTGTTGAGAATATACAACATATAAAATATCTGCTGCAGAATTTGAAACCACTCTATCAATAATAAAAAACCAATGCCATGTACATAACTGGTCAACAGCATTTGAGGAGACAGAAAAAGAAGGGAGAAGGGGGAAAAGAATACTTTTTAATTCAATTATGTTGAAAGTTGACTATCATTTCCTCCTGTCTGTCACAGGAAAAAAATGTGAAAGACTGAGAATTACATGCAAAACTGAAAAGAATTGAATCTGAGGTGTCTGATTTTGATTTGGCTAGACCATGCTGCTGTACAAAAATAGCCCTAGGCATTAATCTGTCAGGTCCATTATTATGCCTATTTCTGAGATTTATACATTGGTTTATAGTCACAATAGACATTTATTGAGTGCTGATCACCTGCCAAGCTCAGTGCTGCACACCTTAGTAGTGATGGTCCCAACCCAGTGGGTTTTCAATCTAATAAGACAGGCAAGGCAATTAAGACACAGACTCAGAGGACGAGAGTAACTAATGCATGCAGAGGAGACGGAGCAGTTTTCTTTTCCTTTGCTACACCTTGCGTAGCCCACTGTGGTGTCTTTGTTCAAGAAAGCTAAAGAAGTATTTTATAGACCAAGAGAGTGTGAAAATGGATGTCAGCTGCATGCTCAGATCACCTACTCGCTTTGGGTTTTTTGACATTGATGCAAGTAGTAGATTTTCCAGTGTTTTACTCATCCCATCCAATCTGTCATGTGAATTTTACTTTCTTACCCTCTTTGTTTCCTCGTGACTCATTTTATTCTCCTGTATACTGTTGCATTCATTTCACACAATATTTAATACCTCATTTTCAGATACTTTATTTTTCCTTTCTGTTCATTCCAGCAACTGGTCGTATCCTGTTCTTTACCAAAACCATTTACGAAGGTTCCGCTCATGCTTAATGATAAACTCAGTGAATTAGAAGATACAGACCCTGACCTGAAATCACATAATATTTAGCCAAAACAAATACTAACCAAAACAAAAACTTTCCATTATGTCCTTCCACAGAAAATACATATACAACCTTAACAACAATTACTGAGCAAATGTATTGATTAAAATTATATGCAAATCAATGCTTAAGAAAATTTAAACCAAAGAATGATTGGAAACCGAGCCACAGGAAGTACAAAGTTTTTATTATCGGGTGAATCTAATTGCAGCCATGTATTTATATCTGCGGCCAAAATATCTCATGGCACTTTTGTCCTTAGCTACATAACACAAGGCTTTAAGTTTTTCTCACACTAGCAATTGTCCTTCTTAAACTTAATGTCTACAGTACAAGTGATGTGGATTTTAAACTTGTAAGCATTCACTTACCAAAAAGGTGTTCTATTGTAAGAGGTTGAGAGGTGAGCAACTCAGGGGCTAATGTGAGATGCACATATTTCTGATATTAATACAAGGCTGTCATAGCCTCCTGAGGCCTGTCCCATGTGGTGGTAATTAACTTTTAATGTAAGCCTGGAGGGCAAAACACTTAAGTTATCCAGTTTTCTCCAACAGAATGAATAGGTAAAAGCTGACACGTGTTTATCAATAGCTAAAACGCTTAGAAAACAGCTAGCTGTTACTATAAGAAAAGGCTTAGCTTTCCATTATCTCCTTTCTAGTTATCTTACTCTAAGATTATAGAGAAATGGGTGTCTAATCTTTAGAAATGTGTGTGATGGGGCCATAGATTCTGGAGGTTAAGGAAACCAGCAAGCAGGAGTCAAGCTGCACCACTCATCCCATTTCACAGAGAACAAAATGTTTTCCTCACTCTGGAATTTGTTTCAAAGTTCCCTTACTATCACATTAGAGTACAATATCCAATTCCATGAAACTAATTTGCTATGCCAGCATTAAATTGTAAATGACATGATTACAGGGACCTTGACTCATTTATTGATTTTTCTTCAAGTCATGTCTGTTTCATCAAGGATATTAGGACATCATTTTTGGATAAACAAGACAGAAGATACCATAAAAGGAATGAAATTCACTATCAATACAAATGAATAAAGTAAATAATTAAAAGAATCACTTATTACATAGTTTTGAGGGTGTCAGTAAAATTAAAGTCTAGAAAGTAGAGCTAGAGTTTTAGATAACAGGGTATAAACACCCCTCCCATAAAACACTGTACCCACAGAGTGGTCTGTGGGCAATGATTGCCTTCATGGACTGTAGGAACTGATCTAACTTCAGGAACGAGGCTATAGATAAAATGGAGAGCTATAATACAGGGGGATTACCCTACCAGACTTCAAACTATGTTACAGGGCCATAGTCATAAAGACAGCCTGATACTGGCAAAAAACAGACCAGTTGACAAATGGAACAAAATTGAAGATCCAAACTTGAGCTCATACAGTTTCAGCCACCTCATATTTAACAAAGGGGCAAAAAACACTCAGTGGAGGGAGGATAGCATCTTCAGCAAATGGTGCTGGCAAAATTGGATCACCACCCCTACCTCTCACCCTGTACAAAAATCAACTCCAAGTGGATCAAAGATCTCAACGTGAAGCCTGAAACCCTGAAGGTGATAAAAGAAAAAGTTGGCAACAACTTACAAGACATAGGTGTAGGAAAGGGCTTTCTAAATTAGATAGCAGCTGCACAGGAAGTAAGGTCAACAGTTGACAAATGGAACCTCATAATACTCAAAGGCTTCTGTACAGCAAAAGAAACAATTAAGGAGGTGAAGAGCAAACCCACAGAGTGGGAAGAAATCTTTACCAGTGACACATCTGACAGAGGATTAATGTCAAGAATATATGCAAAAAAAAAAAAAAAAAAAAAAAAGAGACCAACTGACAAATAACCTACCCAAAAGATGGAGTAAAGAGCTGAACAGAGTCTTCACCAATGAGGAATTAAATATGGCTGAGAAACATCTTAAAAAGTGTTCAACATCATTAGTAATTAAGGAAATGCAAATTAAAACCACTCTCAGATATCGTCTCACTCCAGTACGGCTAGCTAAGATCAAGAAAACAGAAGACAACAAATGCTGGAGGGGTTGTGGGGAAAGGGGAACACTCATCCACTGCTGGTGGGAATGTAAACTTGTACAACCACTATGGAAAGCAGTGTGGAGAGCCCTTAAAAGACTTGAAATGAACTTACCACCTGACCCAATCATACCACTCCTGGGTATATACCTCAAAGACTCATCCTACCTCAAAGATACATGCACATCCATGTTTATTGCAGCTCTCCTCACAATAGCAAAGAGCTGGAACCAACCCATATGCCCCTCAACAGAGGAGTGGATGACAAAATGTGGTACATCTACACAATGGAGTACTATTCAGAGGTAAAGAAAGATGGCATTATGAACTTTGCAGGTAAATAGATGGAGCTCGAAGCCATTATGCTGAGTGAAGTAACACAGTCCCAGAAAGACAAATGGAGAATGGTTTCCCTCATTTGTGGATGCTAAGACTAAATCCTCCAGACGAAAGGCAAGTTGCACGACACTACCGTTATATTTTTGTTTTATCTGAAAGCAACTATGATGTTATAATGTGAATCTCTCAACGGGCTCTAGAATCCACCCACCAATTATTTTCAGACTCTGTAATTACCATATATGGATGGAGAGTGTGTATCCATATTTTAGAGTAATATGAAATTAACAGAGGAAAATGTGAATTCCTAATCATAAAAAAAGACTGAGAGAAAGATGCAGGACAGTTATGGCAGAATGCATGATTTAGGATAGGATGGGGTGGGGTGGGGGGAAGGAATAGGGGAATATGCCTGAACAGAAATGAAAAAATGGTGTATGAAATACACAAAACATCAATAAATAAATTTTTTTAAATGCAGAACTATTTATGAGGAGGAGCGAAAAGCTTTGAATCATAATGTCCCCTTCGTCCATCTGAGAGCAAGGATTTCCCGAGAACAATGAGTCCTGTTTCTTTTCTGAGTCTCAAGTCTTTAGCATATACTTGCTTGATGCCAACTGGAGCTTGTAATCTTTTTAAAAATCTACACCCCAGTATAGACAAATGGGCATCACAAATCCCTAACTGATTTGGAACTGGTTGGACTGAGATGAGTGGATAAAACGTAAGAAAATGCATGGACTATAGGATCAGATATTTTATTTAGATTCTTATGCTTTTCCTTTAAGGGTTGTATTATTTACTTTTTTGCTGCTGTGATAAAACACCATGGCAAGAGTGGCATACACTACCTGCACCCAGCCGCCAAGTCACATCTGTGTTGTGCAGGCAGCTGGCTGGCCCACTCTGCAGGTGCCAGCCAATGCTAGGACCATAGAGAGGAACTGCATGTGTGGATAGAAGGTCAGCCAGCAGCACACACTATCTGTGCCCAACCACCAGGTGGGGACAGTTGCACAGGCCAAAGGATTCAAGCCCCCCCCCCCACCTTCCCCCACCTCAAGCTACTGATACTGAACTGGAAAGTGTAAACTGCTGGTCCTGGGGTTTATTTTTTTTATTTTATTTATTTATTTTCTATGTGTATGAATGTACTGTCTGCATGTAAGTCTGTGCACCCGTGTCGTGCAATGTCACGGAGGTCAGAAGAGGGTGTCAGATTCCCCTGGAACTGGATTTTAAAGCTGTTGGGACGATACAGCAGTGTCAGTGATTGGAGGCTGCATAGTCAAAACTGAGGAAGAAACCAACAGGAAGCAGAGTGACCAACCATTCCCCCATAGCAACATTTGAGATTAGCAACAGAAGGCAAACAAATAAACAAAGAGTAAAACAACAACAACAACAACAAAAATACACATGCCAAAAACACAATGGAAAAACAATAATATGGGAAAAGCTCAAAATAAATCCCCACCAAACCCAACCACTCTGGTAGAAGATTCCAACAATGAGATCTCTCTGAAAGGGAACCAAGATACCGACCTTAGAAGAACAATTAATTATAGACATATTCAAAGACTATAAAGAACAAATCAGAGAACTAAAGGGAGAGAACAAAAAACATATGAAGGAACTAGAAGGAAAAAATTATAAACTCCAGAAAGAACTAAAAGGAGAGATTGATAAACTCCGAAAAGAACTAGAGGAAGAGAAATACAAACTCTGAAAAGAGCTAGAGGAAGAGAAATACAAACTCCAAAAAGAACTAGAGGGAGAGAATGACAAACTCTGGAAGGAAGTGGAAACATTGAAAAGATCTCAGTCTGAAAGGAAAAAAAGGTACTGACCAGCAAAGCCAGGAGCTATAAGCAAAGAATGAAAAGCTCCAAAAGGATGTGGAAATACTGAAGCAATCACAGGATGAAACAGAAAAGGAAATTGAACATTCATCCAATCAGCAGGAAAGGATGATAAAAAGCCTTAGAAGCAGTATGGAAGAAGCAGAAAAAAGAATATCAGACCTACAGGATAACACAGGGCAACTAGAAACCTCAAGTAAAGATTATGAAAAATTAAAAAAAAAAAACACAAGAGTAGAGCAACCAGGAAATGTGGGACACCATGAAAAGACCAAACCTCCACATCTTAGGGATAGAGGAAGGAGAAGAATCCCAAGAGAATGGTATTGATCAGATTTTTGACAGAATAATAGAAGAAATCTTCCCCAAACTGAAAAAAGACAAACCCATAGAAATATAAGAAGCACATAGAACACCAAATAGACAAGACCAGAAAAGAAATTCCCCACATCATATTATAGTTAAAACACTAGATGCTCAAAACAAGGACAAAATACTGAAAGCCACAAGAGAAAAACAACAAGTTACAAACAAGGGGAAACCCATCAGAACCACACCTGACTTCTCAGTGCAAACCATGAAAGCCAGAAGAACATGGAGCAAAGTATTTCCTGTACTAAATGACTTTAGATGCCAACCCAGATTACTATACCCAGTAAAAATGTCAATCATATTTGAAGGAGAAAGAAAAATCTTTCAGGACATAAGCAAAATGAAAGAACACATGTCAAAAAAAAAAAAAACCATCACTTCAGAAAATACTGGAAGCAATTCAAAGAACAAAGGAAAGGAGCAACTATCCTTAAGCAACCCAAGAGAAAAATTACCAAAAGCATAACAGAGTAAATAAATACCTAGAGCAAGAATTCAAACAAAATTAAGTTGAAAGGAAAAAACACAAGAATTCAAACAAAATTAAGTTGAAAGGAAACAACACACATCTCTCAATAATAACCTTAAATTTTAATGGTCTAAACTCCCCAATCAAAAGACATAGACTGGAAGAATGGATTAGGAAACAGAATCCATCTATATGCTGCCTCCAAGAAACCCATCTCATCCTCAAGGACAGACAGTACCTTAGAGTGAAAGGGTGGAAAAAAATATTCCAAGCAAATGGTACCAAAAAACAAAGAGGAGTGGCTATTCTGATATCAGACAAAATAGACCTCAGAGTAAAATTAATCAGAAAAGACAAAGAGGGCCATTATATGCTTATAAATGGAACAATTAACCAAGAAGATCTCACAATTTTAAGTATTTATGCACCAAACTCTGGTGCACCAATCTTTATAAACACAATCCTTCAGGACCTCAAAGTATGCTAATAGTGGGGGACTTCAATACCCCACTGAGCCACCTGGATAGGTCAACTAGACAAAAAAATAAACAGAGAGACATCAGAACTGAACAAAACAATACACCAAATAGACCTCACAGATATCTACAGAATATTCCATCCAAACACCAGAGAATATACTTTCTACTCAGCACCCTATGGAACATTCTCCAAAATTGACCACATATTGGGAAACAAAAGAGACCTCAACAAATACAATATGATTGCAATTGTTCCATGCATTCTATCAGATCACAGTGCAATAAAGCTCAATATTAACAACAGGGTAAGCCCTACTAACTAGAAGAACACGTGGAGACTACACAACACAATACTGAACAATGAGTGGGTCAGAGAAGAAATAAAGAACGGAATAAAAGCATTCCTGGAACTAAACGAAAATGACAATACAACACAACAAAACCTGTGGGATACATTAAAGTCAGTCCTAAGAGGAAAATGTATAGCGTTAAGTGCCCACATTAAAAAAAAAACAGAAAGAGAACAAGTAACTGCAGAACTCTGCAGCTAAAAACACTTGAAAGACAACAACAAATGAATCCTAAACCCAACAGACAGGAAGAAATAACAAAAATCAGAGCAGAAATCAATGAAATAGAAACAAAGAAAACAATACAAAAAATCAATGAATCCAAAAGCTGGTTCTTTGAAAAGATAAACAAAATAGACAGACCTCTAGCCCAGTTTACCAAAAGAAAGAAAGAAAGAGCAACTCCAAATCAGTAGCATTTGCAGTGAAAGGAGAAACATCACAACAGATAAAGAAAAGATCCAGACAATCATACAAGAATACTTCAAAAACCTATACTCTACTAAATTTGAAAAAATAAGAGAAATGGATAAATATCTGAAATTCTGGGGTTCTCCAAAGCTTAACCAAGAAGAGATTGACAGCTTAACCAGACCCATAACACTTGAGGAAATTGAAGATGTAATAAAAAGTCTCCCAACTAAAAAAAGCCCAGGCTCAGATGGCTTCACAGCAGAATTCTATAAAACATTTAAAGAGGTCTTACAACCATTACTACTCAAACTTTTCAGAAGGTTACAGACAGAAGGAAATATCCCAAATTCCTTCTACGAAGCCAGCATCACTCAAATACCAAAACCAGGCAAAGACACAAACAAGAAAGAAAAGTATAGACCCATATCACTGATGAACACAGATGCAAAAATTCTCAACAAAATGCTTGCAAATCGCATACAGACCCACATCAAAAAGATCATCCATCATGACCAGTTTGGATTCATACCAGAGATGCAGGGATAGTTCAACATACGTAAATCAATAAATATCATAAAACACATAAATGGACTTAAAGACAAAAACCACACAATCATCTCAATTGATGCAGAAAAAGCTTTTGACAAAATCCAGCATCCGTTCATGCTTAAAGTCTTAGAGGGAATTAGACTAGAGGAATCATTCCTCAATGTAATCAAAGCCATATACAAGAAACCCAAAGCCAACATCATCCTAAATGGAGGAAAGTTGGAAGCATTCCCCTTAAAGGCAGGAACATGACAAGGCTGTCCACTATTGCCACTCCTCTTCAATATAATGCTTGAAATGCTAGCTAGGGCGATAAGGCAAGAAAACGAAATTGAAGGTGTACTAATTGGAAAAGAGTAAAACTATCCCTTTTTGCAGATGATATGATAGTTTATCTAAGGGATGCTAAAAACGCCACCAGAAAACTCTTAGAAACAATCAAAAGTTTCAGTAAAGTGGAAGGATACAAAATCAACCTAGAAAAATAAGTAGCCTTCATTTATACCAACAATAAGCAACTGGAGAAGGAATATAAGGAGACCATCCCAATCATGATAGCCTCAAAAAAAATAAATAAAATACCTAGAAATAAACCTAACTAAAGACACCAAAGACCTGTACAACAAAAATTTTAATACCCTGAAGAAGGAGACTGAAAATGACATCAAACAATGGAAAGACCTGCCATGCTCATGGATTGGAAAAATTAATATAATAAAAATGTCAATTCTACCCAAATTAATATGCAGATTCAATGCAATCCCAATCAAAATCCCCATGAGCTTTTTCACAGACTTAGAAAATTTTTTTTAATTCTTATGGAAAAACAAAAGACCCAGAATAGCTAAAGCAACCCTGAGTGAGAAGTGCAATACTGGGGGGGGGGATTACCTTATCAGACGTTAAGGTATATTACAGGGCTATAGTCATAAAGACAGCCTGGTACTGGCAAAAAAACAGAACCATTGACCAATGGAATTGAAGATCCAAACTTGAGCTCATATAACTCATAAAACTCAAAAGCTTCTGTACAGCAAAAGAAACAATTAAGGAGGTGAAGAGACAACCCACAGAGTGGGAAAAATCTTTACCAGTGATACATCTGACAGAGCATTAATGTCAAGAATATATAAACTACTCACAAAACAAAGAAGAAAATAAATGACGTATTCAAAAGATGGAGTAAAGAGATGAACAGAGTCTTCACCAATGAGGAATTAAAGATGGCTGAGAAACATCTTAAAAAGTATTCATCATCATGAATAATTAAGGAAATACAAATTAAAACCACTCTCAGATATCATCCCACTCCAGTACGGCTAGCTAAGATCAAGAAAACAAAAGACAACAGATGCTGGAGGGGTTGTAGGGAAAGGGGAACACTCATCCACTGCTGGTGGGAATGTAAACTTGTACAACCACTATGGAAAGCAGCGTGGAGAACCCTTAAAAGACTTGGAATGAACTTACCACCTGACCCAATTGTACCACTCCTGGGTATATACCCCAAAGACTCATCCTACCGCAAAGATACATGCACATCCATGTTTATTGCAGCTCTCCTCACAATAGCAAAGAGCTGGAACCAACCCATGTGCCCCTCAACAGAGGAGTGGATGACAAAAATGTGGTACATCTACACAATGGAGTACTATTCAGAGGTAAAGAAAGATGGCATTATGAACTTTGCAGGTAAATGGATGGAGCTCGAAGCCATTATGCTGAGTGAGGTGACATAGTCCCAGAAAGACAAATGGAGAATTGTTTCCCTCATTTGTAGATGCTAACACGAAATCCCCCACATGAAAGGCAAGCTGAGCAACAGTATTTATTTTTGGTTTATCTGAAAGCAACTATGTTGTCATAATGTGAATCCCTCATCGGACTCTAGAATCCACCCACCAATTATTTTCAGACTCTGTAATTACTGTATATGGGTGGAGAGTTTGTATCCATATTTTAGAATATGAAATTAATGGAGGAAAATGTGAATTCCTAAGCATAAAAAAAGACTGAGAGAAAGAAGCAGGACAGTTATGACAGAATACATGATCTGGAATGGTTTGGGGAGGGGTGGGGGGAGGAATAGGGGAATATGCTGAACAGAAATGAAAAATGATGTATGGAATACATAAAACCTCAGTAAAAAAATACCATGGCAAAAAGCAATTTATGGAAGAAAGTGTTTATCTTATCTTACATTTCCAGTGGAAAAGTTCATCACGTTAGAGAGGCATCCTGGTTAGGAGGCATGGAAGTGGGTGGCAGGCAAGGAAGCAGGAGAAGGACAGTGAGAGCTCACATCTGCAGCTGGAAGCAGGGTAAGGCTCTGAACTCTCAAAGTGTGTTACCCCAGTGACATACTCCTCCACCGCGGTCACATCTCCCAAAGCTTCCATGACCTCCCAAACAGTGCTACTGTCTGGGGACAAAGCTTTCAATTTCTTGAAGTTAAGGGGGAGATATGTCTCATTCAAGCCACCATAAGGGTGTTTTCCTCTTTCAGTATTGAATGAAGTTTTTATGTTGATTCCCAACTTTGGGGATGGTTCCTCATTTTGGCCTGGTCCTGCACATTAGCTAACCTGGGCTCTGACCATGTCAGTTGGCTGTGGTTCCTTAGCAGGTGAAGTGACCCTATCATTTCTGTACTATTAGTGCTACAGCCTGCATCATGATAGCTATTTGTTACCTGTTATCTATCCCATGACATGAAGATATCAAGGTGTCTTTTAGTGGAATATCTATAGCCCATGATTAATTCCTTCTATCCCCATTTTCTAGACAGGTATAACAATTGATCCATTCACTAAAGAATGCTCCTTCTTTGAATACTACAAAGCCGTGTAGTGTTCCATGCTCAAGATTAGTAGATCCTGGCTATGGAAGAAACAGTATCATGTAATGGTTGCTGGGTCAGCATATGTATGGCATTTCAGAGAACACTTCCTTAGTCCTGAGGACTGAGGAGTTGTAATCCAACTGATGCCATAATAAACCCTTAAGAATGTAAGTCCACCATTTTTTTTACAAAACCACTAGCATCAAGATCCTGAGACCTGCCTAACCACAGTGAGTGAATTCCAGAACATGGCCTTATATATTCTGTTTACTGTAAAATCAATTCTTGTTCAAAATAAATGTTGTGTGGTGTGCTAGGATAACAAATATGACATTATGATTGTCCATAGGAAATTATTCTGGTCAAGATGGGAAATGCAAATGCAGAGTGAATTTTGTTTCTGTGAGAGCAAACCCTTGTTCTATGTCAACCTACCTTCAGGTACCTGGCTATTCTCTCTGTGCCAGAAACTCCACATTTATCTTTTATTTTTCTGACTACAAAGACTTGCAAAGGATAATGGTTATTGTTTCACTTCTACTTCCAAGGGCTCACTAATTCTTCCATTTTCTGTAAGAACTTTACAGGGAATCGAATACTATGAGCATGTGTGTTTGAGAAGCTTAACAATAGAACAATCATATCAAGGAAAGTTTGGGAGAGTCATTATGTTAAAAGACAGTTCAAGATGTAGCAATCTTGAAAGAAAAGATGTCTTTTTAATACAGAAATTTCATATTAGCCAAGTCATAGAAAATAGAAAACAAAGATTGTTCAGAGAATAACAAGTGATCCATATCAGTTAAAACTTAGGAAAGTCACAAGGAGAAAGACAATTTTAAAACAGCCATTGTTTGGTCATAGTAATAGAGAATTTTGAATCACAACCTAGCATTACCGAATTATAAAAGAGTGGATAAATAGTTTTTTAAACCATGAAAATACATTAAGGAAAACCTTACATAGGACTGAAGAGATGGCTCAGTGGTTAAGAGCATTGGCTGCTTTTGCAGAAAAGTTGTGTTCAGTGACTAATAACTGTCCATGACTCCAGTTACAGGGGATCTGATCCCTTTCCAGCCTCTGTAGGCATTGATCTACATGGGTATACTTACATACATGAAGGCAAAACACACACATAAAATAATAAATAAATTAACAAACAAATAAATAAAAATTAAAAAAAGAATACTCCCATTACAAAATTATTGAATATACAACATAGACTGGAAAAAGTCGGGTATGCAGAGATGATAGAGGCTGGGAAAATCTTTATAATTGTTTAGGTTTAAGGAATTCATTTTGTAGAGAGTAATGTTCTGTTACCTTCTCCACTTACAGGCAAAATTGTGAAAATAAAGCGTTAATAACTTCCTCCTTTTAGCACATCTTTTAAGGTCAATTTCTTCATGAGCAAAAGTCCAAATATTCTGAAGAAATTGACCTTAAAAGATGTGCTAAGGAGGAAGTTTTTAATGCTTTATTTTCACAATTTTGCCTGTGAGTGGAGAAGGTAATCAATTTCTTCATGAACGAAAGTCCAAATATTCTACCATAACAATTAGTACTGTTTAAATACCTATATATCTAATTCCGTGTGCTTCATTAGTAGGATCGAAAGGTTATGCCTAGACAAGCTGGCAGCCCATGAAAGAAAACAGCCAGAATTGACTAGAGACCAAGACAACAGCTCCAGAGAAAGTAGACTGTTTTGCTCCTCATCCACCTGTGCCCCTTTTCTAAGCCTAGGAAACAATCTGCGGAAGAGGGGGCGCGGTAGAATGTAAGGGCTGCGATTGGGGTGAATGGTGAAACTACAACAATATAGACTGGACACTCATTTGATCAACTCGATTGAACATACAAGCCCCCCGCGCCCCCGCTGGATGGTGGGACCCATGAGCTGTGTGGGTTTGGGCACAACTGCTCGCAAATTGGTTTTTACATGAAGGATGCTTGTACTCACAAATTATCACTTATTGTTAAAAAAAATGAAAACAAAACAAAACAAAATAAAAAAACAGAGAAAGATGCAGAAAAGTTACGGCAGAATGCATGATCTGGGATGGGTAGGGGTGGGGTGGGGGGAAGGGAAGGGGATATATGCCTGAACTGAATTGGAAAATGATGTATGAAATACACAAAGAATCAATAAAAAAATGTCCAAATATTCTCTTCTTCTACCAAGAAAAAAGAATATAAATTAATTTGTGCTGATGTACAGATGCTGTTCTAGTTTTATTTCCATTGCCATGAGCAGAAACAACTTAGGGGAAAGGCTGATTTATGTCGACTTACAACTGCAGGTTGAGGAAGTTACACAAGACAAGAATGCCAGTTAACTTGTTACATCACATGGATAGACAAGAGCAGACAGAAATGAATGAGTCCATGCTCACTTATTTGTGTCCCCTCAATTTCTCTACTTACAGAGTTCCAAACTCTGTACCTAGGTAATGGGTGCTGCCCACAATGAAGCAAGTTTTCCCGTATCAATCAAAGGCTGGCCTGGTCTACAGAGCGAGATCCAGGCCAGCTGGGATTAAAGGGGATGCCCTATCTCAAAAAGACTAATATAATATAATATAATATATATATATATATATACATATATATATATGTATATATATGTATGTTTCATGCTTACTATTTCCTCTTTGTATGTGTTTATGAACTATATGTGTGTGTGTCTGTGTGTGTATGCTGCATGCTTTTGTAGGTTTTTCTTTTTTTTTTCTTTTTATGGAATTGTCTTGTGTTTGAAGCAAAGTTTTGTAATATAGCCCACTCTAAACAAGAATTTTTAATTTACCTGACTAAAGTCAGCTAAGTTCTGGGATTCCAGTTGTGTGTCATCACATTCAGCTTCATTATGTTTTTTTTTTTAAGTTAATTTTATTGAGTGCACTTCATACGACATTTGTTAATCAAATTTAAACTCATTTCCCTATCCATGCCCACCCCTTGTGTGCCATCCCACCCTCTCCACCCCACCAGAGCTCATGGATTCTGCCATGCATGTTAAGTCTTGTCTTGCATTTTTTATCAGTCTTTTTTTTAACCTTTTCAATGCAGAAGTTTACTGTTTTGGTCAGTTCTTTGAACAGGTTTTTCCTCTCTTTTTCATTACCTTTAGTTTTATATTACTCCAAAATATGCATGCTTTAAATATATCTGAATTGCTATAGAAAATACAATTGTAAGATCTTTGCTAGTAAATTAATTTTAGGGCCAACAACTTAGATAATTGAAAAGATGAAAGTATAGGTCTACAAGTCAGGGCAGAGTCTCTCAATCACTGTATTTAATTGTCTAATTTTAAAGTTCAAATTATATAATTTTAAAAGTTCTATACAACAAATGGAAATTTAAGAAAACTTCATGAGCTGTGCTAGCATAGTTATCACTTAAAACCACTTGCAAGGTGCTTTATAATCACTTTTATAAGTGCCTCTTAATAAAAGTTGTACAAAATAGGTCAGTAATTTGTTTCTAATTTCGCAACTACACATGACAAGGGATCTGCCTGAGGTAATACTGTACATTCATAGCTACATAGATCTGAGTTTTCAGACCCTGACATTCTGGTTTTCCATACTTATCCACACTGCCTCACTACACAGCAAGTTATTGATTTGAAATCACACTGGTACCTTAATACAAAAAGCAGCTAATAAAAAATGTTATGGATTGAATGATCTGACCTAGTTATATTAATAATGCCTTACATTTCTATAGCACTTTATTATATTTGAATTTATTTCAGGTGACTTGCTCATTTGAGGTTAACAACCACCCAAAAAAAGGCTGTGACCAAGAAAACCATTGTAGTATGGGACCATGATCTGTGTGCCATTTTTACTAAATTTCACTTACTGTTGTTATTTCAAGGTTACTAAAAAATGCCTATATATGCGAATTACTTATTAAAATGATTTTACATGAAAATGAAAGACAATAACTGTGGTATTTTGGTCTGTATTGCATCACTTGTGAATTGGATGAGTTTCATGCTGTCAGTTCATTGTTAAAAACTGAGATTATGCTGTCAGTTCATTGTTAAAACTGATATTATGGCCGGGCATAGTGGGCACATGCCTGTAATCCCAGCACTTGGGAGGCAGAGGCAGGCAGAAAAAAAAAGAACAAAAACAAAAAGCAAAACAAAACAAAACAAAACAACACTGAGATTATGGCTAGGTGCAGCTGTGCACATATAAATCCCAGATCCCTGAAGGCAGAACAAAGAGAATTGTAAGACTGTGACATACATTGGACAAATGGTAAGACCTGTTTCAAAATAAAGTAATGATGTTATACTAATGCCCATGTCATAAAACTGATAGCAATGCCAAACCCAGCATTTGTATGAAATAGTACAAATAGTGCAAAAGTGTAGCAATAAATAATACATGCCTAGCATGCCAAAGTGATACTTACTTGGCTGTACTGCATTTAACATCAGTGTATTCAGGCCCCTCATCTATAAAATGAGAATAAAAACTTCATTTGATTTTAATAAATACAGAATGAGACTTGTGAAAAAATAATTTTTAGATAATAAATACATAGATTATAAAATAAACAATTGTGCATATCTAGCTTTAGCTCCCAAAATAGTCCACAAATTTCTCATAAATTGGGATACCACATTTCTTTCTTATTGGAAATTAAATAAGTTGTTCAATTGTTTTGAGGCAGAGTCTCCCTGTAGCCCTATGTAACCTGGAGTGTAGACCATGTTGCTCTTGATTTACACAGAGATCCACTTGCCTTGTCTCTAGAATGCTGGAATTAAAGGGGTGTTCCACCACACCTGGCTTGATTGGAATTTTCGGCTATACTTCTGTCCTCTAGGATAGGAAAAGAAGCTGGAGAATGCCTGAGACAGTCATCAACCATGATTATATGATACAACAAAATCCTAAGACATGAAAAATCCTAAAACATGTTCAGAGAACTTTCAGGTTGGGGGATACATCTAAGTGAACAGAAAATCCTAACCTCATGATTTATTCTAGCTGTTTGCCCATATCATTTATCATATCCTTCATCACATAATAAACCAGTTTATGTGTTTCCCTCTGTTGGAGTGGGTAATATGTTCCAACAAGAGTTTTTTTTAATATTATTTCAACTGGATTTATTTATTGGGTAGAGTGTATTTGTTGTGTGTGTACAATGGTAATGCTCAAATCAAGTATTTCCCACATCTCTTAACTATTTTAAAATTTTACTTATTTTTATTTTATATGCATGAGAGTTTTGCCCACCTGTAAGTGCACCAAATGTATGCAGTACCTACAGACATCAGAATGTGGAGTTGAATCCCATGGAACTGGATTGGTATAAACTGCCATATGGGTTCTGAGAATTGAACTCAGGCTTCTACAAGAGCAGTTAATGCTCCTAACCACTGAACCATCTAACTCTTATTTTCTTTTTCATTTCTGACTAACATCTAATAATCTTTCATTTCTATGGTATAGAGAGTGACATTTTAATAGATGTAGATGACATGTTCTGATCAAGTTCATGTCATTAATATTTCCATCTCTTTGTCATCTTTGTGCCACGTCATGTTCCTGTCATGTGTGCATACTGTAAATGTCAGTCTGAACATAGAACTACAATTACTAAAAGTGGGAAACTGAAGAGTGGGGAGGGGTAACAGGAAACAAAATGCTTGTTGAGCAATATCTTCTTTTCCATAGCATGGTATATCATAAAAGGATAACTACAGTTTCAATAACCCAACTTCGGAGTACACTATGGAACTGAACTGAATTTTAACACAACAAATCAGTGTTCAGAGAGTTGAACAATGGCAAAAATAAACCTAGAATTATACACTCTCAGAGAAAACAGACACCAGTAAATTTGTGTAGTCTCTCAGGGCATGTAGAGGAAAGAAGGTCAACCATCCATCTCACAGTTTTTCTGAAGTTGGGTTTGCTTTAAAAGCATTAATTACCATCTGTTGTTCTGGCAAATTCATATCCTCCATTGACTTTTCTCTTTCTTTAACAGCACTTAATTACTGTTTAATTACTGTGCAATTCATCTACTTGAGAGTATTGTTCAATGTTTTGTTCAGAGTTGAGTAATCACTGACATAATGCAATATTTTCACCACCCCTGAGGGAAATTGTATTCCTATACCACAATTTCTTTCCCAGGCTCTGGATAATTACTAATCAACTTTCTACACTTACATATCTCCTTAAGTAAATTGTATAATTAGATATGTCCAATGACAACGGTGATATTTTATGAAATTCTTTTAATTGAACAGAATGTTTCCTTCATATCAGTACTTTATTCCTTTTATGAGCCAACAGAATTCATTCTTGACATATTCCACTTTTCCTTGCCATTCATCACATACTGGATAGTTGTATGGTTTGTAATTTATGTTATTAGTTCTATTGTAAACACCTCTGTACAAGTTTTCATTTGAACAAATATTTTGACTCTTTTCTGGCATACAGCCAAGAGATAACTCTATATTTAATTTATTTGTGAGGACTTTCAAAAAGTTTTTATAGGCAGTTATACTTTTTTAAATTCTTACCAAAAGCAAATAACTGCTTCATTTTCACGACATCTTTTCCAGACCTAGTCATTTTCCATTTGATTTTATCCATTAAGTGAGCATAGAGCATGACAGTGCAGAATTGAATTCTATTGCTCTGATAATAATCATGTTAAACATAATTATATATTTATTGGGTATATACATGTCTTTGCTGGAGGAGTAACTGTAAAGTTCTTTGTCCATTTTAACTGGGTTATTTGACTTTTCCTTATTCAATCATAATTCCTTTTATATTTTGGATTAAAGTCTCACAAATTTTGGAAATCATTTTCTTATGCTGTGGGTAGTCTTTGAGCTTTCCTGATAGTGTTATTGATGGTTGTTTTTGTCTTTTTTTTAAATAATCCACATTCTCAGTTGCTCAACAATCTCATCATCGTGAAAGGTCAGCACAAAAGATTCATAATAAAAAAGTGTTTTCATCAACCTCCATATGAAAAGACCAAGGCCTTAATGATTTACACAATTCCTATGCTTAATCTTGGGTCAGTATAGATTCCCAAGTCAAGTCATGACTGTTTATAGGAACTCCATTGTACTAAGATGCTAATGTTTTCCTCCTATGGGGGAAAAAGCATTAGATGCATTTGGTGTTTGCTTGTGAGGGATTTGTGAAAAGCCTAGTAGGCTATCCCAGAGTTCTGCAACCCTGTCTTGGCCATTTGATGTTCTCTGATGGCTTCTTTGGTCAAGTTTTTCCGCATCTCTTTGAGCTCATCACTAGCCATTTCCTCTGCTGTCATTCTAGCAAACAGGTCAGGAGGAATATTCCCACACAGTACATTTTTCCTCAAGTTTGGATTTTTTGAATCTTTAAGATTTGATATCCTACTCCGTACTCTGTTCTTCTACTTCATGTCTGTATTCCTTATTTCCTCATATACAGCTTCCTCAGTCTGAGATCCTAGTTCTTCCTCATCAGCTCCAATAGCAACATAGTCATCTCCTGTTAGGAGAGCTGCAGCAAGCATCTCCCTACACTTTAATCGCACAGAATCAGAAGTGCTGGGTGCCGGAGGAAAAGCCGAAACTTAAGGATCTCGAGCATTGTCTCGTCCTTTCTGCTGCTTATGTTGCCACCGGAGCTACTTTCTTCTCTTGCTTCAGGGCTATTCTGTGATGAAATTGTAGGTTCTTTTTCCTTTTCCTCAGTGTCTTTATCAGTTGATGGTCCATCTAATAATTTTTAGATGGACCATCAACTGATAATGATTAGAGATTTTGCTAAAGATGTAACTTCTTCATCTGAACTCTGCTTTCGAATAGCGTTAACTGACATTCCAATTCGTGTAGACTGTAGTAATTCCAGGGTCATGGGAATATTCTTAAATTCTTTCAGCAAATCCAGCGCTCCAGCAGCGTTCTTTTTCTGCACCATCTTGTCCGTCTTCTTGGCAATGCGAACCACCTCCACCTCCATGGCGCTAGCAGGTCTTCCCCTCACCCTGCCTGCAGCAGACAGGAAGTGGGCGAAGCTGGAGCCGCCGACCGGACGTCAAGTACCACTCAGCAACCTAGCAACTGCAGGCCTGTGCCTAGGCCCTTCCTCGCAAAAACCCTGGTTGCTTTTTTATAAAGCACAACTTTTATTTTATATTTTAATTTGGGTCTTGTGTTATTTGTCCTATATAAGAAAGCAATGGGGCTGGAGCGATGGCCTAGCGGTTAAGAGCGCCGACCGCTCTTGCAGAAGGACCCGGGTTCTATCCCCAGCACCACATGGCGGCGAGAGCCGTCTGGGGCTCCGATTCCAGGAGAACTCCAGTTCGGGGGAGTCCGACCCCTCTTCTGACCTCCGCGGCGTTGCGCGCACGGGTGCACAGACTTGCATGCAGGCAGTGCATCCATACACATACGGAATAGAATAAAAATAAAAAAAAAAATGTTGGATAGTGCAGCCGTTAAAGGCTGAGGCTGGAACGCAAAAAAAAAAAAAAAAAAAAAGAAAGCAATGTAGTCATGAAGGTTTACAGCAGTGTCTTTTTCTAAGTATTTCTTAGTTTTAGCTCTTACAGTTAGGGCTATGATTAATTTGTGAGTTAATTAGATAGAAATCTAACTCATAATCATCTTGATATCCAATTATCCCATCCTTTGTTGATAAATTTGTCAAAAATCCTATTTCACTCCCCAACACCATTTAACCATATTGACACTGTAGTTGAAAACTGATTATATATGTCAATTTTCTTTTCTCAATTCAAAATCCTATCTTATTGGTAAATATGTCTGTTTTGATAGTAGCTTTATACTGCTTGGATTTCATATGTGTGAATACAATTTTATTTTTTAAAGTATTGTTTTTTTTTGTTGTTGTTTTTTTTTTTTTTTACTTTTCTGAGTTATTTGCATTTCCCTGTTTTCAAATTAATAGTGTAAAGCCAAATATTGAGCTGGAATTTTGATAAGCATTTTTGAAGCTATAGAAAAATTTACAGAGTAACACATTCCTAATCCTTGCTCTTCCAGTCCTTAATATTGGAATAATTTTCCTTTTCCTAATTTCTTTAACATCTTTTGATGCATTTTTAGCTATGCACTTTGGTTAAGAAATTTACTTGTAATATGTGCCCTATAAGTGAAGCACTATCTTAATTCCGCTCTTGTTCATTTAATTGCATATGGATCTCCTTGATTCATGTGGATTTTTCAAAGTCCTATTTCATTATCTACTGAGATGATCATGTAATTTCTATTCTTGGGCCCATTTATGTGGCAGGTCACATACTTTGATTTGCATATACTGAATCATCCCTGTGCTTCTGCAGTGAAGCCGATTTGATTAGGGTAGATGATGTTTTTTTTACAGGGTCTCCCTAGTCCAGCACACCTAGAACTTTCTCTGTTGACCAGGTTGGCTTTTCTCTGCCTTCTGAGTGCTGGGATTAAAGTCATATACCATGCTAGCCGTGGTAGATGAATTTTTTTGATATGTGTTGGAATTTTGTTTGTGAGTATTGCATTGGGGACTTTCACACCCATGTTCATAAGAGAAATTGGGTCTATAATTTCCATTCTTGTTGTTGCCGTGACATTGTACTGTTTAATTATTTGCACAATAATGACTTCATAAACATAATTTGGAAGCATTCCTTCCTTTTGTGTTTTATGAAATAATTTGAGAAACATTGGCATTAGTTCTCTAAAGGCCTGATAAAAGTATGTGTTGAATCCACCTGGACTTGGGGGCTTTTTGGTCAGAGGTTTATTGTTGCTTCAATCTTGATATGATAGATTTTAAAAATATTTTATTTCCTTCTTAATTTTAAGTAAATCATATTTAATAACTCATTTCTTTTCATTTTTTAAAATTTGGTGTAATATATATTTTTGAAGTGTGAAAATTAGGAAGTGCATCCTTATAATCACCTGGATTTCATTCACATCTCTGGTCTAAATTCCCTTTTTTGTCTCTCATCATATTAATTTGGATGAGGGTTTATCAATATTGTTTATCTTTTTAAACAACCGTTTCATTGTGTGTTTCACTAAGTTTTTTTGTTTGTTTCTGTTTCATTGATTTCTACCCAGATCTTATTTATTTTCATCTCTCTATTATTTTTACATGTGCTTTGCTCTTGTTTTTCCGAGACTTTCAACTGTATCTTTAAGTTGTTTTCTTTGAGATCTCCCTGAGTTTTTAATATGATCTGAGTGAGTTTTTAATATAGGCAATTAGAGGTATAAGCTTTTCCCTTAGGACTGACTTCATTGTACCCCATAGGTATTTACTTCATTCACTTTTAGCAATGTTTAAATTTCTTTCTTGATTTCTTCAATGACCCTGTCATTGTTCAATAGTGGATTTTTTTAGTTTCATGTATTTTCTATGGTTTCTCCTACTGTTGATTTCTACCTTTACACTATTTGGTCAAATAAAATATACATAGCTATTTGAACTTTCTTACTTTGTTGAGTCTAGTTTGTATTATACTGTATGATCAGTTTTTAGTGTGTGTTGACTGTGGAGTGTTCCACTGAATATGTGTAGAGTAGCCTATTTAGAAGAATTTTTATTCTGTAGTATTACATGGAACGTTTTGTCAATGTCTGATATGTTCATTTGATACATGGTATCAGTTACCTCTGCTGATTTTACCTAGATGAACTGAGTATTAGTGAAAATGGGATATTGAAGTCACCTAGTATTATTGATTATTGTGGTGAGGTTCATCCATGACTTGGTGGTTTTTTGTGGGGTTTTTTGTTGTTGTTGTTTTTAGTATTGTCTTTTTTTTTAATTAGTTTTTATTGATGCTTTGTGCATTTCATACATTTTTTCCAATTCAGTTCAGGCTTGTTTCCCTTTCCCCCCCCACCCCCACCCCATCCCAGATCATGCATTCTGCCATAACTGTCCTGCATCTTTCTCTCAGTTTTTTTTTTTCATTTTTAGCTATAAGTGATAATCCATGAGTACAAGCATCCTTCATGCAAAACCTATCTGCAGGCTGTTGTGCCCAAACACCTACAGCCCCACCATCCAGTGGGGGGTGACAGGTTGTTTGTTCAATCAAGTTGATCAAATGAGTGTCCAGACTACATTGCTGTAGTTTCACCATTCACCCCAATCGCAGCCCTTACATTCTACCACGCCCCCTCTTCCGCAGGTTGTTCCCTAGGCTTAGAAAAGGGGCACAGGTGGATGAGAGGTAAAACAGTCCACTCTCTCTGGAGCTGTTGACTTGGACTCTGGTCAATTCTGGCTGTTTCCTTTCATGGGCTGACAGTTTGTCCAGGAATAACCTTTCGATCCTACTAATGAAGAACAAGCAATTAGATATATAGGTATTTAAGCAGCACTAATAGTTATGGTAGGTTACTTTAGCATAGACACATGTTTGGATATGTTAATCCATGAATTACAATTTTCCCCCCTGTTAAATATGACAGGGTCTTACTGTGGCTTATAACATCTCCTAACCTGTAGAGGATGTAAGCTTGTGGCATCAGTATTGTCTTTTAAAGACAGGGTCTCCCTGTAGCCCCAGCTGCCTGGAACTCACTCTGTAGATCAGGCTGGAACTCACGAAGATCTGCCTGCCTCTGCCTCTGGAGTGTTAGGACTAAAGGTGTGAGTACATTTTTGTTCAGAGTGTATATGTTTACAATAGTAATGTCCTATTGTTGGATTTTTCCCTTAATCAGTGTGAAGTAACTTTCTCTATTTCTTTTGACCTGTGTTGGTTTGAAGTTTGTTTTCTCAGATATCAGAATAGTGTCTCTAGCTTGTAACCTGTTTCTATTTGGGGGGATATCTTTGTCCATTCTTTAACCCTAAACTAGAGTCTATCTCTGATACTGAGGTGTGTTTCCTGGGGGAAACAAAAGAGGGATCATATTTTCTGATCCAATCTGTTAGTCTATTGATTGCACAGTTGATTCTATTGATATTCATATTTATTATTATAAAGGATACATTAATTTCTATCATTTGCTGATTTGTAGTGTTTGATATTTTCTTAATGACTGATTGACTAAAATGTCTTAGCATTTTTTATTATTTTCTGTAGCTTCTATTTATTATGTTTCTCCTTCTGTTCATTTGGCCATGATGCCTGGACTCAGGATCTGCTTCCCAAGCATTTTAATAGCCAAGATATGTGTTTCAACTTAGATAGTTGCTAGAAGGAAAAAGAAAATTTTATTTTTGAGCATTAATTGACAAGAATAGTGGACTGGGCCTTTGGCTGTAGGTGTCTAAGACTATTTCATATAACTTTAATCCTAATATCAGGAGGCGCAAATTTTCCAGCTTCCACTTCCATGATGTTCCCTGAGCATTAAGTGGAGGGATTGGATTGTAGATTTATCAATTGGGACTAGGCTCTCCAGAATCAGATCACAAATTCTCTGTTTTTACCAGATGTGAAAATTGGTAATAGTTTCTATCTGTTACAATGAAGCTTCTTTGATGGGTGGTGAAAGACTATTGCTGAAAACACAACACTTTGGACACTGGTCTTGGTCTTGGAGAAATTGAGCTGTGTGCACATATTCCGTGTGTGTGTGTGTGTGTGTGTGTGTGTGTGTGTGTGCATGTGTACAGCTGAAATCTGTGAAGACTGTATAACAAAACACAGTGCCAAACAGGGGGAGGTTCCCTTCAAGTCGTTGGTCAGGGTAGTTCAGGAGATTCCAAAAATAAGAAAGGCTATTGCTGCAGTCTTTGATTGCCTCCCAGAACTCGAAGGTAAAAAACTAATGCTGATGACAGAACCCAGGATTTGGAGCAATAGAAGTGGAATTGATCTGGAAGCCTCCTGCCTGAAGACTAGCTCCCATAGTATCAGTATCAGAAGATACTGTGCAAGCCATCGAAGGAGAATATTAATCAATGATTCCATCCAGCTGTAAGTCTATGAATCAACAGCTGTCAAGTTGGACTTAAATCCCACTAGCTGGGAGGGAACCCAAGTGTGATACTGTAAGTATAGACAAATACACGTGGCTAGAGATGTCACACCTACACTTGTCACATTCCTAGATCAATGTAATTTGCAGTTGTATTCTAAATACATATCTTTCTATTCACAAACAAGTGTACCTCTCACCACTTGTCATTTTGCAAGAGATGGAGATTATTAAAAGTGCCACAACTAGTCAAATGCAGAGAATAAATGTCTGTGATAAACCAAGTCCTAACTGACACATCTAAAATACAACCTCTGCACCTAATGCTCAGGTAACATAGCAGAACCAAGAGCAACAAGAATGTTAAAGTATATCTCCACTCTCACCACCAGTTTCCTCATGCAACAGATTGTTACACAGAATTCCTCAACTGGCCAGTGTAGAGAATAAGAGACTGCAGAATGCTTATCCCTGAATAGGACACCTATATCAAACCTCTGCCATCCAAGGCTCAGGGACCATTGCAGAAGAAGGTATAGAAAGATTGTATGAGCCAGAGGTGATTGATGACCACAGGAAACAGAATTTTCCAGACAGCTTGGAAGTTACTCATATGATGACAGCATGCATAAGACCCATGCAACCTTAGGCCAGAAAAAAATCCCAGGATGGAAGTAGGGAAATGGGTAAGAAGTCCCAACATTGGCTGAGAAACAACTGGCAAGCTTTAACTGCAGGGAGAGGGAGAGTCAGTTTTCTTTATGAGTGAGTCTAGATAAGTTAACCAGGTTCCAGTGGATGGTTGTATACTGAAGGTTGGGGATACAAACTTCCTCCAACAGACCCTAATATATATGACAGAATACATAAAATCAAGCAGGAGTGCTATAAGAGGCATCTAGATAAGGGAGTCTAAAGATGATCAAATATATTGTATGAAATCCACAAACATTGAATTTTTAAAAAATCTATGAATAAACCATACATGGTGGTGCATGCCTTTAATCCCAGCACTCAGGAAGCAGAAGAAAGTGGATCCCTATGAGACCAAGGTCAGGGTGTTAAAGATAGTAATCTCCAGGCCTGCCAGGGATACATAGTAAGACGCTGCCTCAAATTAAAAAAAAAATCTATGGAGAAAATGGAAGGAAAATTTGCAGGGAAAAATCAATAAGAAAGGATGAGTCTAGACTCTGGACATCAGACTGTCTTTATCTTGTGGTTGGAAGTACACACCTGTGAACACTGTGCCATTTATGAAACATTGAGTTCTCCCAATCTCTCTGTACAATACACACTTCATTTGCTTTTACTTTGAAATATTTGCTTATTTTGTGTTTTTTTGTGCTATATGCATGTGTTTATGTATATATGTGGGTGTTTGTCTCTGTGTGTGCTCATTTATATGTGCACATGGAAGCATGCATGTCATGGCATATATGGGAAGGTTAAACATCAGTCTTCAGCACTCAGTTCTTTCCTTGAATCATGTTGAAGCCATGCCTATTTTGCTCTTCCTCTACCAAATGCTGTGTTCCAGGATAGCTGACCTGTGACTAGTTCTCCTGTCTCTGCCACCCATTCATGGCTGCAGTGCTGGTATTGAAGATGTGTGCCAGTGAGCATTGAATTCAGGTCCCCAGGCTTGTGTGGCTTAGTACTTTACCTGCTGAGCTACCACCATGGCCCCACACTCTTTATCTATGCAGTGCTGGGGATGGGACCCTGGGTGCCTGCACATCCAACATTCTTCCCTGGTCTCCTGCCTGGGGATCTTGCTTCTTTTTAAACATTTTATTTATGTGTTTAGTTTTTAATTGAATTTTTCTATTTTTGTACAATATAGTTTGATGGTATTTTTTCAAACCCTTCCCCTAAACATAGCTCCCCTGACTACCCCCAACCCAATTTAATGCATAGATAGAAGATAGATAGATAGATAGATAGATAGATAGATAGGTAATTTGTGGCCTATAGAGTCTGATTTGTGTCTCCAATGTCTTTCACTGTGGGTCCATCCTCTGGCTCAACCAAGAATCCCATCCCTGCCTGTATGACACTGTCATTCACCTCCCAGCAGCCATCAATTGCCAAGTGTTCCTTTGGTTGGGATGGTATTTCTTTCCCACTTCCCCATGACTATGCTGAGA
The DNA here is from genome assembly GCA_009823505.1 of Rhizomys pruinosus. Lineage (NCBI taxonomy): Eukaryota > Metazoa > Chordata > Mammalia > Rodentia > Spalacidae > Rhizomys > Rhizomys pruinosus. Next base: position 1,141,410 of record VZQC01015529.1, on the reverse strand, counting down.
TTTTTGTCTGATTTGAGCTTGCATAGGACTTGTGCCTGCTGTTACCATTGCTATGAGTTCACATGAGTAACTGACCAGCTGTCTGGAAGACTTAGTTTCCTTGTGGAAACAAAGTTTCCTCCACCAAGTCTGACTCTTAAAATCTTTTGGCCTCCATTTTGGCAATGTAGCATGAGTCTTAGGAGGAAGAGGTTTGAAGTAAGTTTCCTATTCAGTGATAAGCACTCTGTGGCCTCTTGTTCTCTGCACATTAGCCAATTGTGGGTTTCTGTGTTAATCCCCATCTGCCACAGAAGGAGCCTATTTTTATTTTTATGTATATGAGTGTTTTGTCTGCCTATTTTTAAGTGCACCTGTGCATGCAGTCCCTACAAAGACCAGAAGAGGGAGTCAGATAATCTGAAACTGGAATTATAGACCATAGTTAGCTGCTATATGTGTGCTGGGAACTGAACCTAGGTCATGTGCAAGAGCAGCCAGTGCTCTTGCTGAGCTATCTCTCCAGCCACATAATGACCTTTTTCTATCATTCATGAAAATTTGTAACATTGTAATTGTTCTCTAAGCTGATATGGCTTTCTCCTTCTGAACATTAATAATATTTGTTTGTGTTATTTATGTTAAGGTTAAATAATGAACCATAAGTATATTAGCAAAAATTCGTTTACTGTGCTAAGTTGTTAACTAATTGGGGGTAAAAATCATTTTCCTTTATTTTATTTTATTTTATAATTTTTTTCATTTTACATGTATAATACAGGCATGTAGGTATGCATCCATGTTGTGCAATACCTATGGAGGTCAGAAGAGGGTGTCATATCACCTGGAACTGGAGTTCCAGACAATTCTTAGCTGCCATATGGGTTCTGGGAACCAAATCCCAGTCCTCTGCAAGAGTAGTTAGTGCTCTAACCACTGAGCAGTTTCTCCACCCAGAAGATCATTTTATTTGTTGCATTGTTACTTAACCAAACTCATCATTTAATATTCTAATGAATGAAATATTACTTTATATTGTGAGACTCATAGTGAAGATCATTACATTACAGCTAAGAAAGTATAGAGCCAGACAAATGTTGGCCAGATCTCAAGAGCAATTTGGAACTTCTACACCTATTCCTGCCAATTGAAGCACTATTATAATAATTTATGAGTAATCAGAATTGAGGAGTTCTTTTACTTCTATAAGTGCCTACAATGCCAAGAGAATCACCTTGCATAAAGGATGCTTACAAGTTATTCCTCATCAAAGGACTGAAAGTCATTTGGTCTTATCTTCCTTGAGTTATGGCTCTAATAATTATGTTCAAATGTGACAATTGTTCATGTCCTTTTGATACTGGCTCTCTTTTATTTTTAATATAGTCAACAAATAAGAGGTAAATACAGTAACGAATTTATTAAAAGCATTTTTACCAAAAGAATGATAAATAATGAGTAAAATTTTAAATTTAATCCAAAACTCAAAAACATTTTAGTTAGCATTCAAAGTACTCATAAGTAATATTAATTTGATTTTAAAAGTATGCTAATATAGTTCCTGATTCAAAGATGAAATACTCCTGAAGCCACTCAGGCAGGTACATCTGGGGGTGGACTGACTTAGGGGTGGCTGGAAGAGGGTCTTGACTCTGAGCCCACTTTCGGCGGTCCCCATATTGGAGGGACCACGCTTTGCCTTTGCAGAGTGAACAGAGGGTCGTGTTTAGGTCTGCTCTGGTCCCGCGGTGGCTTTTTGTGGGCCGGCTCCTGAGGTGCAGGCAGGACGCCATAAGTCACTCAGGCAGGTACTTCTCAAGGGTTACTGTCTTAGAGGTGGCTGGAAGAGGGTCTCAACTGTGAGCCTTCTTTCAGGGGTCTCCATCTGGGAGGGACCACGCTTTGCATATTCAGAGTGAACAGAGGGCGGGTTTAGTTCTGCTCTGGCCCTGTGGCTTTCTGTGGACCAGCTCCTGAGGTGCAGGCAGTATGCCATAAGTCACTCAGGCAGGTCCCGGGGCACAGGCTAGGTCAGGTGAGCACCACCCCCCACACACACACACGCCAATGTGAATTGGTGAGAATCCAAGTGGACTTCCTTTTGGAGAACTTTCAGAACAGGAAGAGAAGACTGACTTAGGCTTCCAATATCCAATATATAAACAAAATTGAAAGCCTGAAACCTACAAAAGTGAATACTCCATAAACAAGGAGGAGGAAACAAACAAAAAAAAAAGCATCAGAAGGAGGCAAGCAAAACCA
>VZQC01015529.1:1026559-1132382 GCA_009823505.1 Rhizomys pruinosus | reverse complement strand
AAAAAAATGTAATTCATGGATTAACATACCATCCAAACATCTGTGTCTATACCAAAGTAACCTACCATAACAATTAGTACTGTTTAAATACCTATATATCTAATTGCTTGTGCTTCATTAGTAGGATCGAAAGGTTATTCCTGGACAAACTGTCAGCCCATGAAAGGAAACAGCCAGAATTGACCAGAGTCCAAGACAACAGCTCCAGAGAAAGTAGACTGTTTTTCTTCTCATTTACCTGTGCCCCTTTTCTAAGCCTAGGGAACAATCTGCAGAAGAGGGGGTGTGGTAGAATTTAAGGGCTGTGATTGGGGTGAATGGTGAAACTACAGCAATATAGCCTGGACACTCATTTGATCAACTTGATTGAACATACAAGCCCCCCTGCTGGATGGTCTGACCAAGGGGCTGTGTGGGTTTTGGCACAACTGCTTGCATATTGGTTTTACATGAAGGATGCTTGGACTCAAAATTATCACTTATTGCTAAAAAATGAAAAAGAACTGAGAGAAAGATGCAGGACAGTTATGGCACAATGAATGATTTGGGATGGGGTGGGGTGGGGTGGGGGGAAGGGAAGGGGAATTATGCCTGAACTGAACTGGAAAATGATATATGAAATACACAAAGCATCAATAAAAAAAGATGAAATACTCCTTTGTTTCAATGTAGTCTCACATCTCAATATCTGAACGGCATACACATGTAAGTTACATGAAATTTTTACTTGACTCCATGTTAATCAGACTTAAAAAAAATTTTTTTTGAGACACAATCTCCCTGTGTCTGGAACAAGTTATGTAGACTAGGATGGTCTCAATCTCACAGAAATCCACCTGCCTCTGCCTCTGAAGTGCTGGGATTAAAGGCATGTTCTATGGTGCCTGACCCTTGACACTTTAGCGTATGGGCCTGGAAATGGAAGCAGTGTGTGCAGGATTGGATTGGTATTTAGGTAAACACTTTCTGTCACATAGTTTATTTTGGAACAACATTAGAACACAATAAAGCATGGTCTCTCTCTTCCTTGGCATTTAGCACATGCTTGTTTATATATGTTTATATTTGTATAGATGGATATGTTGTTTGGATTAAAAACCACATGTGAGCCTGGAGTGCTGGCTCACACCTTTAATTCTAGCACTTGGGAGGCAGAGGCAATCGGATCTTTAAGAGTTCAATGCCAGCCTGGTCTAAAGAGTGAGTTGCAGGACAGCTGGGGCTACAGGGAGACCCTGTCTTGAAAAGACCAAGAAAAGAAAAATCTGTGAAATAAGTTAAATTAGATGACTTCAGTAGAAGATCAAGCATAAGGAGGCTGTCCAGAAGCAGAAGCAGCACATTTACAGACAGTCAGCGCTATCTGAAAGGAAGGCAATAAAATAAGTGCCTATTCAAAATAATGGGGGGAAAGGTGTTTTTCTCTAAGTTTTTCTATGGTTCTTCAACAATGATATGAAAAATCGTGAAAAACTGGAGGCTATATGTTTTGCTTTAAAAATACTCGGTTGAGGCTGGAGAGATGGATCAGTAGTTAAGAACACTTGGATGTCTTTCTAAGGACTGGAGTTTAGGTTCCACAACTTGCTGTAACTCCAAATTCAGGGGATCTGACATCTTCTTCTGGCCTTGACAGACACCTTCATGCACATGTACATACACACATGCAGGTGAACAAATAGACCTAAGCAAAAATATAGCAAATCTTTAAAAAACCCTCGGTGTTCTGCAATAGAACTATACATGTGGAATATATGCTGTTACTTTATCTATCTTCAAATGATGTCTTATGTATATTTAACACTCAGTTAATGCTTGCTGAAATGTACATATTAAATTAAAATATTGAGAGAAAATTTATTTTATTTTGACATAAAAAATAACAATAAAATTTAAATGCTCTTTTTTCCTCATAGACTAGCATTTATAACATGTATGTCCTAGAACAATGGATGCAATTCCTCAAAGAAAAATAACCTCTTTATTCAAACAAACAATAAAATTTCTGTATTTCTCTTATATATTTACAGTTCAGAGCTCCAAATATCACTGATATGTTATAAAATAAGCTGATTACTTAGTCCTAGCTTATGTAACATTAAATTCACCATAGAAAAAGTTTTGGAAATAAATTCCCATTAATCTTTTCTAGATATTGAGAAATATTATCTTAAACAATTTTAGAAATACATAGCTTGGCTATTTAATCTAGCCCTACACAATTTACAAGAATTTACAATGATATGAATAATTTCTCGCTCATGATTTGCAAAGCATACGCTTGTGTTGTCAAACATCTTCCTTCTAGAACTCCAAATGGACCACACATCCTGATCTGGCTGCCCAATGGTGGAAATCACACCACAGATGGTTGTGCTGCATTAAGGCTTTTCTGTCTCTCTTCCTCTCCTATGGTTAAGAAGACTTGTTGGCTTCTTTCCACATTCTGCTTCCATTCACAGATGAGCATTAGATAGAATTTGGAAATGGAAGGCCTTTATGTCTGCCGTGAACAGGGTCAATTCACTGTGGCAGCTATGAGCTGGTGACATAGACTTATATTGACACAACCCACTTTTCTCCTGCAGAATCACAAAGTGAAAGCACCTGGGGCTCTTCTGCCGTTTTCAATAAGATACGAATTTTTCTCTTCCTTGTATTAAGCAAAGATCTGTCATCTTGACTTGTACATTAAATGGTCCATCCTGACTGCCTTGTTTGTGTCCAATCCCAGCCAGAATCCAGAAACATGTGTTAACATTCGGCATGTTTGGGGGCTAGTTGGAAGGGCCTGAGGCAAGACTCCCTGATGCCTGCTGGAGGCTAGTCAATAATCATTAGCCCTTCAAGTAGAGGATGCCCAACATAAACTGTATTTATTTATTTAAAAAAAATCTTTAAGCCACAGGGAAAGCCATTTTAGAAAATGCAGTTTCCCAGCAGTAACTAGATTGTAATAAAGATGCAGTTGCCACGATGCAGGAGGCTGACAGAGGGGGCGCTGTTCTCAATGAGAAGAATGGCAGTTAGGAAGCCAAAGTGAAAAAATTAGGCCATGTATAAACAATACCACTTAGTCTTTGCCCTTACATATTTCATAGCTAACATTGCATAGATCACCACTCAGGACAAAAAAGTTCTCTTTTCAGAGTGGATCCATTACTGTGCAAAATCCATAAAGCTCTTGAGTAGAACAAAACCCTACATTGGTGAAATTAGCAAGTTAAATCGAATTCCTATCTAATTATTGCTTTTACTTTGACAAACTGAGGATGGTGCAATTAATAAAAGCAGAAAAACAAAACGGAAACATGGACAGCTTAACAAGGTTGGCTATGTCTCATTTAGATAAGGTGAATATTTTATATGCAGCATATTTTTCTTTGTTTTAATGGTGGAAAATGAAGAAAGTCTGTTTCATGGAGAGCTTATTGTACAGAAGAGTGAAGAATTTCTTCACGTGTTCATTATTTCTTTTGAAAATGCCAACTCTCTTCACATTTTAATACCCAAACCAATACTATATCATGTGGATGACAAATAAGTTCATCTAGTGAGTTCAGGAGCACATCATATTCATCCATCCCTTGACAAAGCAAACTGTACATGGCTCTATAATGAACCCTGATCAATAACACATCTCTAGGAAGGACAATTAGTAATACAGCACTTATTTACCCCCAAAGTAGATGAATATTAGAAAGTACAAATATTTGCCCATTAATAGATTGGTTTCTATTTATATAATGTTTATATTACTGTTACCAATTCCAAACATAATGACACAATCATATGCAATTTTTGGTTTGTTTTGAAGGCTTTACTCACATGACATTTTCACTTGAAATTTTATTGTAAAAGAGTTTTCTGGGCTAGGGAAATCTTCCAGTTTTTACCATGCCATCATGAAGACCATCAGATTTCCAGCATTCATGCTAATGTCAAATGCCAGAAGGTTTGGCTTTCTGCTACAGTCCCTGTGCTCAGGAGGTAGAGACAAAAGATCTGCAGAGTAAGCTAGCTGAATCAGCAAGCTCTGTGTTCAAGTAAGGGACCCCACTTTAATAGATAAGGAGGAAAACAATCAAGGAAGGCCATTGATAGTTTCTGGCCTCCACATGCATATGCATGCATGTGCATTCACATGGAGACTGCATCCACATGAAGCAAGCACATGCACAACACACACACACACACACACACACACACACACACACACCACATTCCATAGATAGCATCATCAGCCAACTTTAAATAACTTAAAGTAAGCCAGGGAGTCTTAATTGAGGGACTGTTGACATCAGATTGGCCTGTGGTCATATTTGTGAGAAATTGTCTTGATTGATGACAGCACACACAGAGAGAGAGAGAGAGAGAGAGAGAGAGAGAGAGAGAGAGAGAGATATCCAATGAAATTACCCCAGCAGTGGTACTAGATTATTAAGCATGTAAGCATGGTAAAAATAAGAGAGATGTGTGGGGGATCCAAAATTTGGACTCAAACGTTACTTCTAATCCACCAAATACTACTTTTGCTTTACTGCTCTTGGAATCTTCTGTTTTCTTATCTGGAAAATTGTAGTAACAAAGCTTAACCTTCTGCCTTTCATCCTATGATGAAAGAACAGTGTGTTTGTAATGGGAAAATCAAAGTGGGTAGAATGTAACTGGTATTCATTAAATGATTATATAATGTTCATAATATTAACTTCATCTGAAAATGTAAGGAGGTATTAGCAGACAACTGTGACAAATGAGAAAAAAATTATTATTTATTCCCATTATGCACTGTTTAGATTTCATTTACTCATATTTTCTTCACTCTCTAAAGTTGTGAAAATGTGTACTAATCAAGCTACTATAAGATGGAGACATGAAAATATGTAGCAGCATGATTCATGGCAGTAGAGAGCACAAAGTGAGGATCTGTGAACCAAAAAGAGACCTCCCCTGGAGTCTAACTTTCACATCAAACATGTAAGTAGACACAATACGTAGTACATATAAGCCTGGAATATTTAAGGGTCATTTCAATGGAATGTTAAGTATACTTCAATGACTTCTGCATGATGAAATGTCTAAATTTAACACAAAGGATGAACAGCTTTAAGAAAGAAGTGATTTAGGGGGCTGGAAAGATAGCCTAGTGGTTAAGAGTGCCAACTGGTCTTGCAGAGGACCCAGGTTCCATCCCCAGCACCCACATGGCGGCTGAAAACCATCTTTAACTCCAGTTCCAGGGGAATCCGACACTCTCTTCTGACCTCCGCGGCATTGCACGACACAGGTGCACAAACCTGCATGCAGACAGTACACTCATGAACATATGAAAATAAATAAAAAATATTTAAAAACAAAAAAAGAAGTGATTAAAAAAAAGGGGCCATGGAGATGGTTCATTTGGTAAAACAAAACAAAACAACAAAACAAAACAAAACAAACAAACAAAAAAACCTGCCACATAAGCATGAGGACCTGAGTTCAGATTCCCAGTATCCACATAAAATTTGGATATGGTGGTAGGAAAATCTACAACCACAGTGCTTGTAGGATTGGAGTCTGGAGGATACTTGCATCTCCTTGGCTAGCCAGCACTGCTTAATCAAAGAGAACCAAGTTCAGTGAGACACACTCTCATAAAAAAGGGCTACAACAACTGAGAAAGGCATTCAACCTCTGGAGTCCATATACGCATGTGTATACACACAGATAAGAACACGTACATGTACAGACACAAAATACACATATAAGAAAAAAGACTAAAGATTCTCCTCTTGACTTGATTCACTTCAATCTCATTTCAACCCTGGCAGAAACTCTATTTTTGATGGCGTTACAGAAATTCATCATGTTTTATTCTCTTTAACAAGAAATATTTTAAAAGATACAGTACTCTAGGGCTGGAGAGATGGTTCACCTTTTAAGAGTACTGATGGCTGTTTGGGCTTGCCAAGAAGGGACCTTCAAACACTTCCTTAAGGAAAACATGACATCTTTAAGCAAAAAAAAAAAAAAAAGAAAATCCTCCAACTCAGGTTATATGTGTATGTACATATGTATATATTTACGTATGTATGTAACATATATCATATATCATATATTAATCATATGTCATATAATATATGACATACCATATATTATATATATTGAAGCAATATAAGTTGGAGAGAAAAACAACAACAAAAGAACTGGGGGAAAAAAAGAGTGAAATAGTGAAGTTCTCCCCAAAACAATAAGCCTCTGCTTTGAGGAGGAAAAAAAAACTCTGGGAAGACTAAAAAAATAGATGCAAGATATGTATGGCAGAGTGCAAGACTCAGGTGGGGTGGGGGGCAAGGAAAGGGAAATGACTCTAAATTCGATTGAGAAATGATTTATGATGTATGGAAATACTTTAATAACAATAACAAATTTTTAAAAAGATACACTGGGTGAATGTATCCAAAAGTTTATATTGGACTTCTCTAGGAAGTAGAACCAATTATGAGTGTATTTTTCCATATGAATTATTCTAGCTTTAATAAAACACTCACCAAAATGGAAAAAAATAAGAGGACTGGCTGCTCTTGCAAAGGACCCAGATTCAATACCCAGAACTCATATGACAGCTAAAACCCATCTGTAAATCCAAAGGAATCTGATCCTACACCCTCTTATGACCTCCTTGGGTATTGCATGACATGGGTGCATTTACATACAGTCAATATGCTCCTACCCATAAAATAAAAATAATAAAATATTTTTAAAAGGTACAGTATTTAGTCTTGATTTACAGTTAGTCTTCTTCAGAAAGAAGCAGTGTGATTAGCATAGAGGAAGCAGTCATGTAGGATTGAGCACATTAATAAATAAATATGTGTATATATATATGTATATATGTATATATATATATATATATATATTGAAGATGTGCAGCAGAATGCATTTCTTATTCTACTTTATGCCACTCATAAGATCTTTCATATTAAAGACTAAAAATGTTATTTTCAATTGATGAGTAAATCACTGCTGGCTGTACATTCTCACAATGTAACTTGTATCTGAATTTGCATTTCTATTTGAAGGTCCCCCATTTTCCAACTACAGCTAAATTCCTCTTCCAAGAAATTTGACAGCTACTATGTCATTTATTACTTGGGTGACAAATTCCAAATATATCAGAAGAGTACAATGAAAACTTCAACTTTTCATAAACCATAAATCATTTTCAAACCAATTAGCATTTCTAAGTCTGAATAAAATAGCTTTCCTACAATCCAATGAGTAGAATATTTTCTATAGCTCTTTTAAAGTGTACATGCCGGGTGTGGTGGCTCATGCCTTTAATCCTAGTACTTGGGACGCAGAGGCAGGTAGATCTTTGTGAGTTCAAGGCCAGCCTGGTCTACGGAGTGAGTTCCAGAACAGCTGGGGCTACAGGGAGACCCTGTCTCGAAAAGACCAAAAAAATAAATAAATAAATAAAGTGTGCATGCACATTAACACACCCTATATTTATAGATGCATACAGAACAGACTGCATGAACCATGAAGCAAGAAGGCATAACCTTGAATGCACCTGGGGCAATTAGAATGCTCATGATGTAGATGTTTGGTTGGTATACCCTCACAAAAAAATTCTAGGAAAGACCAACTCACAGCTCATTTGTAATTTAGTGTTATTTTCTTAGATTAGAATCACTTTTCTCATATGACAGGATGGGATTCTGATGGAAAAGCAGTGTAAGGATGGAGGAAAGCCTTTCTCCTGGACACCATAGACATCCTGCTGTAGACCATGCCTGCTGAATGCTGTAGCATTTCTCCTGGACACCACAGACATCCTGCTGTAGACCATGCCTGCTGAATGCTGTAGCTTTTCTCCTGGACACCACAGACATCCTGCTGTAGACCATACCTGTTGAATGCTGTAGCATTTCTCTCAGAAAAACAACATGCCTGAAACTGCTTCTAGATATCAAGATGTTCTAAACAAGAAAAATATTAAAGAGAAAAATTTGAAACACTTCTCAAAACAGAAATCAATAATTTTTTTTGATTAAGTTTTGTTTTATTAAAACTCCTGCAAAAAGGAGAGCAAAGCCATCTTTCTCTACTTTTCCAGCTCATCAAAACCAAGTTTCCCAAGCTTAATGTCTCACAAGGAGCTGGTAATGGATTTTTTTTTTTGTATTTGTGACTTTTTTTTTAATTAGTTTTTATTGATGCTTTGTGCATTTCATACATTTTTTCCAATTCAGTTCAGGCTTATTTCCCTTTCCCTCCCCCCCCACCCCCACCCCATCCCAGATCATGCATTCTGCCATAACTGTCCTGCATCTTTCTCTCAGTTTTTTTTTTCATTTTTAGCTATAAGTGATAATCCATGAGTACAAGCATCCTTCATGCAAAACCTATCTGCAGGCTGTTGTGCCCAAACACCTACAGCCCCACCATCCAGTGGGGGGTGACAGGTTGTTTGTTCAATCAAGTTGATCAAATGAGTGTCCAGACTACATTGCTGTAGTTTCACCATTCACCCCAATCGCAGCCCTTACATTCTACCACGCCCCCTCTTCCGCAGGTTGTTCCCTAGGCTTAGAAAAGGGGCACAGGTGGATGAGAGGTAAAACAGTCCACTCTCTCTGGAGCTGTTGACTTGGACTCTGGTCAATTCTGGCTGTTTCCTTTCATGGGCTGACAGTTTGTCCAGGAATAACCTTTCGATCCTACTAATGAAGAACAAGCAATTAGATATATAGGTATTTAAGCAGCACTAATAGTTATGGTAGGTTACTTTAGCATAGACACATGTTTGGATATGTTAATCCATGAATTACAATTTTCCCCCCTGTTAAATATGACAGGGTCTTACTGTGGCTTATAACATCTCCTAACCTGTAGAGGATGTAAGCTTGTGGCATCAGCCATGGGTTATTTCTCCAAGGGGAGAGCCAATAGCCAATTAGATTTGGGATATACAGGCACATGGCTGCCTCTGCTGCACAGTATTTCCAGGCAGGTGAGGTGTAGCTGGTGCTGACGGTGGAGTCTTGCTTGACTCAGGGAGACCCATATTTGCTTTATTGGTTTAGTGGCCTTTGGTAACACTCTCTGGCATTCCAGAGGCCATCTGTACACTTGCATGTGTGGTCTCAATACATCCCTCCCATGTTAACGTCAGGTCTTCGGCAGCAGGGTCTTATTGCCTCTCCTCCTGTAGGTATCCCAACTTAGAGGCAAGGAGCCCTTACCTTTTGTGGGGCCTTGGATCCCCTGGCCAACATCCACCTGGTAGAACAATCCATTGCTGATGTCAGAGCTCCTGTATTAATATATTTTGCCTGAGTGCATAGCCCTAGGACTTTAGTATTATATTTGGTTCTGAACAGAGAGTAATCCCTTCCACAGTTCCCATGTCTAGTAGTCAATTAAAGAAAGCAGTTTTACCGGTTTTATAAGAGATTACCTCTACAATAGTTGTCTCCAATTTACAGTTGGGGAGCGACCTCATCATTGTCATATTTCTCCTTGTTCTATGGGTGGGAAGGCAAGGAAGTCTCTCATATCAGAACCTTTGTGGCACCTAGAAGGTAAGTTTCATTAGGACTCATTATAACTAGTTGTTACATGTAGGATCCACAGAGGGGTTCGATGTTTATGGCAATCTGAGGCTTTTCTTCCTTTGAATGTTCAGACGGGTCAGCCTTTCCGTTGCCACTTTTTGGTACATCCTACTCAATGCAAACCTGTATCTTTTCTTTCTCAGCCGTTAAGTTGGTGACGTTTTGTCCTGTTGGAACAAACAAATCTTTTCCCATAGTTAGTTTTAAGATTTGAATTGCAAGGGTTTGATGAAAAGGTTTCATGTCTTTCTGTATCCCCCCCCCTTTTTTTTTGCGTATGAGTCTCCAGAAGACAGTTGTATTATACATGACTATAGGGTGGAGTCAAGGCACAGATTTCATCAAATTCACCCATGTTGTTTTGGGTGACTATATATGATTAACTTGGGAAGCAAACTTAATTTTTACGTTAAATCATCTTAAAGAGAATGCTACAAGGTGATACTGTACAACAGAGAAATTATAGAGAACATTTGTATGTGTCAATCCCAAAGTTCTTGCTCTACAGATTTTATGTAAAGCAAATGTGGGCAACAGCGAATTATATCTCCATTTAATTCAGATGCATTACCATTTTTATCAGATTCTGTAAACCAATGTTGTTTAATATACACATGTTTACTTTTACTTTTACTAAGTCCTAAAACACCATGTGTCCTGTAGACAGTGTCTAGGCGAAACTGGGTACTTGCTGAGCTCACGTCAATTAAATATGCCTTAATCGAATATACACCCGTGTCCCTCTCCCACCCATCCCCCCTTTCCAATTCACCATTTCAGTCCATTTTCTGATGCAGTCTTTCTGTTGTTCTTTTACTATGCCTCCCTCTCCATGAGAAATATTTATATCTGGGTTGTTGGTACTAGCATCCACATATGAGGGACACCATTTGTCGTTTGTTTTTCTGGGACTGTGTTACTTCACTTAACATAATGTCTTCCAGCTCCATCCATTTACCTGCAAATTTCATGATGTTGTCCCTCTTTACTGCTGCATAGTATTCCATTGTATACATGTACCACATTTTCTCTATCCACTCGTCAGTTGAAGGGCACCTGGGCTGGTTCCAGCTTTTTGCTATTGTGAACAGAGCTGCAATAAACATAGCTGTGCATGTATCTTTGCAGTAAGTTGTGTCTTGTGGGTATATACCCAGGAGTGGTATGACTGGGTCAAATGGAAGGCTCATTTTGAGTCTTCTAAGGGTTCTCCACACTGCTTTCCATAGTGGCTGTACAAGTTTACATTCCCACCAGCAATGGATGAGTGTTCCCCTTTCCCCACAACCTCTCCAGCACTTGGTATCATTCATGTTCCTGATCCTAGCCAGTCTTATTGGAGTAAGGTGATATCTCAGAGTGGTTTTAATTTGCATTTCCTTAATTATCAGAGATGTTGAACACTTCTTAAGATGTTTCTCGGCCATCTCTAACTCCTCCTCTGTGAAGTCTCTATTCAGATCTTTGCTCCATCTTTTGAATGATTCATTTGTTTTCTTTCTTCTTTGTTTTTTGAGTAGCTTGTATACTCTGGAAATTAATGCTTTGTCAGATGTATCTGCTGTGAAGGTTTCCTCCCACTCTGTGGGTCTTCTCCTCACTTCCTTTATTGCTTCCTTTGATGTACAGAAGCTTTTGAGTTTAATGAGGTCCCATTTGTCAATTGTCGATCTTATTTCTTGTGCAGCTGCTGTCTGATTTAGGAAGTCTTTTCCTACACCTATGTCTTGTAGTCTGCTGCCAAGCTTCTCTTCTATCACCTCCAGAGTTTGGGGTTTCACGTTGAGGTCTTTGGTCCATCTGGAGTTGACCTTTGTACAAGGTGAGAGGTAGGGGTTTAATTTCATTCTTCTACAAGTGGTGATCCAGTTTTGCCAGCACCACTTGCTGAAGATGCTGTCTTTCTTCCATTGTGTCTTCTTGGCCCCCTTGTCAAATATGAGGTGGCTGAAATTGTATGAGCTCAGGTTTGGATCTTCAGTTTTATTCCATTGGTCAACTGGTCTGTTTTTGTGCCAGTACCAGGCTGTCTTTATGACTATAGCCCTATAGTATAGTTTGATGTCTGGTATAGCGATCCCCCCTGTATTGCTCTTTTCACTCAGGGTTGCTTTGGCTATTCGGGGTCTTTTGTTTTTCCAAATGAAATTGAGGATTTTTTTTTCCAGGCCTGTGAAGAAACTCTTGGGGATTCTGATTGGGATCGCATTAAATCTGTACACTAGTTTGGGTAGGATGGACATTTTTACTATATTTATTTTCCCAATCCATGAGCATGGGAGGTTTGTCCATCTTCTGATGTCTTCCTCAATTTCCTTTTTCAGGGGTTTAAAATTTTTGTTGTAGAGATCCTTGGTGTCTTTGGTTAGGTTTGTTCCTAGGTATTTTATTGTTTTTGAGGCTATTGTGAGTGGGAAGGTCTCCTTGTAGTCCTTCTTCAATTGCTTGTTGTTGGTGTACAGAAAGGCTACTGATTTTTCTAGGTTTATTTTGTATCCTGCCACTTTACCAAAGCTCTTAATCGTTTCTAGGAGTTTTCTGGTGGAGTTCTTAGCATCCCTTAGGTAGACAATCATATCATCAGCAAAAAGGGATAGCTTGACTTCCTCTTTTCCAATTAGAACTCCTTTAATTTCCTTTTCTTGCCTTATTGCCCTAGCTAGGGTTTCTAGCACTATATTGAAGAGGAGTGGTGACAGGGGGCAGCCTTGCCGAGTTCCTACCTTTAAGGGGAATGCTTCTGTCATTTCCCCATTTAGGATGATATTGGCTGTGGGTTTTCTGTATATGGCTTTGATTACATTGAGGAATGATCCCTCCAGACCAATTCCCTCCAGGACTTTAAACATGAAAGGGTGCTGGATTTTGTCAAAGGCTTTCTCCGCATCAATTGAGATGATGGCGTGGTTTTTGTCCTTCAGTCCATTGATATGTTTGATGATGTTTATTGATTTTCGTATGTTGAACCATCCCTGCATGTCTGGTATGAATCCAACTTGGTCATGGTGGATGATTTTCTTGATGTGAGTCTGTATGCGATTTGCCAGAATCCTGTTTAGAATTTTGGCATCTGTGTTCATTAGGGAGATGGGTCTATAGTTCTCCTTTTTGGTTGTATCTTTCCCTGGTTTTGGTAGTAGCGTAATGCTGGCTTCATAGAAGGAATTTGGGAGAAGTCCCTCCATTTGTATCCTTCTAAACAATTTAAGTAGTAATGGTTGTAAGTCTTTACGAAATATTTTATAGAATTCTGCCGTGAATCCATCCGGGCCTGGGCATTTTTTGGTTGGGAGGCTACTTATTACATCTTCGATTTCTTCCTGTACTATTGGTCTGTTTAGGCTGTCGATCTCTTCTTGGTTGAGCTTTGGTGATTCCCAGGATTTCAGATATTCATCCATTTCTTCTAGGTTTTCAAACTTAGTAGAATATAAGTTTTTGAAGTAGTCCCGTATGATTGTCTGGATCTTTTCATTGTCTGTTGTGATATTTCCCCTTTCATCACAGATTCTATTGATTTGGAGTTGTTCCCTCTTTCTTTTGGTTAACTGGGCTAGAGGTCTGTCTATCTTGTTTATTCTCTCAAAGAACCAACTTTTGGATTCATTGATTTTTTGTATGGTTTTCTTTGTTTCTATTTCATTGATCTCTGCTCTGATTTTTGTTATTTCTTCTTGTCTGCTCCGTTTAGGGTTCATTTGTTGTTGTCTCTCAAGTATTTTTAGCTGCAGTGTTAGATCGTTCACTTGTGCTCTTTCTGTTTTTTTAATGTGGGCACTTAGAGCTATAAACTTCCCTCTTAGGATTGCTTTAAGAGTGTCCCATAGATTTTGCTGTGTTGTTTTATCATTGTCATTCAGTTCCAGGAATGTTTTTATTTCTTTTTTTATTTCTTCCTTGACCCACTCATTATTCAGGAGAGTGTTGTTTAGTCTCCATGTGTTCCTGTAGGTTGTAGGGTTTATTCTGGTGTTGATATTGAGTTTTATTGCACTGTGGTCTGATAGAATGCATGAGATTATTTCAACCTTTTTATATTTGTTGAGTTTTTCCCTGTGTCCCAGTATATGGTCTATTTTGGAGAATGTTCCATGAGGTGCTGAGTAGAAAGTGTATTCTCTGGTGTTTGGGTGAAATATTCGGTAGATGTCTGTGAGGTCCATTTGGTGTATTGTGTCATTTAGTTCAGATGTCTCTCTGTTTATCCTTTGTCCTGTTGATCTGTCTAGAGGACTTAATGGGGTATTGAAGTCCCCTAGTATTAGTGTGCTGGGGTTAATCTGTGCCTTGAGATCCTGAAGAATTGTCTTTATAAAGTTTGGTGCACTGATGTTTGGTGCATATATATTTATGATTGTGAAATCTTCATCGTCAATTGTTCCTTTAATAAGGATGTAATGGCCCTCTTTGTCTCTTTTGATTTCTTTTGCTTTGAAGTCTATTTTGTCTGATATTAGAATAGCCACACCCGCTTTCTTTTTGGTACCATTTGCTTGGAATACTTTCTTCCAACCCTTCACCTTAAGTTGGTGCCTATCCTTGAAATTGAGATGGGTTTCTTGTAGACAGCATATAGATGGGTTTTGTTTCCTAATCCATTCTCCCAGTCTATGCCTTTTGATTGGGGAGTTTAGCCCATTAATATTTAAGGTTACAATTGAAAGATGGATGTTGCTTCCTTTCACTTTATTATCCATTTGGACTTCTAGCCTTTGATTTTGCTCCTATGGTTATGTTTTTGTTAGTTTCTTTTCCTAGGTGTTTGAGGATTGTTGCTCCTCTCTTCTGCCCTTTGAATTGCTTCAAGTATTTTATGAAGAGTTGGTTTTCCAGACATGTATTCCATCATCTTGTTTATGTCATGGAAGATTTTTCTCTCTCCTTCAAGTATAGTCGACATTTTTGCTGGGTAAAGTATTCTGGGTTGGCATCCATAGTCCCTTAACACAGGGAATGCTTTGCTCCATGTTCTTCTTGCTTTCATGGTTTGAGGCGAGAAGTCAGTTGTAATTCTGATGGGTTTCCCTTTGTATGTGACTTGTTTTTCTTTTGTGGCCCTCAGAATTTTGTCTTTGTTTTGGGCATCTAGCATTTTAACTATGATATGGCGTGGGGTGTTTCTTTTCTGATCTTGTCTATTTGGGGTCCTATGTGCTTCTTGTATTTGTATGGGCTTGTCTATTTTTAGTTTGGGGAAATTTTCATCTATTATTCTGTTGAAGATCTGATCAATGCTATTCTCTTGAGATTCTTCTCCTTCCTCTATTCCTATGATGCGGAGGTTTGGTCTTTTCATAGTGTCCCATATTTCCTGGTTGTTCCACTTTTGTGTATTTTTAAATTTTTCATAATCTTTATTTGAGCTTTTTAGAAATCAATAATTTTAATGTGAGCATGAGGGCATCTTAAGTCTGTAAAAGAAATTAAACTTTACCAAAGAGAGTTATAAAAGCAGGTGTAGGGGTGGGTCTAGGAAGGTGGCTCAAGTGAGTTATATGAATTGTAAGCAAGAGGACCTAAGCTTGAATTCCCAGCACCCATGTACAAAGCTGGACGTGGCTTTGCATGCAGGGATCCCAGAAAGAGGTGGCAGAGCCAGCCAGATCCTGAGAGCTCTCTGGCAGGCCAGCCTACCTAAAGTGGTAAGTAACTGGTTCAGTAGGAAACTCTGTCCCAAAGGAAGTTGGTCTTCAACCAATAAAGAGACACCTAATATCTTGCTCTGGCCTCTGCATATGTGAACATGATTACGTGCCATTATACACTCACATGCATTGCCATTATACACAAAACAGTGAGGGGGTGAAGGAAGAGGAGGAGGAGGAAGAAGAGGAGGAGGAGGGAGAACAAAGGAGAGGCAATGCTATTCCTTATGTCATACCTTGAAACCCACAAAAACAGCTGTGTTGACACAGCAATGAAGCAGAATAGGAGATACTATGAATTAGGCAGATAGTTGAAAGAGGAGGCTCCAAACTAGATTCGGCTGTATTCCACTTACTCTCACTTGTAACCAAGATGGGCACTTCTGTTTTCATGGCCAAAGCTGGCTCTTTTTGAAGCATCCCCACCCCAACCAGTGCCTGCTGGCTCTCTCTGGGAAGAATTCCAAATTTCCTGTGTTTGTACTACCCAATCAGTTACTGCTTTCATGTGAGTGAACCAACCAAAAATATGTATCCTTCTCTGTCCTATCCAAAGGCTGAATGGGGAGTTGATTCCTATTCTTCCTCCTTCTCTGGAGAATATAAAAGCCTGGCCTCTCCAGGGAAGAAGATGGTACTCTAGCCCTGCAACCTTCCCCTTGATGGGATTCTTCCTCTTTGTTATGTGGAAGTGGGGTTTATGATCCAAAAATCCTTGGCTGTATGCTGTGACTGCAAACTTCTCCTAATTCCTTGCCTCAAGAAGAAAAGGACTGGAGAGCAGACACTAGACAGCATTAGGATGAAGGGAAGAGGTGATGAATCCCTTCATGTTAACCACACGAGCATCTCATAGACAATGATCTGAGTGAAGAGTGCACAACTAGAATTTGCGTTGAAACTATAAGTGTGGTTGTTTGAATGAGAATGGCCCCTATAGGCTTCAAGTATTCAGATATTTGTCCCCAGTTGATGGTGCTGTTTTAGAAGGTGTGGCCATGCTGGAGGAAGTATATCATTGGGGGCAAGCTTAGTGAGTTTAAGAAGCCTTGCAGTCTCCAGTCTCTCTCTCAGCTTCCAGTGCTCATTGGAAGATGTGAACCTCTGCTTTCTGCTCCAGCCCTGGCCACCATGCCTCCCCAACACAATTGACCCTTAATTCCCTGGAACCTTCAATCGTAAGCTCAAATAAACTCTTCCTTTTATAAATTCCCTTGGTCGTGGTGGTTTGATTACAGCAACAGAAAAGTGACAAATAAAATAAGGAAATAGAAACCTTCTTCAGTCTTTTTAAAAGCCCACAGGTAGAACTGGTCAGGTTTCAAACCCTCAAGACATGTCCTAGTCATTCCACAGAAAGCTATTATCTTTGCTTGTTCCTGACTTGAGTTCTTTTTCTACTGTTACTTCATGCCACTTCCACTCTACAAGAAAACACATTCTCTCAATATGATTTACATCATTATCAGAAAAACACCTTGATTAAGCTCCTCTAGATGGATTTTTGGCTACTGTCTTTCCTGTGAAGAGTTGGTTTGGGGGCAAAAAAGGATTTGAATAATTATTCCCACAGAAAAGAACTACTTACTGGAATGTTCTCCATACATTTCCTGAGATTCCCACATAACTTTTCAGCTTCCTCGTCGTCAGCATGTTTGTAGAAACACAATTTTTGTCCTCATTTCCTACGTTTCTTAGCTAGGGTCCAGAACCCAAATTGAAAGATCCAAAAATTCTAAATACACAAACTTCTTAGTGTATCTACAAAGGCAAAGTCGGCATATTATAAAAATCGGACTGAATATAAACAGAGATAGTGAGTACTTTATTTTCATATGCAGTTATCCAGTCCAAAAATATTTATCTTTTGGGGTGGCGCCCTTGCTTCTTCATCACAGCATCATGAAAAGGGTTTTCTTTCTCATCCTAGCAGGAAGCCATAGAATCAGCATAGAATGTTTACATTAGCTTCAAATAAATTTTAATGTCATTACCAGTTAGGATACCATTGGATTCAGGACTCTCTGGGAAAACTTGCACTTTGGATCATTTTTCCCATGTTCTATAAAATAGCAGATTAGCAGGTATTTTTTGCAGAGTCTGATGATCACTTTAGTCTTTACATACCAGGGATCCTTTGGTTTCATCTCCTCAGCTCTATTGCTAGAGAACACAATCAGTGATGATCAATTCTTGAATGCATGTGAGTTACTGTGCTCCAATACAAATTTTCAAAAACAAGTGGTACCTGGCTTTAGTCTTTGTTTTTCTTTTGTCAGTTCTTGCAATAAAGAGTTGATTCATGGGTCTTTAATATTTCACAATCTCTCCTATCTCCTTGTATTTGTTTGTGGTTCCTCCACTAATTATATGGGTCATATGAACTACAAAAAAAAGCCCCCAATGTGGAGAAAGATCAGCCCTTGAGAATGAGTTCAGAAATGTTACTTTTATGTAGGTGAATTAAAATTTTTGTTGCCCAGCACTAATTTGGCTTCAGTGGGTTATTAAACCAAAGGACAATAAGAAACTGTGAGGGGGACATAGGGAGTGGTGTAGAAGAAGTCAAAATACATTCTACATGTATGAAATTCTCAGAGATAAGTAAAATATTATATTAAAAATAAATTGAAAGTAAAATGTATCTTCTTCAATAAAACGGGAGACTCACTAGATTAAAATATTATGCTGCTTCTAAGCTGGGAGAGATGGACATATGACTTGGTTAGACTCTTGCTTGTACTTAGTGACAGAACCCAGCTTGGATTTCAGCTCCCAGTTGCCACCTTTGCAAGTGAGAGAAAACAGAACTATATGAGGCAAGTACAGATTTGAGGTTGATGTCCTCAAGTCTGTCATACAAAGCTTCCTTTTTCTCTCTGGCAATCAAACCCTACCCATCTACATACAGTTCAATGTGAATCACATTTCCTACAAATATCCCCATAGTGATTTTTTTCCACATTAATACTGACTGTTATTTCTTCATTTACAGAATATTTTGATTCATGGCAAGCATACCTTCTTTTCTGCATTATCATACTCTATATATTATATTTTTATTTTATTTAAGTGATTCATATTCAGCTGAAATTTTGGAAATGTCTGTCTACATTGGGAATAGATCTCCAGAGTGAAGACATACTTAAGATGATAACTTTGCTACAGATGACAGCAGAAATAGACAAAAAGTTAGAAGTATTAGTTTACGTAAGCTTTCATGTTCCTGAGAAATTTGGTCTTATGAATCACTGTGAATTCTTCATCTTGGGCTGCCAAGAATCTTTATATTCTGAAAAGTCTCATGTGTGAGAAAGCTGTTCACTATTCTTCCATCCATCTTCCAATGAACTATCAGTCTGACTACGTGTCTTGATGATACAATCATTAAGGTCAGTTGACACTGAAAAGGTAAATGTTAACACATTCGACAAAAGTTCTTTTACCTATATCATATTATTCAATACAGCACTAAATATTGATTACAATACTTTGTAAGGCAAGGATGTGATATACCTGAAAGTATTTTATTTTTCATTTTATTTTATGTTGATTCTATATATGAGTCAAACTAATATAATGATCATGATTTAACATTGACCGATTTTATTTACCAACTAAAATGCCTCTAATAGTGATGATAATGATCTATACAGAAGCACAAATTAGGACTAAAATTACCCACAAGATTCTTTGGCAAGAAACCATCCTATATGATTTGTTATTAAATACATGTGGTATTTTAATCTATTTTGTTGATATAAAAATGGTTTCTACTAGAGTATTCCAATATAAGAAATCAGGCTGATACATGATGAATAGGAACTAAAAACCATCAGTATTTCCAAAGGCAACTCCAAAAGCCACCTAAAGCTGCAAATATATTCAAGAGAAAAATAATAAACTTTTAGATACCTTTTACAACTTTAATTAGGGTAGAAACAAACCTTTTAACTTCATCAGGGATAATTCCAAAAGTGAGGAGCCAGCTCTAAGAGGAACCCAGTAACCTGACTGGAAGGTCAGAGTGTTTCCACTTAATTAAACCCATGGGGGGAAGTTCTCGTTGGGTTCATGTCAAGGCTTATGGAGAAGAGCAAGAAGACAAGCATAAGAATATCTTCCTAAACTGTGGCTTGTGAAAGGCTGCTTTAGATCCCTTGCAGAAAATTATCCCTACTTCCCCACCCCCAAGCATACAGTCCTCCTGGAGGCTGGCAGAAGGCATTGCTTGAGTCTGTTTTTGTTACCCTGATACTTTGCTTTTTTTGCAATACTTGCAAAGCATCAGTTGTAGGTTTGAAGCATACAGCCCACCCACTGAGGCAAAGTGCTCATTTCTTGACTAAGCATATGCCCGATTCTTAGAAAGAATATGAGAGAGGTGGAAAAGGCTTAAAGCTTGGGAAAATAAGGAATTATTTAATGTTGAAAAATTGAGGGCTGGAAAGATGATTCAGTAGGAGGTTTTGATTCCTAAATTTTAAGCTGCATCTATATGACATCAAAATATGGGTACTCTATGATGGTTTTCCTTTTCCAATGATTCTAGTCATTCACAATTCAGCCATTCGTTCCTGCATGCATACGATTAAACTCACTGTTCATTTATTAAGTCATTTTGGGTTTTGGTCAGTAGAGAATGAAGGGGGAGTTCTTGGTTGTTTGAATCTTGCACCAATGGAAGGCTTGCATTTGGAAATCTTATGTTTCACAAATATTTTAGAATATGTTTGGTACTGTATACAGATTTTCAGTATTTGGAGCCTAGGTCATTAAGATTCAGCCCTTCCTCTGTCGACTGGGATTCTCATCCTCAGGCTCTGCAATGGGGGTCGAGGACACTCAACAGCTATGCCTGCTTAACTACCTGATTCACCTCTGGAACAGGCAGTGTGCTACTAAGCTTGCAGGACTGCTGTGACTGTTGATCAGGATCTTCAACAGTCTTGTGGATGTTGTAATTCTTTGGTATGTACATTATCTATTTCAGAAGATAGATAGGAAAGTAGGAAACAAATGTAATGAGAAGGTAATTACAGAGCACCAACTAAATGTGGTTGAAAATTCAAATGTATTAACGATGCAAAGACTAGTAGCAGGAAATTAATTTAGGCACACTAAATAGGACTTTCTTTTGGAAGAGATAGCATTTAGACTGAAACTTCCCAAACACAGTAGAAACAAACAGGTGGAAACAACCTATGAGAGAAATACTCCACTTAAAAGAAAAGCTATGAGGTAGGTTCATTGAGTCTTTGTATTGTTTGCTTTGTTTCTATTTAATTAATTTCTGCTCTAATTTTTGTTATTTTTGTCAACAGCTGGGTTTGAATTTCATTTGTTCTTGCCTTTCCAGTCTTGAGTTGCAATGTTAAGTCATCGATTTATGTTCTTTCTGATTTTTTAATGTAAACTCAAACAGACAAAAGCTCAGCATAGATTTGCAGCAAAGGGCAACAGGTCCCAAACTTAGGAGAAGAATTATTGGCAGCTGATTATTGCTGGGTAAGGAAGAGCTGATCTTCTTAAGGGAAGAACTGAAATAAGCTGACTAGATCACAGTGGATGAACTTGCACTGAGAGATATCTGGAGAAATGAATGTAACTCAATAAGCCTTACTTAACGAAAATGACAGAATGCACAAAATCTATGGGAGGGTGCCAGTGGAGAAGGGGACATAAAGATGATTAAGATGATCTATATGGAATACGCAAAATGGCAATGAAAATTTACAAACAACAACTAAAGGAATGTCGTGTGCAATGGGTAAACGCAATGATGAGATGAATGGTCCTAGAATAGAAAGTAAGTCTGTGTGGGACTGTGACAGAGGACAGGAAAATAAGACAAAGTAGAAGATGCTGAAACAGGAGGGTGGGATCAGATCATGCAAATCCTTGCTGACTGTGGTATCGTTCTGAAAGTTCATCTGCTATTTATAGCTGTGCAGATGGAGAACAATAAATTAAAGTCTAAAGCCAAAATGAACAGAGCCAAATGTTACAAATGAATCTAAGCAGAAATTAAGACATGTGCTAAATTTTTAAATGGCAGCAAAGTTGTTGATAAATACTCTCTTGAGAACTGTCCTTATTAGTATACAAATGTGAGGTGGAGTGTTTCATACAAGGTTTCCTACAGAGAAAATATACACATCCATGTTAAGGTTTTAATAATTCAATCACAAGTCTGTAAATAGAAATGTTTTAATGTCTATGTTTCATCAGTAATATGACTAAAAAGCATATAAAATTAACTCTGTGTGCAAGCAGTGGTAGTATAAAACAGTGCACTCACTTCGGTTTCTGGATATCCTCATTCTTTTTGGAACCATCCATAAAATAAATCCCAGAGCTGGAATAAGTATTCTTCCTGAAAACCAGCTATCCAATTTGAATACTTTTTGTATTCTTTTTTAAAAATATTTTTATTGAAGTTTTGTGCAATTCATACATTTCTCAGTCCAATTTAGATGCATTCCCCTTTTCATGCCTGCCATCTCACCCAAGTTCATGCATTTTGCCATAATGTCTTGCCATCTTTTTTTCAGTTTTTTAAAGTTTTTCTATGAAGAAGTTTATTGTTTTTGGCTGAAGTTTACTATTTCAGTCAGTTCTTTGACCCAGTCCTTTTGTTGTTGTTCCCTGTAATTTGTATTGCTCCAAAATATGCATATATGCTCTTCACACATATACCAAAATTATGATGTCTGAAAGGAAACAGTATGCTAATTCCAAAACATGTTAAGGAATTCACATTTCCCCTTTAATTTTATATTACTCTAAAGTATGCATACATACCTTCCCCCCATATACCATAATTACAAAGTCTGAAAATACGTGGTATGTTAATTCTAGATCCCATTAAGGTATTCACAATATAATGGTACACACAGTTGCTTTTTGCCTTAATACTAGGTATTTGGTGCTAGCATACACAAATGAGGGATACCATTCATCATTTGTTTTTCTGGGGCTGTGTTACTTCACTTAACATAGTGTCTTCTAGTTCCATCCATTTACTTGCAAAGTTCATGATGTCGTCTTTCTTTACTGCTGCATAGAACTCCATTGTGTAGATGTACCACATTTTCTCTATCTACTCATTGGATGAGGGAAACTTGGGTTGCTTCCAACTCTTTGCTATTGTGAAGAGGGCTACAATAAACATAGATGTGCATTTATCTTTTTGGTAGGATGAGTCTTGTGGGTATAAACCCAGAAGTGGTATGACTGGGTTAGGTGGTAGATTAATTTAATTCTTTTAAGGGTTCTCCACACTGCTTTCCATAGTTGTTTTATGAGTTTACATTCCCACCAGCAGTGGGTGAGTGTTCCTCTTTCCCCACAACATCTCCAGCATTTGGTGTCTTGTTTTCTTGATCTTAACCAGTCTTATCAAAGTGAGATATCTTAAAGTGGTTTTAATTTGCATTTCCTTAATTATTAACAATGTTGAACACTTTTTAAGATGTTTCTCAGCCATCTTTATTCACTTGTGAAGTCTCTGTTCAGCTCTTCACTCACATCTCTAGAGTGGGTCATTTGTTTTCTTATTTCTTTGTTTTTTGAGTAGTTTGTACAACTTGGATGTTAATACTCTGTTAGATGTATCACTGGTGAATGTTTCTTCTCAATCTGTGGGTTTTCTCTTCACTTCATTGATTCATTTTGCTTTACAGAAGCTTTTGAGTTTGATGAGATCCTACTTGTAAATTGTTGACCTTATTTCCTGTGCAGCTGCTGTTTGATTTAGAAAGACTTTTCCTACACCTATGTTTTGTAGGTTGCTGCCAACGTTTTCTTCTATCACCTTCAATTCACTTTGATCAGTTTGGGGTTTATTTTTGTACAGGGTGAGAGCTAATGTTTTCTTCTAAACATGGCGATCCAGTTTTGCCAGCACCATTTGAAAAAGATAATCGAAAGGTTATTCCTGGACAAACTGTCAGCCCATGAAAGGAAACAGCCAGAATTGACCAGAGTCCAAGTCAACAGCTCCAGAGAGAGTGGACTGTTTTACCTCTCATCCACCTGTGCCCCTTTTCTAAGCCTAGGGAACAACCTGCGGAAGAGGGGGCGTGGTAGAATGTAAGGGCTGCGATTGGGGTGAATGGTGAAACTACAGCAATGTAGTCTGGACACTCATTTGATCAACTTGATGGAACAAACAACCTGTCACCCCCCACTGGATGGTGGGGCTGTAGGTGTTTGGGCACAACAGCCTGCAGATAGGTTTTGCATGAAGGATGCTTGTACTCATGGATTATCACTTATAGCTAAAAATTGAAAAAAAAAAACTTGAAGAAAGATGCAGGACAGTTATGGCAGAATGCATGATCTGGGATGGGGTGGGGGTGGGGGGGGAGGGAAAGGGAAATAAGCCTGAACTGAATTGGAAAAAATGTATGAAATGCACAAAGCATCAATAAAAAACTAATTAAAAAAAAAAAGAAAAGAAAAAGATAAACAAAATAGACAGACCTCTAGTCCAGATAACCAAAAGAAAGAGCAATTCCAAATCAATAGCATTTGTGATGAAAGGGGAAACATCACAACAGATAAAGAAAAGATCCAGAAAATCATACAAGGATACTTCAAAAACCTATACTCTGTTAAATTTGAAAACCTAAGAGAAATGGATGAATATCTGAAATCCTGGGATTCACCAAAGCTTAACCAAGAAGAGATTGACAGCTTAATCAGACCCATAACACTTGAGGAAATTGAAGATGTAATAAAAAGCCTCCCAACTAAAAAAATCCCAGGCCCAGGTGGTTTCACAGCAGAATTCTATAAAACATTTAAAGAGGTCTTACAACCATTACTACTCAAACTTTTCAGAAGGTTACAAACAGACGGAAATATCCCAAATTCCTTCTATGAAGCCAACATCAATCTAATATCCAAACCAGGCAAAGACACAAACAAGAAAGAAAACTATAGACCCATATCATTGATGAACACAGATGCAAAAATTCTCAACAAAATACTTGCAAATCGCATACAGACCCACATCAAAAAGATCATCCATCATGGCCAGGTTGGATTCATACCAGAGATTCAGGGATGGTTCAACATATGTAAATCAATAGACATCATAAATCATATAAATAGACTTAGAGACAAAAACCACCCAGTCATCTCAATTGATGCAAAAATGCTTTTGACAAAATCCAGCATCCCTTCATGCTTAAAGTCTCAGAGGGAAGTGGACTGGAGGGATTCCTCAACATAATCAAAGCCATATACAAGAAACCCACAACCAACATCATCCTAAATGGAGAAAAGTTGGAAGCATTCCCCTTAAAGGCAGGAACATGACAAGGCTGTCCATTATCGCCACTCCTCTTCAATATAGTGCTTCAAATGCTTGCTAGTGCAATAAGGCAAGAATGTGAAATTGAAGGAGTACTAATTGGAAAAGAGAAAGTAACACTATCCCTTTTCGCAGATGATATGATAGTTTACCCAAGGGATGATAAAAACTCCACCAGAAAACTCTTAGAAATGATCAAAAGTTTCAGTAAAGTGGCAGGATACAAAATAAACCTGGAAAAATCAGTAGCCTTCCTTTACAACAAAAATAAGCAACTGGAGAAGGAATATAAGGAGACCTTCTCAATCACAATAGCCTCAAAAAAAAAAAAAAACCTAGGAATAAACCTAACCAAAGACACCAAAGACCTCTACAACAAAAAATTTAAAACCCTGAAGAAGGAGATTGAAAATGACATCAAAAGATGGAAAGACCTCCCATGTTCATGGATTTGAAAAATTAATATAATAAAAATGTCCATTCTACACAAATTAATATACAGATTCAATGCAATGCGAGTCAAAATCTCCATGAGCATTGCATTTTTCACTCAGGGTTGCTTTGGCTATTTGGGGTCTTTTGTTTTTCCATATGAATTTAAGGATTTTTTTCCAAGTCTGTGAAGAAACTATTGGGGATGTTAAGTGGAATTGGATTGAATAAGTATATTAATTTGGGTAGAATGGACATTTTTACTATACTAATATTTTCCAGTCCATGAGCATTGGAGGTCTTTCCATCTTCTGATGTCTTCTTCAACCTCCTTCTTCAGGGGTTTAAAATTTTTGTTATAGAGATGTTTGGTGCCTTCAGTTAAGTTTGTTCCTAGGTACTTTATTTTTTGTGGATATTGTGAATGTAAAAGTCTCCTTAAATTCCTTCTCCAGTAAAGAAAGGCTACTGATTTTTGTAGGTTGATTTTGTATCCTACTACTTTACTGAACTTAATCATTTCTAGGAGTTTTCTGGTAGAGTTTTTACCATCCGTAAGGAAAACTATCATACCATCTGCAAAGAGAGATAGTTTGACTTACTCTTTCTTTTTTTTTCTTTTTCTTTTTATTTATGCATTGTGCATTTCATACATTCATTTTCCAATTCAGTTCAGGCGTATTTCCCTTTCCCTTCCCCCCACCCACCCCACCCCCTAGCTCAAGATCATATTCTGCCATACGTCCTGCATCTTTCTTCCGTTTTTTTTCAGTTTTAAGTTGAACAATAAGTTAGATTCAATTTTATAAGAGGACAAGCATCCTTCTGTCTCCCTTACAAGCAGTGTGCCCAAACCACACACAGCCCATGGGTTCACCATCCAGCAGGGGGAGCTTGTTATTCAATCAGTTGATCAAATGAGTGTCCAGACTATATGCGGTCGTATGTAGTTTTGCACCATTCACCCCAAATCGCAAGCCCTTAACATTCTACCACACCCCCTCTTTCCACAGATATTATTCCCTTAGCTTAGAAAAGGGGCACAGGTAAACTGAGAAAAAAAACAGTCTACTTTCTCTGGAGCTCTGTCTTGGACTCTGGGTTCAAGGATTGCATGGCTTTTCCTTCATTGCTTGACAGTTTGTTCCAGGAATAAACTTTTGATACTACTAATGAAGCACAAGCAATTAGATCTATAGTATTTAAAACATTTCTAATTGGCTTATGGAGGTTTACTTGGTTAGACATAAGCTGTTTGGATGGTATGTCATCCCATGAATTACATTTTTATTGTCTAAATATGACAGCGTCTTAACCTCTATGTGTACTATAAATCTCCTATACCCATTTAGGAGGAGTGTTAATCTTTGGATTCATCGTGGGTTATTCCTCCAGGAGAGAGCTAATAGCCAAATAATTTTGGGATATATGGGCATATGGCTACCTCTGCTGCCCAGTATTTCCAGGCAGTGTAGTGTAGCTGGTGTCTGATTGGATCGGAGTCTTGCTTGATTCCAAGGAGACCCAATATTTGCTTTTATGTGCGCTTTAGTGGCCTTTGGTAACACTCCTGGTATTCCAGAGACCATCTGTGCACTTGCTATTGTGTGGTCTCAATAACATCCTTTCCATGTTATATCAAGTCAATTCAACAGTAGGGCCTTACTGCCTCTTTCTTGCAGGTATTCCCAGTTTAGATGCAAGGAGCCTCACCTTTTTGTGGGGGCTTGGATCCCCTGGCAACATTCTCTTGGGCTACGGGGCAATTCCATTGCAGACTGTCAGAGCTCCCTGCATTATAATATTTTGCTTAAGTGTCATAGCTTGGGAGACTTTTAGTATCTTATATTGGTTCTGAAGTGGGCGGGGGGGGGGGGAGAGAATAATCCTTTTTCACATTCTAATGTCTATTAGTCAATTAAAGGAAGGCAGTTTTAACGATTTTATAAAGAGATTACCCTCTATAATAGTGTCCAGTTTGTACAGTTGGAGAACGACCTCATTCATCGATCATTTTCCTTGTTCTATGGGGGGAGGTAAGAAGTTCTCATATTAAAACCTTTGCAGCACCTAGAAGGTAAGTTTCATTAGAACTCATTATAAATAGTTTGTTACAAGTAGGATCCACAGAGGGGTTTGATGTTGTATGCAATCTGAGGCTTTTCTTCCTTTCAATGTTCAGAACAGGCCAACCTTTCTGTTGGCAATTTCTGGTACATCCTACTCAATGCAAAAGCTGTATCTTTTCTTTTCAGCCGTTAAGTGGTGACATTTGTCTTAAATTCTTTTCCCGTAGTAGTTTTTAGATTTGAATTGCAAGGTTGATTATTTAATTGACGTGAGTTCAAAAGTAGTATCAGTTTTCCCAGACCTGTCTACAGTGTTACATGGTGTTTTAGGATTGTAAAAGTAAACATTATGTGTATATTTACACAACATTGGTTTAAAGGCCGATAAAAACGTAATCACATCTGAGTTAAATGGAGAATAAATTTGCTGTTGTCCACATTTGTTTTACATAAAAATCTGTATAACAATAACTTCAAGCTTGGCACATTACAAATGTTATCTATAATTTTTCTGTTGTACAGTATCACCTTGTAGCATTCTCTTTCACCTATAAGATGATTTAACATAAAAATTAAGTTTGCTTCCCAAGTTAATCACATACAGTCACCCAAAACAGCATGGGTGAATTTGATGAAATCTGTGCCTTGATTCCACCCTATAGGTATGTATAATACAACTGCCTTCTGGAGACGCATGGGTCAAAAAGCAAAAACCTTAAAAGAAAAGGGGGGATACAGATAGATATGAAACCTTTTTGTCAAAAACCTTGCAATTCAAATCTTAAGACTTTCTCTTTTGTAATTAGTACTCCTTTAACTTCCTTTTCTTGCTTATTGCCTAGCATTTCAAGCACTATATTGAAGAGGAGTGGCAATAGGAGACAGCCTTGCCATGTTCCTGCCTTTAAAGGGAATGCTTCTAACTTTTCTCTATTTAGGATTATGTTGGCTATGGGTTTGTTGTACATGGCTTTGACTATGTTGAGGAATGCTCCCTCCACTCCAAGTCCTAGGGACTTTAAACATGAAGGGATGCTGGATTTTGTCAAAGGCTTTTTCTTCATCAATTGAGATGATTCTGTGGTTTTTGGCTTTCAATCTATTTATGTGTTTATGATATTTATCAATTCGCATATGCTGAACCATCCCTGCATCTCTGGTATGAATCCAACTTGATCGTGATGGATTATCTTTTCTTTTTTATTTATTATTTTTTTATGTGTATGAGTGTACTGTCTGCATGAAGGTTGGTGCACCCATGTCATGCAATGCCACGGAGGTCAGAAGAGGGCATTGAATTCCCCTGGAACTGGAGTTAAAGACAGTTCCTAGCCGCCATTGGCTGCTGGGAATCGAACCCAGGTCCTCTGAAAGAGCAGTTGGCGCTCTTAACCACTGAGCCATCTCTCCAGCCCCAGATAGATTATCTTTTCATTGTGGGTCTGCATGCAGTTTGCAAGTATTTTGTTGTGAATTTTTGCATCTTTGTTCATTAATAAGATGGGTCTATGGTTTTGTTTTTTGGATGTATCTTTGACCAGTTTTGGTGTTAGAGTGATGCCGGCTTCATAGAAGGAATTTGGGAGGTTTCCCTCTGCAAGTATCCTTCTGAACAGTTTTAGTAATTATAGTTGTAAGTCCTCTTAAATGTTTTATAGAATTCTGCCTGAAACCATCTGGGCCTGGGCTTTTTTTAGTTGGGAGATTTTTTTTATTACATTTTCAATTTCCTCATATATTATGGGTTTGTTTAAGCTTTCACTATCTTCTTGGTTAAGCTTTGGTGAATTCCAGGGTTTCAGATATTCAGCCATTTCTCTTAGGTTTTCAAATTTAGTAGAGTATATGGTTTTGAAGTATTCTCATATGATTATCTGGATATTTTTGTTGTCTGTTGTGATGTTTCACTTTTCATCACAAATTCGATTGATTTGGAGTTGCTCTTTCTTTCTTTTAGTTAACTGGGCTAGAGGTCTATCTATCTTGTTTATCTTTTCAAAGAACCAGCTTTTGGAGTCTTTGATTCTTTGTATTGTTTTCTTTCTTTCTATTTCATTGATTTCTTCTCTCATATATGTGATTTCTTCCTGTCTGTTGGGTTCTGGGTTCATTTGTTGTTGTCTCTCAAGTGTTTTTAGCTGCAGTGTTAGTTCATTTATTTGTCCTCTGTCTGCTTTTTTAATCTAGGCACTGAGTGCCGGAGTCCAGCAGGTTCAGTTCCTGAAGTGGGTGGTTGCAAAGGCGGCGAAGAAATTAATCAAATAAAACACAAAATCTCTTTCTTTTTCCTGACCTAAGGAGCATCTATCTTCCCTGCTCCTGTGCAGAGGACCTCTCAGGTTTGTCACTCTGCCAATTTCTTAACCTGAGGATTACAGACAGCATCCATTTGATTTCTCTGATCCTATGGAGAGGGCCTTTCAGGTTTGCCACTCTGCCAATTTCTTTTCTTCTCTGCTCCTCAGGTCCCGATGTTTATTTTTATATGCCCTAAATCTAATACAGGTTATGCAAGTCTAAGCTAATGATAAAAAAATAACCCAACTTCCCCGTAATTTTTTTTCAGAAAATTCACACCCGAAATCATTCTTAACATCAAAAACAGTAAAACAATCAATAATGATACAACCATTTAAAACATCAAAGAAATAAAACAAAATAGTACAGCCACTCAGCTAAGCAATTTAACAGTTCTACAGCAAAGTGAAATTAATATTAACTTTAACTCCAAGGATTCCATTCTTTATGCCTTGCGGTTACATAGGTGCTAGACTGTAAAAAAATGAGCTTTAAAGCTTTAACAATAGACAACTTTACTTTTCTTACTTTAGTCCCTTGATCGCTTAACCTATACACCATTTCGTGACTGATGTAGTTTTTATTCATATCTTGTTTTTATTCTGGTCATTGTTTTCCTCAGTTTCTGTTTTTTACACTTTCTGCTAAGGTACTTTTCTAAGGGCTATTAATCTTTAAGTCAGATCACTAGAATCCACAGCCTCACTGGACTTAGTTTCACTTTGCTCTCCAATCCTCTCTTTAGTTTAAACCTGACCATGAAATCAAAATTCCTTTCTTTACTTGGGCAATCTGTGCATGACACAGTTTCTGTACAGTTCTTAATTACTACTGTATCAAACTTTTAAGTTGTGTACACAGCACCATTATTTTTCACAAAGTACTCCTTTCTAGAAAAGACAAAAGTGTCAGTTCCGTTCCTTGAGGCAGAGGCAGGTACCCTAGAAAGCTGAAATTCAAGCAGGCCAGAAAAATTAGAATTAATAGGGTAAAAAGAATTATTAAAAACCAAGGTCAGCTGGAGAGCAGACTTCAACCAGATGAGTCAGGTCACTGGAACTTTGTCAAGCAGTGGACCTTTCATGAATGGCTCCGCCAACTGAGGGCTATAAACTTCCCTCTTAGGACTACTTTTAAAGCATCCCATAGGTTTTGCTGTCTTGTATTGTCCTTTTCATTTAGCTCCAGAAATGTTTTTATTTCTTTCTTTATACCTTCCTTGACCCATTCACTGTTCAGGAGTGTGTTGTTTAGTCTCCATGTGTTCTTATAGATAGTAGGGCTTATTTTGGTGTTTATATTGAGCTTCATTGCACTGTGGTCTGATAGAATGCATGAAATTATTTCATTCCTTTTGTATTTGTAGAGGTTTTTTCTGTGTCCCAGTATGTGGTTGATTTTGGAGAATGTTCCATGGGGTGCTGTGTAGAAAGTATATTCTCTGGAGTTTGGGTGGAATATTTGTTAGATGTCTGTGAGGTACATTTGGTGTATTGTATTGTTCAGTTCAGTTCAGATGTCTCTCTGTTTATTCTTTGTCCAGTTGACCTATGTAATGGGCTCAGTGGGGTATTGAAGTCCCCCACTATTAGTGTGCTGGGATTAATCTGTGCCTTGAGGTCCTGTAGAATTGTGCTTATAAAGTTGGGTGTACCAGAGTTTGGTGTGTATATAATCATGATTGTGAAATATTCATGGTTAATTGCTCCTTTCATAAGGATGTAATATCCCTCTTTGTCTCTTCTGATTAGTTTTACTTTGAAGTCTCTTTTATCTGATATTACAATAGCAACTCCCACTTGCTTTTTGGTACCATTTGCTTTTAAAATTCTTTCCAACCTTTCACCTTAAGTTGGTGCCTATCCTTGAGGGTGAGATGGGTTTCTTGTAGACAGCATAGAGAAATGGGGTTTATGTTTCTTTTTTTTTGTTTTTTTTGTTTTTTTGGTATTATTCAAGACAGGGTTTCCCTGTAGCCCCAGCTGTCCTGGAACTCACTCTGTAGACCAGGCTGGCCTTGAACTCACAAAGATCTGCCTGCCTCTGACTCCCGAGTGCTAGGATTAAAGGCCTGCGCCACCACGCCCAGCTTTTTTTTTTTTTTTTTTTGAGTTCTGTTTCTTAATCCACTTTCTCAGTCTATGTCTTTTGATTGGGGATTTCAGCCCATTAATATTTAAGGTTATTATTGAGAGATGTATTCTGCTTCCTTTTACCTTTTTTTCTGTTTGCATTCTTGGTCTAGATTTGTATTTCCCCCATTATACTTTTATTCATTACTCTCTCTAGCTGCTTGGAGATAGTTGCTCCTTTCCTCTGAGTTGAATTGCTTATTTTCTGAAGGGTTGGTTTTCTGGACATGAATTCTCTTATCTTTTTTATGTCATGAAAGATTTTTCTATCTCCATCATTGTAATTGACATGTTTGCTGGGTATAGTAATCTGGGTTGGCATCTATAGTCATTTAGTACTGGGAATACTTTGGTCCACGTTCTGGCTTTCCTTTTTTGCACTGAAAAGTCAGTTGTAATGTAACGTGTTGTTTTTCTCTTGCAACCTTCAGTATTTTGTCTTTGTTTTGTTTAGTGTTTTCACTATGATATGGTGTGGGGTATTCCTTTTCTGATTTTGTCTATTTGGTATTCTGTGTGCTTCTTGTATTTGTATGGGTATGTAATTTTTCAGTTTGGGGGAAATTTTCTTGTATTGTTTTGTTGAAGATCTGATCAATACCTTTGTCCTGGGATTCTTCTCCTTCCTCTATCCCTATGATGCAGAGGTTTGCTCTTTTTATAGTGTCCCATATTTCCTGATTGTTCCATTCTTGTGATTTAAAAAATTTTTCATACTCTTTGAGCATTGCAGTTCTTCCACCTTGTCTTCCAGTGTTAATATTCTACTTTCTGCTTCATCCAATCCGTTACTGATGCTTTCTCCCATGTTTTCCTGCTCGTTGGAAGAGTGTAATGTCCTTTTTCATTTTATCCTGTGAATTTTTTTTTTTTTTAGTATTTCTAGTTCCCTTTGGAGTTTGTCATTCTCTCCTTCTAGATCCTTGATTGGCTGGTTGGTTTCCTGTTTCATTTCAGTGTGGGATCTTTTCAGTGTTTGCACTTCATTCCTGAGTTTGTCCTTCTCTCCCTTGATTTCTTTGAGGATGTCTGTTATTATTCTTTGAAGATCTGTATCCTGATTTATCTCCAGGCAGAACTCATTGTTGGAGTCTCCTATAAGACTGATAGATTTCGATGGGGATTTATTATTTGCTTTTCCCAAGTCGCTGATTTTCTTTTGTGCTCTTGGCATGTGGATTTGATTTGTGTATAATCTGATGTGAAATTCAAGTGTTTCTTCATTTGATTGAAGGTCTTTTCCTCTAGGTTGGAAGGTTTGTTGTCTCTTCTGTTACTTTGTGCTCGAGTCACCTTCTCTGTTCCCACTGGGATAGGTACAAGGAGGGTGGGCAGCACTGGTTTTTGCCCACCGAATTATGTTACCTTCAGGGTGACAGTAGGGTCTTACCCAATCCAATCTGAAATAGCAATTCCAAAAAGCCTGCACCGGAAGTGACAAGGCTCAAATGGTCCTCGACCCCACCAGCCAACAAGCATCAGGGCTGGGGTCTTCCTGGAACACACCCTGTTCTGGAAGCGGCTCACAGGGTCCTGGAACCTGCCTCCAAGAAGCTCGGCTTATCATTTACCTTGTGCTGCCAGTGATGGTACTCTGATGGTCCTGGAACCCTTGCGTGGAAGCGAGGGGCTCAGATGGTCCTGGAACCTACCTCCAGAGAAGCTGGGCCTGTCACTCTCCCTGCACCAGAAGTGACAGGGCTCGAATGGTCCTGGAACTCTGCACAGGAAGCAACCGGGCTCCGGCGGTCCTGGAACCCTGTGCAGGAAGCAATGGGGCTCATATGGTCCTGGAACCTTCCTGCCGAGTATCCCAGCCTGTCACTCTTGAGTATTTTTTATTTTGGACAGCTAAAACTAAAAGAAGTCTGGGATACTGCCAGCAACATGGTTCAGTGGGCAAAGGTGTTTGCTGCCAAGCCAGACAACCTGAGTTTGCGCTCCAAAATCCACACAATAGGAGAGAGAAGTTGTCCTTTGATCTCCCTATGTGCACTGTGGCATGACTGCCCTCCCCCAAATGAATAAATGTAAAAAAATATTTTGCAGAAGCCTAGGATGAAATACACAAGTCAGTATTTGATGGAAGAGTAACAAGTAAAACATGTCCATCAGCTAAAGGCTGGCATAGACAGTTTGAAAGTTGATCACCAGCTTAGTTCCAAGATGTGGTGCCAGCACTGGAGGCAAGAATTAAGAAAAGGAGGAATATTCTCAAGTTTTAAGAATGAGAAAAATGCCTGTGTTTGGGGGCTTCTTTGGAGAATTTATATATAAATTTATGCTTAACTACATTTGTGAACACTTATTAATAGTCTATGAGCAGAATTCTAGGGCTTATTTTTTTAGATATCAGATAACAGGTGATAGACTTCCTTGATTTATTCTTGAAGATTAACCATTTTCTATACTGTTGTCAACAATCCTTAATAGATGTGTGCTTTTGGGGGGCTCATTCTCCTTGCAATTATTTAGCTGGTGGTCAGGGAATGAACATTAATTTTAACATTTGCCTTGGGCAAGCAATTCAGAAAGCAGACCTCCTGTTAAAATGTTATCTTGCTAAACCAATTATGAAACACAAATTACTTCCAGATTATATCAAGCCAAAAACTTGTTAACTATGGGATCTTCCCAACTAAAATAAGTTTATTAAAGGAAATTTACTTTTCTCGTTTTGTAGAACTTGTCTCTGAGCTACAATGGAAGCACTTCCCCCTGGAACTCCTATAGTTTATCCTTGAGCCATAACAATGCTCAGTGAACACATTCACAGAGTCTTTTTCTAGTACTATTAAACATTAATTTGCTTGTCTGTTATTTTCTGGGTAGATGTGCACAAAGAAAAATTAAGCTGATTGACAATTTTTTTGGACATAAATACCAGTAAACTGAAGTGTTAAAGAACTTGAAAGATATTGGTCCCAGAAAAACACTAAGTTTATTTATATAGAAAAATGTATTTCCCAAACTGAAAGTATACTAGATACAAGCATTAACTTAGAAGAAACTTTGAGCCATGTAAGAACTACCTAATATACTTGCTATTAAGAGTGCTAAGCAAGTTACTGACATTCAATTCACTATAATTATTTGGAAAAAATAGTCTTTAAATGATTTCAGTGAAATGTTGAGCTAATGCCTGATGACAATGATTTATTTGGAATATTTTCTTTCACATGAAATATTCAGATTTTGAATTTGATTTTGGATTAAAATCAACATACATTGACATTAAAATGATTGTCTAAGAAAAACAAAAAATTTCAACTGCTTAATCTCTCAACTTAATATATCGCTTTTTAGTTTAATGAAACATATGGCTTTTTTAGAGTCTGTTAACATAGAAATAACATTACTGAAAGTAGAGTAGATTCTCTTTAGCCAAAGAGAAAATGTTTAAATATCACATTTTCTTTAAAGAAGGATGGAGAGTACAAAGAGGAAGAGGAGGAGGAGGAGGAGGAAAAGGAGGAGGAAGAGGAAGAGGAGGAGGAAAAGGAGAAGGAAGAAGGAAGAGGAGGAGGAAGTAGAGGAGGAGGATGAAAAGGAGGAGGAGGAGGAAGTGGAGGAGGAATGTATTAGTCAATTTTCTGTTGCTGTGAAAAAAACACTATGACCAAGTGAACTTACAAAAGGAAGAGTTTATTTCAGCTTACGATTGCTGATCCTAGGGAATTAGAGTCCATTGTGGTAGAAGGCATGGTGGCAGGAGCTGGACCAGAAAGCTGAGGTTCATATCTTCCAATGAGCACAGGAAACTGACAGAGAGAGAGAGAGAGAGAGAGAGAGAGAGAGAGAGAGAGAGAGAGAGAGAGAGAGAGAGAGACCAACTGGAGGCTGGCAAGGCTTGTTGTATTCTCTAAGCCCACCCCCAGTGACATACTTCCTCCAGCATGACCACACCTTCTAAGATATGCCAAAACAGTGGCACCAATTGGGGACAAAATGTCTGAACACTTGAAGCCTATGGGGGACACTCTCATTCAAACCACCACAAGGAGGAAGAGGAAGAGGAGGAAGAGGAGAAGGAAGAGGAGGAGAAAAAGAGAGAGGAGGAGGAGGAGGAAGAGGAGGAAGAGGAGAAGGAAGAGGAGGAGAAAAAGAGAGAGGAGGAGGAGGAGGAAGAGGAGGAGGAAGAGGAGGAGGAGGAGGAGGAGGAACAACCTGGGAAGATAACTCAGTTGGTAAAGTGTTTGTCATGCAAGGAAGAGGACATGGTTTTGATTCCAAGAGCCCATAGAATAGACACACATGGTGATGTGTAAGCCTAGGTGGTATGGAGGAGATAAACGGATCCTTGGAGCTTTCTGGTCAGCCACTGTAGCTATAAGACAATGAGATACCCTGTCTCCAAAAACATTGTAAATGGTTTCTGAGGAATGATGTTCGAGGTTTGACCTCTGTTCTAGTTTCTCTTCAATTGCTGTGACAAAACACTCTGACCAAAATCAAGTTGGGGAGAAAAGGGTTTGTTTTTCTCACATCTCCTGGGTCACAGTTCATCATTGAGGGAGCCCAAGGCAGGAACTCAGGGCAGGAACCTGGAGGCAGGAGCTGAAGCCACAGGCCATGGAGGAACCCTGCTTATCGGCTTGCTCCCCTAGCACATAACCATCCTTCCTTATACACACAGTGGGTTGGGCCTTCCCATATAACTCAACAATCAAGGCAATACTCCACAGACATGGCCACAGGCCAGTCCAATGGAGCCAATTTCCCAATTGAGGCTTCCTCAACCCAGGTGAGTCAAGTTGACACTAAAGCTATCCAGCACAACCTCTGATCTACACACACACACACACACACACACACACACACACACGCACATGCACAGCT
This sequence comes from Rhizomys pruinosus, assembly GCA_009823505.1. Classification (NCBI taxonomy): domain Eukaryota; kingdom Metazoa; phylum Chordata; class Mammalia; order Rodentia; family Spalacidae; genus Rhizomys; species Rhizomys pruinosus. Next base: position 1,096,040 of record VZQC01015529.1, on the reverse strand, counting down.
TCCGTGTCATATAGGACTATCTTCTGAGCTAAACCTCCAGCATCTTAGTGAACTCAGATGATCCTGCTTGCAATAGATCATTCCCACTTGCCTTCTTGGTTAAAGTTTCCTCAAGAAGGAGGCATGGGGGCATCATGGGGCCCTACTGAGTATTCAGCTACTCCCTGCAGCAAGTTGTATACAATTCTATTCTGTACTAATTTCAGATGGTTTGGGGTATGGGCTAGAGTATATGGTCAGGGAAGGATTAGGGGAGTAGGATCCATCTCCCATCTATGCAACCAACCTTGAGTGGTCCGTTATTCATGATTAGTACAGACCTTCCTGACAGGCTGCTTTGAGTCACCTGTGTTCCTGCCCATGACATCTCACCCATTGTTCTGCAAGTAAGCCTTATAAGCACATTGGTTCAAGTCCCGAGAGTTTACTTTGGTTTAATCATACATAATTTTTTAGTTGAGACCTTTGCAGGAGGTAATAGAAATCATTTACACCTTCCCAGGAAAGGTTTTTTTATCAACGACTTGCCATTAGATTGTCCTATTCCTGTAAAAAGAGCTTCTGAACAGATCACAAAGGATGGGTGATGTAGAGCAGGAAAAAGCCGTTCACCCTCCAGCACAGGCCAAGTCCACACACATAGAAGCCATGGCTTCTATTTTCTTTATGTATTAAGTAGAATAAAACATTTCACCCTGAAATCACAGTTAAATATCCGATTATATATTACCAAATATATTCTTATAAAAAGTTTGCCAAATGAAAAGAAATCTTTTTTCATGTTTTCATGGAAATGTTTTACATTTAGGGTGCTGAACTTTAATGTTTATGACTGTCTGTAAGAACACAGCCCTTCAGGGCTGGAGACATGGCTCAGAGGTTAAGAGCACTAACTGCTCCTTCAGAGGACCCAGGTTTGATTCCCAGAACCCACATAGAGGCTAGCACCAGTCTGTAACTTCAGTTTCTGGGAATCTGACACCCTCTTCTGACTTCTGTGGGCATTGCACCACTCAAGCACATTCACATACATGCAGGCAATAACCTCATTCACATAATTTCTTTTTTAAGAACACACTTCTTGAGAGCAAAATCTTTGGCTACCTAGTCCTTGTCCTAATATGTTTTTATAACTTGAGTGAAGCTCATCCTCATATAAGGTGCTTAAAGTATTTGGTTATTTTCTTAAAAGGAGAGGAAATAATAGACATGTATCTTATTTCTTCTCAATATACCCTCACTAGTATTAAATGTGCATGCAATAAATGGTCATTAAAAGTAATCAAAGAATTACCTCAGAGGTTATCCTAGGAAAAACATGTCTGTGCTGGGATTATTTTCAGCCTTCAGTTTTTACACACAATGAAGTTAACTGTTCATTTTTATTTTTTAACATAGTAAATTAGTTAAAAGCACATATATATATATATATATATATATATATATATATATATATGATGAAAGATGAAAGTGGGGAAACTGCTCAAGTTTTCCCTCTCTTCCTCTCTGTGATAATATATATATATATATATATATATATGCATGTGTTCATGTATGTGTGTACTGTGTATGTATATACTCTTTTCCAGATGTGTATGCACCTGTGTTTATGTAGAACAATGATCAACACTGATGTCTTCCTTAATAGTTCTCCACCTTAATTTTGAGACTAAGGTTCTCACTGAATGGGGAGCTCCCCAACCAGGCTAGGCTGACTGGCCTATAAGCCCTGGGAATCTATGTGTCTCCACCTTCCCAGTGATGTAATAATTGATATACATCACCGTTTATGACTTTTATGTAAGTGTTGTAAATTCAAATAAATTCAAACTCTCTTCTTCATGCCTGCACAACAAGTAATTTACTGACACCCCAGACATTAAAATCTTATTTTAATTTGTGACCATTAAGCAAAATATGTCATAAGAGCAAGTAAAATGTCAGAGAGAATATATTCTTCCAATCTATATTGTAGATAGGAACCTATAATCACTGCGAGTTGCAGCAAAGAATGATGAACAGTGACAAATAAACTTTTGTAGAATCAAGACTCAAAATTTCATTGCCCATAGATGTAATTTGAATGAAATACAAGTCAAGGACATATTTCCTCAAAAATGTAGGGAAATTTGAAAACATTTTCTGAATGAGAGTGAATAGCAAGAACTCAACCTTTTGTCTGTGATATAGGAAAGAGTAGTTAATGAAAGAATAAATTCATAAATATCCATTATTTCTTAATGGAAAACTGATGAAGGGGGCACTAAGCGCACATGGAGCCCATAGCCATCAGTAATTCATTTGCTTATTCTCACAAAACTTGTTCTATATAAGTAGAGAGTAGCAGTTTTAGAAAAGATGAAAGAAACTCATGATCAAATATAAAGTCATAATCACAACCAATCAAAGAGATTAATCTCCCAGGAAGGACAGTAAATTGATAAAATAGTACAATGAGCACCATCCCAAAATGATGCATCCCACATCTGATCATCCTAGAACTTCCTGATCTAAATGTAAATTGAGACCAGTCAATCCGGTGATAATCTTACTAAAATGATGAGGAGGATCAGTCAACTGAAGACTTCCTGCAATATTGTTTGATCAATAAAAAGAATTAATCAGAAGGAGACACTCATGAGGTTATAACTGTAAAAACAATGGACAGGTAGTTAACATGTATCAGGTATAAAGGATTTCTGACCTGAAAGGATGTGTGAACAATAAGCCATTGTGTTGGTGAAGAACTGGAGGTAATTCTTACCAGAGAGTCCTGCAAAGAAGCCAGTCCCAGTTTCCTTTGTAAAAATTCACCTGCTCTTTCCCTGGAAAATCTCAGCAGCATAACAACATAAAAAGTCAGTCAAATATTTAAATGCCTCAAGCCCTGACTTCTGGCAGTTAAGAATCCAAAGGACAGCAGGTTTCATTGCATCATGGCTATGATAAACAACAAAGCCACATGAAAGTTTCCTTCCAGCTGGAACCTACTAAATCCCTTATTTACTAAAACAGTAATCTTCTGATAATTAACTTAGCTTTCTAATTACTACTCTGATCAGAAACCAAGATAAGTTCTAAAGAACCAGTGAATTAGTATGAAAAGTGAACCAATTTTCCCTGGTTAACACAGAGTCTTAGGAAGATGTTCTATTTACAATGTAAATACATAGTCTCTATAAAATTTGCCTGTCTAAATACACAACAAAATAAACAGAAATGTATAATAATTGCCTTGTGGAGATGAGGATATGCATGACTGTTTTCCTGGGCAAACCTGGGTTTTTGTGTGAGTACGGGGGAGAGACTTGCTTTTGCACACACAGTTATATTGTGATTTGGTTGACTTCATATCTAAACTTAGTAGCAGACCTAAACTATGATAAGACAAACAATTACCCTCCTCTACATATTGCCTAGGAGTCAGTTTGAAGAGGAGTGGTAGATAATGTACATGTCCAAGATATTATGGAACCATTAATGGAAACTAACTTCTCTATTGCTTCAACACTTTTTCTTTTCTATAGAATGGTTTATTCTTTGAGTTGCCTGGTGGGGACTGAATGCAGCAGGGCTTTCAGCTTTGTGTAATGCAGTCACAATGCTTCTAGCACAATTATGTACTCAACCAAATCCTCTATAGGTAGTGAGAGGGGCGACATGGAAGGGGACAATCAGTGACTCAAAATCCAACACAACTTCTGACTTGCTTTATCCTGGATGAACCACATAGAATGGTTTTCTGGAACTGTATTCTAGTTACCTTTCTGTTGCTGGGATAAAACACTGTGACCAAAACAATGGAAGAATTATTGGGCTTACAGTTCCAGAACATTAAATAAGAGTCTGTCATAGTGGGGAAGGTATGCAGAAGGAAGCCAGAGCAGAAAGCTGAGTTTTCATATCTTCAAGGCCTCTGGGAAGAAGACAGAAAATTGAAGTGGAACAAGGCTATAAACTTACAAAACCCACCCCACCCCCAGTGATGTGCTTCCTCCAATAAACCCACATCTTGTGAACCTGTACAAACAACACAATCAACTGGGGCCAATTATTCAAATATTTTTAGCCTAAGAGAGAGTTTTTCATTCAACCCACCACACTACATTAACTAAGAGGCATGTTCAGCCCATTCTTAAGGCTGAATGTTACAGTACTAATGAATCCCTAAAGTGGTATATGCTAGGTGGTGTACGATGTGACATGGTCCAGGGCAAAGATTAAATGATACTGTCTATAGTTAGCCTAAAGAGAAAGCTATTTCATTATCTCTAATTTCTTGCTGTTGATCTAAAGTTAAGACAAAGTAAAATTATACTTAATTAACAGCCAGAAAGCACAGATGGAATGAACTAGAACTGTGATAAGCCCTTCAGAGTGAAAACAGTCTGCTAGCCACTGCTAACTCTCCCAAATCATGCTCAATACTAAGACATACAGCCATCATAAGGAATAGTAAGACACTAGTCTTTCTCTGACGTCATAGCCAATAGCTCCTTTCTGATTTTGATCATGCACTCCTTCTAAAGGCACATCACTCTAAATATCTAAGGGAAAGGTTAAGAGACATGCATCATTTCTCTATGACAGTGTAATTAAGAATATTTCCCATTTGTTCATTACTCATTGATCTCATGCTGAGGTCTTTAGTTCGTTACTTATAATCATTAAAAAAAATCCCACACAGAGCTACTGAGACTCAAATTTGTAAATTATGTTGGGACTGAAATACTGAAGGTTACAAGTGTAAGGAAAATGAAAAAAAAGAAAAAGAAAAAGAAAAAAAAGTGTAAGGAAAATGAACCTTCAACTTTTCACATTTCATTTATCCAATTTTACTACAACTTTTAATTTTTTATGTATTTATTTATATATTTATGTGTATGAGTATTTTTTCTGCGTGTATAGAAGTTCACTCGTGTGCAATGGCCATGGAGGCCAAAAGATGTTGGTTTCCCTTGAACTGGAGTTAGGGATGGTTGCTAGCCACCATTTGGGTGCTGAAAATTGAACCTGGGTTATATTCAAGTGAAGCCAGTGTTCTTAACCATGAGCTTTCTCTCCAGCCCCTACTACAAATTTAAATTTAACAATTTTAGTCTACTGAAATGTGGTAGAGTTCTTTTTTATTTGTTTGTGTGTTTTTTGGAGACAGGGTAATCACTATGTAGCCCCCATTGGGCTGGAACTCGATATGTTGACCAGGCTAGCCTGAATCTCAAAGCCATCTGCCTGCTTCTGCTCCTCGTTGCTGGGTCTAAAGTTGTGTGTCACTATGCCTGGAAGTTGTTTTTCTTTTTTACACAAGATATCACTATATAGCTTTGGCTGGCCTGGAACTGGTAGTAATCCTAAGTGCTAAAATTATAGGTGTATATCATCATACCCAGCCCAACCTATCCTTTTACTTAGATTTTTATTTTAAAATATTACTTTTTAATAAATATGACTATAGGAAAAAGTGAAATTTAGCTAAATGGATAATTAGTAGAACCCATTGATGAACAGGTTTCATTTTTATTTCCACTTACTTTCCTTGACCACAGTCCCACCCTCTTCCATAAATTTCATTGAGAGGAATAAATCTGGGTACCTTAGTATGCTCCATTCTCGTGGATGTATAGTCTTCCTTATCAGATGACTCCACTGAACTCCAATCTGGATTAAGAAAAAGAGTATGCATCACTTATTCTTATATCCTCAGTGTCTAGTACACAATGGATAATGATGACATCATTTCATTGTTGTTTTTTGTTTTAATATTTTTGTTGGAGTAGCTTTTGCTGAGGGAGATTCTCAGCAGCCAGCTCCCCTTTGTATTATAAAATACAATGTCATTATTTTTTGCTGAAAAAGATGTAGGTGTGAACATGAACATTAAGAGGATGGGCTCTTATAACTGATTCCCAATGTTAGAGTAAAATAAAAGCCTATTAAGCAAACATCTTGGACAAGGGAATAGAATCTCTGGCTTGAGTAGAGATCCAACATTTCAGCAGCCCAGAGCCAAGAACCTGCCTAAGGGTGCACCCCTGAATTTTCCTTCCCAGAATTTCTGCCGCAGATTTGTAAGTCAGGATCTTTTCTAAATTACTTAGAAAAGTGTATCTTGTCTTTTTCCTCTTCCTGTTTGTTCAAAGCAGGCTTTCCCTAAGACTTTAGTTCTTTATTCTTTCTCTAACTCCCCCCCCCAACCCTGGGCCATGTGGCTGCTTGTCCACTATGTGTCTGATATCCATTCTCCTTCTATGAGTAGGTGCTGATATTTATAGTTTTCCTTGACTGGATATTTTCCCCTTTTAAATTCTAATTCTAATAACAACTGTTCTCAAGCTTCTGTTTGACACTATTCTTAAATACTTTCATTAATGTAAATAAGAACCCTAAGAAGACCACCAATTTCCCAAATATCAGAATTATTTCCTTGGTGTACCAGCAAGGCTGAGCCCAAGCTGTCTTCACACCCTCACTCTTTCTCGGGAACAGAGGGACAGTGGACAAGCACAGAAAGAGAAGAATACACCACACATCTCTAGCTGCTACCCAATATTACTAATCGAGTCACTTTCTTTATCTCATCATGTACAAAATAAATAAGACACAGGATTAACACTCATTTCACAGAAATGGGAAACCTCAGGAATGGGAAAGGGTTAAAACTCAATGTTATATGGCTTCCATCAGTAACTCAAATTTGAGGGTCAGTTTATACATTTAATAATGAGTTTCAGGATCGGCTCATTCAGTAATATCAATAAGAAAAGAAAGCTCTGCATTGGAGGAAGAAGACGTCCGCAGAGCTCTGTGTTCATCAGAAAGAGCAGCTGTGAGAGATCAGAGAGGTCACTTCCCATTGTGCATGAGAGTGGACACTCATACAAATAAACTTAGAGCTAAATTTGGTTTTATAGATGGGAAATGAAGAAAATCAAAACATTTAAGTCTTATTTTCCTCCTGTGTAACTGTAAGAGATCCCTAGAAAGATTGCCAAAACCACTGAATGAGGCATGGACAGCTGTTGTCAGAAGTAGTTTACACAGTGCGAAAGGCTAAAAAAGAGTTCCCAATCAAGATCTAAAATCTACAAAAAACATATTGTATCAATGAAAAATCTTGGGAGCCCATGTTACCTTTTCAGGGATATTTAGAATATAGCCTTAGGGGGCTGGAAAGACTGACTAGCAGTTAAGACCATCGACTGCTCTTGCAGAGGACCTGGGTTTGATCCTCAGCACCCACATGGTGGCTGAGAACCGTCTTTAACTCCAGTTCCAGGTCCCTCTTCTGACCTCCATGACACGGGTGCACAGACCTACATGCAGACAGTACATTCAAACACATATGAAAATAAATAAATTTTTTTTAAAAAAGAATAAAGCCTTAGGAAAAGACATATTTTAAAGATAACAAGCAGTTCTTCTAGGATTTTTAAGGAATACTGCTGGAACATGCTTTAGAGAGGTTGCTTGTTTTGGTGGATGCTTCATAGTTTTAAAAATTAATGAAAACTCCATCTAAAGTACTAGTATAATATTTGTTTTGACTGTTGACAAAATATTGAATTCTTGAGGTACTGAATTTCAAGGATTTGAATTAACCTTTGGAATATCTTTATGGCTGGCATATACAGTAATCCATTCCATTTTGTATGTCATTAGATTTTGTTATGCTCATCCCACTCTGCAGCTGGTTTTCCTCCTTCCCAAACCCTTGCTTGTTGGTCTTTCCCCTTTCCCAGAAGAGTCAGTCTTCATTCCTGCTTCCATGTTGTATGAATCCCATTAGAGTCCCTTCTTTTCTAATGTAATATCTATTCCTCTTCTTTCCTGGTCCCCTTTTTTATTACACACAAACACATGCGCGCGCGCGCGCACGCACACACACACACACAGACACACACACACACACACACACACACACACACACACACCATGAATTGCCTTTTAGGAAGTGTAAGGCAAGGGAGAGACCCTGGAGGGCAAGTCAGCAATTTGGGCACTGGGTTTTCCATCAGCTTTATGCAGAGCCTGACAGATACCCGTTTCTTAATACAGCATTATAACTGCAATAGGGCTCTAGCAAGTTCTCAGCTTGGGAATGATGCTGCTGAGACTTAAGCAAAAGAATTTCCAAGGAACATGGCAGGAGTGAACAGCACATCTAGGAGTAGAATCTAGATGCCCTCACTGCTAGGTCAGTCTTTTTTTAAGTAATCATTAAAACTAAATTCTGTGGTTGTAATTAGCTCTTCTTTGACACTGTTCATCTCTAAAACAGGATTAGAACATATGTTCTTACTCTTCCCAATCCTCCATTTTTCAGAAGCAGAGTCAAAACTCTGAGAGTGAGCATCATTCTCTGTGTACTGAGAAGTCTGTTCAACCATCGGCACAGTGAAAACACACAGTTCCTAATTCTCTGGTTTGCATATGCATCCAGCACAGAATTGGCCTTAGAAGTACAAGGTGCACGCCTTTAATCCTAGCACTTGGGAGGCAGAGGCATGTGGATCTTTGTGAGTTCAAGGCCAGCCTGGTCTACAGAGTGAGTTCCAGGACAGCTGGGGCTACAGGGAGACCCTGTCTCGAAAAGACCACAAAAAAAAAAAAAAAGTACAAGGAGAACTAACCTTGAGCTGAATGCTGCACCATATCCCCAGCCTTCTATCACCATACTCCTCAAGACAGATCCACAAAAAAGCCACACTACCTTTCTGAAGAGATACTTGTATCACTTCCTTTGAAAAAGAAAAAAAGTCTGTCCTGGTGCCCAAGAAATAAATAGTGGATACATGAGATTCTCTGCAGGAAACATCTAGAAAGTCCTCTCAGCCCTGGATACTCTGTGTATTCTATAATCTATTTTCAAATCACGGACAATGCCAGTATGGGTTTTTCCATACCATAAAGAGCTGTCAGGTCTGGACATGGAGGTACACAACTTTAGTCCCAGTAATTGGAAGGCAGAACCAAGCCCCCATCTCTGTTAGTTTGAGGCCATAAGAAGTTCTAGGCTAGCTGGGGCTATATAATAAGATCGTGTCTCAAATAGCAAATATACAAACAAACAAATAAATAAATAAACAATAAGCTGTCAGTACTGCCTCGCTCCTATGTGGAAATTATGTATTGCTCTTTCAATCTTCCAGGAGTGTCTATGACCAGTAGCCATCTTCATCCTGGATAAGAGCAGAATTGTATCTGAATTAAGCTTTCTAGGCCTCTATTATGTAGTTGTCCTCTATGAATTTCGATCAACCCTAAGCTTTTTTTATTACATCAATGATTACAGACTGCGAAGATCATTTCATTCTGTCTTTTAGGTGCAGCAGAAGCAGCACAGGTTAGAAGCTTCGTATTATATGATTATCACCAGGAGCTATTTAAAAATTTCCCTCACTTTGTTTTCTGGCACAGGAGAAGCCAGGGAGCTCTAAATGGTCATAGGATCCTCACCTGTGCAAGATTGGCCTGCCTCTTCTAATTGTAGGCCCAGGCTCCAAGTTATTCACTGGCATGTAACTTTTCATGACAGGAGACTGAATTATCCAGTGTCTTCTTGCCTCCCTGTGGGGTCAGGATTCTCCTTTCCCCTTTTGGTTCAGCTCCCCGAGTTATCTTTGTAACACTTAGCAAAAGATAACAGACTAAGCTAAGTGTAGAGATAATGAAATATAAATTAGTAGGTTTTCTAGCCTTTATCCACAGCCTTGTCAGAGTGTATTATCTGATAGACCGAGTTCAGAGCCAGTCAGTTAAATTTTCCCTTATCAGAAACTGAGTGTGAAGTGTGGTAATGTTGCTAAGTGCAGAACAAAAATCTTTCTCTTTTGCATCCCATGACTGCTCCAGGCAACATTCTTGGAAACCTCTGACTAGGAAGGAAGCGAAGACCCTGAGATATATACAGTGTGACAAGCCAGGAGGCTATGCTTCTCCAGTAACCAGCCTATGAGCGGCAGTCGCCTGTGGCTGTGACATTACCACACTTTGCTCAACTTCAGAAAGGGAAATTTAACTGACGACTGCTATGAACTGAAGCCACAGCCTAAGTCAGATAATACAGCCTGACAATACTGTCAGGCAAGAAAGGATCTGTTCCTGTTGATTTCATCGCAGTTGAGACATGTTACCCTGAGCAGTGAGTGTTCGAGGGTATATTGTGCACACTGTGGGAATATCAAAGACAATGCACAGAAGCAGGCCTCAAAGAGCAGACTCTCTGGAATGGCCCGCCTGAAATACATAAGGTTTGGCAAAGGGGTAAAGACGATGCTATTGGTGGACATTATAACTTGATTCTCCATTGGCATCTGCTATTACCTGCTGGGTTTATTTGAGTAAAGAAGTAAAGTTTCAAGTTCAAATGAAAAGCTGGTATTCAAACCTCTCCAAAGTTAACTTATTATGTATGTGCTTCATTTAGTTTAGAGACATAAATACTTTTAGAAATTTATTTTATTTATTTTCTTTTCTTGTCTTTTTTTTTTTGACAGTCTCTCTGTAGCCACAGCTGACCTGGAGCTTGCTATGTAGACCAGGATAGCTTTGAACTTACAGAGAACTGCGGGCCTCTGCCTCCCAACTGCTAGGATTAAAGGCATGTGACTCCACACTCAGCTAGAAATTAATTTCCTTAATGGCACAGGAAAGTGGTGAAAAAAATAGAGAAGAGGGGATTGAGGTAAGAGTAGAATGTATTTCTCTACTCCTGTAAGAAATATATACCCGTAAGAACTTTTTAATACAAATAAATTGATTTTAAAAATTATTTTTCTTATTGTTTTCCTCATCATATTTCATCAGTACTTTTTACACATGACCATTCAAATAAATCGAGATTCTTATTTATGTACTTGGCAAAAATCTAAGGTGTCAGTACAACAACACAAAAACAAAAGGATGGGGAAAGAAGCACTACGGAATTTATATTTTGACAAATCTTAAAGATTCCTGTTTAAAAAAAATGTGTTATTTCAAAATACTAACTATGGCTTTGGTATCAGCATGCACAAGACCCATGCAAGCTCAGCTGCACAAAAATCCAGCACAGAACTGCAGAAAAGGGTAACAGAGCCCAACATTGGCTGAAGAAATATTGGCAGCAGATAGCAACTGGGTGGTGAAGACCAGCATTCTTTAGAAAAGAGACCCCAGATACGTTGAATGGAGGGGAGGAGCTGGGACTGAGGAGAGACTGGGAAGAGTGATTTGGCCCAATGGCCACTAGCACAAATGACAGAAGTTGTGAACCCGGTTGGGGGGGGGGGGTGCTGAGGGAGGGTGCCAAGGGAGAAGGGATTATAATGACGACTAAGACTGACTGATTGGAAAAATATGTATAAAACATAAAAAATTCAATAATAAAAAAATACTAAGTGCAAAAACATCACAAGACACAACTCCAGAAATTCAATGAATAAAGACTTTCATTTAAAAACAAATCTAAGCAATCAGTAACTCTGGGCCCCCTAGTTATGCCTTTATCTTTCATTTGAAATCCCTACATAGGCTACTGTGATGGTCACTAATCTCTTCCGTCACTCTGATCATAATACATGCCACTTCTGAATTTTTTTCCCCTTGATTGGCATAGTCTGAATTTTAGACTTCTATGGTTCACCATTTTCCAAAACTGTTCCCTGCTGACATGTGAGTGATTTTCAGCATAGGAGTCACCGCCACCCTCACCTTTCATCGCATTTAGTACTGTCCATCTCTGGACGCTTCTAAATGGTTAATGTGGTAAGTTACTACTTCATTGTTGACATATAAACATCTTTAAAAACACACCTCAACCGCTATGTGGGTGCTGGGGATCAAACCCAGGTCTTCTGCAAGAGCAGTCGGCACTTTTAACCTCTAGGCCATCTCTGCATGACATGGGTGCACAAACCTACATGCAGACAGTATATTCATACACATAAAAAGTAAATAAAATTAAACAAAACACCTCAAATCCAAAAGTTCTGCTCCTGCTTTTTCTATCCTTCTTTAATCTTTATTTTATTTTATTTTAAGTTGAACTTTAGAGTACACATAGCATCAAAGTAACACAAATTAAACTTGTGATACCAAAAAAGCATTAAAATACAGTGATGCTAAAGCATATGGAAATTCCATTTTTTTATCTTTTTTGAGACAGGGTCTCCTCATAGCTCTAGCTGTCCTGGAACTCACCAGGCTGGCCTTGAACTCACAGATATCTACCTGCCTCTGCCTCCGGAGCGCTCAGATTAAAGGCAGGCACCACCATGCCTGGCTCTGCTCCTGCTTTTAAAGAATAACATCAAGAGACTCATGGGTCAAAAAATAAAAACCTAAAATAAAAAAGGCGGGGGGGATACAGTTATATATTAAACCTTTTTGTCACATTTTCAATTTAAATCTTAAAACTAACTATAGGAAAAGATTTGTATGTTCTCACAGGTCAAAATGTCACCAACTTAATGGCTGAGAAAGAAAAGATACATCTTTGCATTGTGCAGGATATACCAAGAAATACCAGCAGAGAAGTTGGCCCATCTAAGCATTAAAAGGAAGAAAAGCCTCAGACTGCTACAGACATCAAACATATCTGTGGATCCTATTTGTAACAAATGTTTATAATGAGTCCTAATGAACCTTACCTTCTAGGGGCCACAAAGTTTTAATATGAGAGAACTTCTTACCTCCTTTTCATAGAACAAAGAAATACATGATGGTAATGAAGTCATTCTCTTACTGTAAGTTAGAGCTGACTGTTATAGAGGTAATCTCCTACAAAACTGCTATAACTGCTTTCTTTAATTGACTAATAGACATAGGAAATGTGAAAAGGATTATTCTCTATTCAGAACCAAATATAATACTAAAATCTTTTCAAGCTGTGCATTTAAGCAAAATATAATAATACAAGAGAGCTCTGATATCAGCAATGGATTACTCTGCCAAGGAGATGTTGGCCAGGGGATCCAAGGCCCCCAAAAGATAAAGGCTTCTTGCCTGTAAACTGGGATACCTGCAAGAACAGAGGAAGTAAGGCCCTGCTGTCGAAGACCTGATGTAAACATGGGAAAGATGTATTAAGACTGCACTTGCAAGTGTAAAGTTGGTCTCTGGATTGCCAGAGAGTGTTACCAAAGGCCACTAAACCAATAAAGCAAAACTTGGTCTCCTTGAGTCAAGCAAGACTCCTCCATCAGCATCAGCTACACCTCACCTGCCTGTGCAGCAGTGGCAACCACATGTCTGTATATCCCAAATCTAATTGGCTATTAGCTCTCTCCTTGGAGGAATAACCCATGGCTGATGCCACAAGCTTACATCCTCTAGTGGTTAGGAGAAGTTATAAACCACAGTTAGACCTTGTCATCTTTTACAGAAAAAATATAATTCATGGATTAGCATACCATCCAAACATCTGTGTCTATACCAAAGTAACCTACCATAATAATTAGTACTGTTTAAATATCTATATATCTAATTGCTTGTGCTTCATTAGTAGGATGGAAAGGTTATTCCTGGACAAACTGTCAGCCCATGAAAGGAAACAGCCAGAACTGATCAGAGTCCAAAACGATATCTCCAGAGAAAGTAGAATGTTTTGCTTCTCATCCACCAGTACCCCTTTTCTATGCCTGGGGAACAATCTGCGGAAGAGGGGGCATGATAGAATGTAAGGGCTGCAATTGGGGTGAATGGTGAAACTACAGCAACATAGTCTGGACACTTATCTGATCAACATGATTGTACATAAAAGCCCCACCAGCTGGATGGTGGGAGACTTGGGTTGTGTGGGTTTGGGCAAAGCTGCTTGAAAATTGATTTTACATGAAGGATGCTTGTACTCATAACTTATTACTTATTGTTAAAAAAATTTTAAAAAATGGAGAAAAAAGGGAAAAAAGAAAATTTTAAATAAAAAAATAGAATAAAAATTTATTTTGAAAAAAAAAAGAATAACATCAACACAAGTAAACTTGGTGATCACACTCTTCATGAAAGGCTTCACTGAACAACTGAACAAGAGCACTATAAAGGCTGGTTGGTGGCTTTCCATAAGCTCTTATCAAAAGCTTTCCATTCCTTTTTTTTTTTTTTTGGTCTTTTCAAGACAGGGTCCCCTGTAGCCCCAGCTGTCCTGGAACTTACTCTGTAGACCAGGCTGGCCTTGAACTCACAAAAATCCGCCTGACTCTGTCTCTGAAGTGCTAGGATTAAAGGCGTGCGCCACCAGGCCTGGCTCCATTCCTATTTTTACCATTTTTTCTGCTTTTACCCTTATTCCATCTGTAGGACAACTTTTTCTTTGCTTTGGATACAAATTATAAGAAAAGAAAATAGTCAAGGATTGAATAGAAAATGTATTATAAAGAATATCATAAAAATTTAATTATCACTATAAAGATTCAATATTTATATCACATTATGAAGATTTAGTCATTTATGACATGTTCTTTTGGTAAATAAGAGTTTTACTAATTTATTTCCATGTTCAGTATTGAAGGTGCTACATTATTTCTTTTTCATTTTAGTGCCTGCTTTTAGTTTTATGCTTGGTTCTTAAATTATTTAGTGTAGTGTCTCTTTAGTTAACACTGTGTAGTTAGATCTTTCTTAAATATATCATGTGCATCCTCTTTTAAACATTTTGATTGCTACTATGTTGGGACTTCCTTTGACACCTTTTTATAAGCTTTTATATTGCTTTTTCTTCAGTATTTTAACAAAATACTTTTTCTAAGTGCCATGAACATTCCACTTATATGCAAATGAGTGAGAATGTTTGACAATGTGCATCCTCTTTTAGACAATGAATTTTGAACAAACTCATTAAAATGATAGGAGTGACTAGGTCACCCTCTATGCAAGCTGCCAAGACAAAAAAAGCAATCCATAATCCTACCCAGATTTAAAGCCTACTAACCTCAACAATGGATAGGTAAGACATATGTCCCTAATGTTGCAATAGTGCCACTTTTATCTTTAGGGTAAACAGAGGCTGTCTAATTGGACTTAAGACCAGTGAATAGCATGGAATCCATTCCTTATACTAGAAAAATACCCATGGCTGTGGGGGTCATAGACCCTAGTGGAGAACCTACTACTGCCTTTTTCATAAATCAAAACAGTGTGCAACTGTATTCTAAATACTTACTATCTTTATACCCAAAGACAAGTGTAGCTCTTCCCACTCATCCAAGAAGCTGATTTTCATAAAAACTTGAGACACTTGGGAAGTTCTACCACTGGTTAGAATGCAGAGAATAAGTAAAAATGGACTGCCAATCCCCAATTAATACATCTACAATAGAAGCCTACTCCTACTGATGGAAGAACATTGCTGACGTGGGAGAGGAAAGAATGTAAGAGACAGACGACTAGAATGCTTGCTCCAAGATAGAATCTTCTAAGCAAGATAAGGAAGTTGGACGCATGACATCTCAACGATGTGGTTGCCTAGACAAGACCTGAATAATGACACCAGTTAACATGCCAACGAGGATGAAGGAAATTTCACAAGCTCCTACCCTAGAAGAAGAGATACAGGCAATCAACTGCTAATTAGGAGGGAAGAATTCTTTTCCTCCAGGGACAAGTCCACTAATAGTTTATCCAATTGCAAGTGAATAACACTCTAAACACATGGACAGATGAGTATAATTAAGCGGACCCAGTAAGTTGTATGTGTGTGTATATTTGTGTGTATAAGAATAATAATTGATTTTTTTATCTAAATTCTCAGGATTAAGTAAAAGTGATCTTTTTAAAATTGAACTCAGGGGCTGGAGAGATGGCTCAGCGGTTAAGAGCACCTACTGCTCTTGCAGAGGACCGGGGTTCAATTTCCAGCACCCACGTGGCGGCTAAGAACCGTCTTTAACTCCAGTTCCAGGGGAATCCCGACGCCCTCTTCTGACCTCCATGGCATTGCACGACACAGGTGCACCAACCTACATGCAGATAGTACCTTCATACACATAAAATAATAAAAAAAATTAAAAAATAAAATAAAATAAAATTGAACTCAAAGATTAAATAAAAAGATTTTAAAACTCATTTATTGGTTAAGTAATGTTCAATATATTTTATTACTCAATATATGCACAGTGTTTCCGTGGGTTATATCAACTGTATTGAATAACCAATACAGTTCCTCCTTCATAAGTTCCAGTTTCCGGAACATTTTAGATGTTCGACTATAATTAAATTCTTAACAAGAGTTATGATGAAAAGTATGTGAAACACATGTGCAGAACAGGGTGGAAGAACTTAAGAGATGTTTCCTGGAAAAAGTAACATTTAATGCTACATCTATCCAAAATATGAGAGATATTAAGGTAGGTGGTCAGATATGTAAAGGTAACAGAAAGGCAGCCTATCCTTTTAAAGGATATTTTTAAGAATTCCAGAGGCTGGAGAGATGGCCTAGAAGTTAAGAGTGCTGACTGCTTTTGCAGAGGTTCAATTACCAGCCCCCACATGGCAACTGAGAACTGTCTTTAACTACAGTTTCAGGGGAGAATCTGACACCCTCTTCTGACCATGGCATTGCACGACATGGGTCCACAAACCTACATGCAGACAGTACATTCATACACATAAAAAATAAAACTTCTTTTTTTGCGGTTCTCAGCCTCAGCCTTTAACGGCTGCGCTATCCCAACTGTAAATTGGAGACAACTATTGTAGAGGTAATCTCTTATAAAACCGGTAAAACTGCTTTCTTTAATTGACTACTAGACATGGGAACTGTGGAAGGGATTACTCTCTGTTCAGAACCAAATATAATACTAAAGTCCTAGGGCTATGCACTCAGGCAAAATATATTAATACAGGAGCTCTGACATCAGCAATGGATTGTTCTACCAGGTGGATGTTGGCCAGGGGATCCAAGGCCCCACAAAAGGTAAGGGCTCCTTGCCTCTAAGTTGGGATACCTACAGGAGGAGAGGCAATAAGACCCTGCTGCCGAAGACCTGACGTTAACATGGGAGGGATGTATTGAGACCACACATGCAAGTGTACAGATGGCCTCTGGAATGCCAGAGAGTGTTACCAAAGGCCACTAAACCAATAAAGCAAATATGGGTCTCCCTGAGTCAAGCAAGACTCCACCGTCAGCACCAGCTACACCTCACCTGCCTGGAAATACTGTGCAGCAGAGGCAGCCATGTGCCTGTATATCCCAAATCTAATTGGCTATTGGCTCTCCCCTTGGAGAAATAACCCATGGCTGATGCCACAAGCTTACATCCTCTACAGGTTAGATTTATAAGCCACAGTAAGACTCTGTCTATTTAACAGGGGGGAAAATTGTAATTCATGGATTAACATATCCAAACATGTGTTGCTAAAGTAACCTACCATAACTATTGGTGCTGCTTAAAATACCTATATTCTAATTGCTTGTTCTTCATTAGTAGGATCGAAAGGTTATTCCTGGACAGACTGTCAGCCCATGAAAGGAAACAGCCAGAATGACAGAAGTCCAAGTCAACAGCTCCAGAGAGAGTGGACTGTTTTTACTTCTCATCCACCGTGCCCCTTTTCAAGCCTAGGGAACAACCTGCGAAGAGGGGGCGTGGTAGAATGTAAGGTGCGATTGGGGTGAATGGTGAAACTACAGCAATGAAGTCGGGACACTCATTTGACAACTTGATTGAAAAAACAACCTGTCACCCCCCACTGGAGGTGGGGCTGTAGGTGTTTGGGCACAACAGCCTGCAGATAGGTTTTGCATGAAGGATGTTGTACCATGGATTATCACTTATAGCTAAAAATGAAAAAAAAAAAACTGAGAGAAAGATGCAGGACAGTTATGGTGGAATGCATGATCTGGGATGGGGTGGGGGGGGGAGGGAAACGGAAATAAGCCTGAACTGAATTGGAAAAAATGTATGAAATGCACAAAGCATCAATAAAAATCAATTAAAAAAAATAAAAAAATAAAACTATGGGGCTGGAGAGATGGCCTAGCGGTTAAGAGTGCTGACCGCTCTTACAGAGGGCCCGGCTTCGATCCCCAGCACCCACATGGCGGCCCAGAACCGTCTGAAACTCCAATTCCAGGAGAACTCCAGTTCCAGGGGAATCTGAGACCGTCTTCTGACCTCCGCGGCATTGCACGACACGGGTGCACAAACTTGCATGCAGACAGTACATTCATACACATACAGAAATAAATAAAATTAATAAAAAAATGAAAAAAAAGAAATAAATAAAACCAAAAAAAAGAATTCCATACATGAGAATTGTCTTTGCATTATTTCCATACCTCCCTGTACTTCTCGCACTCCTCCCATGCCTCATCCTATTTCCTCTAAATTTTTTATCATCTTCTTTGACTTTTATTGTTATGATATACATTTATAAATATACCTAAGCACCAAGTCCATTTACTGGGCTAATGTGTACCTCTGTTTAAGGCTTCCCCCTTGAGATTAGACAACCTCTCAGGTAGCTCCTCCCTAGAGGAAACTAATACTCCTCCACCATCCATTTACTGCCTGTAGCTTTTCATCTAGAGGTGGGAAGCTGTGAAATTTCCCCATGCATGTTGGCATGTCAATTGGTTTTTGTCATTATGCAAATCTTGTTAAACTACTGTGTTCTGGTGATTTCATTGGTGTAGCTTTCCAGTCACGTCTACAATCCATTAACTAGCAGCAGGTGTCTTGTCCCTCTGGTTCGTACATTCTTTCTGCCTCCTCTTCTGAGATGTTCCATAAGCCCTTAGTGTAGGTTGCATTGTAGATATACTACTTAGGGTTGGTCACCTCACAGTCATTTATCTTCTGCCTTTGAGCAGCTGTGAAACTTCTTAAGATTCTCTATCAGTTGAAAAAAGATGGTTCTTTCATGAGTGGTGAGTGGAACATTTGTCTTTAATATATAAGAATAAATATTTAGAAAACAGTAAGAAGGTATATTAGTCTATGGAGGTGACAGAAATAGGTTCTTCTCTAGGGTCTATGACAACTCCAGTCCCGTGTACATGATTACATCTATAGTACTAGGCATGACTTCCCTCCAATTGATTGAGTCTTAAATCCAATTAGAAAGCTGTTGATTACCCCTAAGATAAAATTGGTACTACTGAACCAATAGAGATAATTTTCTGATACTATAAGAGCTAGTCTTCAGCAAGGAGGCTTCCAGGTTAGTTCTAGCTCAATTGCTACAAGTCCAATAAGAGTATAAATGATATAATTAACAGACTAAACAAAATAATGATTCAGGAAAACTTGCTAATTCACATTGTTGTCATAATTCTATTCATATGCTGATATTCCACAAATGGCTATATACTAAGATTTTTTTTTCTTTTCTAATGAACTTTATTTTTTTCTATTACTTCTTTATTTTTTTTTCATTGTTAACAATAAGTAGTAATTTATGAGTATAAGCATCCTTCATGTAAAACCAATTTGCAAGCAGTTGTGCCCAAACCCACATAGCCCACGGGCCCCACCATCCAGCTGGGGGGGGGGGCTGTATGTTCAATCAAGTTGATCAAATAAGTGTCCAAACTATATTGCTGTAGTTTCACCATTCACTCCAGTAGCAGCCCTTACATTCTACCACGCCCCCTCTTCCACAGATTGTTCCCTAGGCTTAGAAAAGGGGCACAGGTGGATGAGAAGCAAAACAGTATACTTTTTGGAGCTGTCGTTATGGACTCTGGTCAATTCTGGCTGTTTCCTTTCATGGGCTGACAGTTTGTCCAGGAATAACCTTTCCATCCTACTAACGAAGCACAAGCAATTAGATATATAGGTATTTAAACAGTACACAAAGCCACAGAGACGCCAAACCCGACCAGCCGGTCACCGGCTGCAAAGGCGGAGGGCGGCTCCCGCCCTGACACCCACCCCCTACAAAAGGGTTCAGAGTTAGGACCCTTTTCCAGCAGCCCAGGAGACAATCTACCCTAAAATCTACCTGCCTGGAACGACTTCCAGGCTCCTGTCTATACTAAGATTTTTATAGGATTTCAATGACTCATAAATTCTCTCTAGCAATCACGTTGGAATATTTTAACCATTGAGACAGTATTAAGAAGTCAGACCAACCAGAGGGGATTGGTCAAAAGGAATGTGCTCTCATAAAGGATGATATAATAGTGAAGTAGTTATTTCATGAGTGGACTGCTAAATGGGAGACTTCAGGTTTCTCTCTCTGTCTATCTTTCATGTGGTTCCTTGCCATTGTGTTCCTTGCCTTTTTAAAATTTTATATATTATCCGGACTAGAGAGATGGCCTAGTGGTTAAGAGCGCCGACTGCTCTTGCAGAAGACCTGGGTTCAATCCCCAGCACCCACATTGTGGCTGAGAACCATCTTTGACTCCAGTTCCAGGGGAATGTGACACCCTCTTCTGACCTCCGTGGCATTCATTGTACGACAAGGGTGCACAAACCTACATGCAAACAGTACATTCATACACATAACTAACTAACTAACTAACTAACTAACTAGCTAACTACCTAAATAAATAAATAAACAAATAAATAAAATTTTAAAAATTATTTATTTATTATTTTTATTTCATTCTATATGCATAGGTGTATTGCCTGCATGTGTGTTTGTGTCTTGCAATGCCGACAGAGGCCAGAAGAGGGCACTGAGTGCCCTGGAACTGGAGTTATAGAAGGCTGTTAGCCACCATGTGGGTGGTAAGAATCAACCCTGGGTCCTGTACAAGAGTAACCTGTGCTCTTAACCACTGGACCATCTCTCCAGCCTGTCCTTTGTCTTTTTGGTCACCCTGCTCTTCTACTCTTCTATTTTCCAGCCTATAGAACTGTGTAAAATACATTTACTTTCATTACAAGCTTTCTTTTGTATTTTTAGTCTAAAAGTCAACTAAGACAGGAATAAAACAACCATGTTAGAAAAAAAATGGATGATTTGGTATTTGCCACCATTTTTTTCATTTAAACTTTTTAAGAATTTCAAATACGAGTACAGTATTTATTTTACCCCTCCACACTCCCTCCAACTCCTTCTATGCCCTGTCAATCCCTCTGAAACTCATGACCTCTTCTTCAGCTGCTTGTATGTACATGTGCTTAAGGCTGACCACTTAGGATTACATAAACTATAAGGAAGCTCATTTTTATAGAAAACTGATTCCCCCTCCACACACAGCAGCTGCTTATTGCCTGTGGCTCTCAACTAGGGTAGGACCCAGTAAAATTGTATCCCCAGATCCCATCCCATTCTCGCCGTCCCCAGATTCTCAGGCTTCCTTCAAATAACACAGCTGTGCACTAGCCCAGGCAGACCTTGCTGGGAGTCCCATTGGTATGCATTCTTGGTTACCACCCAATTGGAATCACCCCTGTCTCTCTAATCAAAAATCAACACTTAGTATCTGAAGGTTGATCTGGTAATTGCTACCATCTTAACTGTTAAAATCATAATTGGCACAGTTGACTCAGTGGTTTGTTCTCTAGTAGAAAACAAAAACTGCTCCAACTTCAAAGGACTTCTCAATGATTGCCTTATGTAAAAGCATGGAGGACACAGAACTGATGTTTGTTTCCCACTTGTTAGACTGATAAAGAAACATAGCAGAAAAAAAAAAAAAAAAAAACAATCTCATTTCTTCTCATGGTTACCCTGGGGTAAAATATTAGACAATTTAAAGAGATTTGTTCATTTTCTTCAGTTTAAATACTTGAGATGAAAGGCACTAGAAGCCAATCTGATAAGAGATTTTACTTGGAGTTCCTTCGTCCCTGTTCTATGAAGATAAGTCCTGGAACCAGTACAATAGAGGCAGGGGCTGTACTGAGGTAAAACAGAGTAAACTATTTTAGAGTTCCCTGGGCAGGTCTGTATTTAATTCAGATTTCACAGTTCATGTGTAATTCAGAAACTACATAGTACGGAAGGGTCAGAGACTCAATTATTTTCTTTCTCCATACCCCCCAGCTTTCTATATATAGCGGAACTGAACAGGTCACTAAGAGGGAAATGGGTGAATGTGGTGTTTTATGCCTTCATTATATCATAATCAAGTGAAATGCAAGAAAAAAAATCAATGCAAAAGTCTTGTATTTGTGATAGAATCCTTTTGCTGGCAGTCAATATTTATCAATTTACAAAGATGTTGGAGTTTTAGGATGTCACATTATCTCAATATACTAAATAATTATAATAGCGACTGTCCCATTGATAAAAAAAAATTTTCCAGGGCTAGAGAAATGGCCTAGCGGTTAAGAGCACCGACCGCTCTTACAGAGGACCCGAGTTCGAACCCCAGCACCAACATGGTGGCCGAGAACCGTCTGAAACTCCAATTCCAGGAGAACTCCAGTTCCAGGGGAATCCGACACCCTCTTCTGACCTCCGCGGCATTGCACGACACAGGTGCACAAACTTGCATGCAAGACAGTACATTCATACACATACAGAAATAAATAAAATTAAAAAAAAATTCCTTCCTTATTTTAATAAGGAAAACAATGGTAGAAACAAACCCCTCAATTTGTCCAAGGAATTTGTTATATTCACGTGACTGTTTCTGTTTTTCTTTTCTTCTTTTTTCACAGATCAACAAATTAAACCTAACTGCCTAGCCATATATATATATATATATATATATATATATATATATATGAGGAAAGGGGTTCTTTGTGAGCTGAAGTTTCAGTTGAAATGCCTGATACTGGCTGATGTTCTGAAATTAGCATGAAACAGCACCAGAGGAAACAGAGGGATTCTTCCCTGTTGTACAAAGGACCCTGTGAACTTTCCAAATGCCTGAGCTCTCATTACTGACAACATTTTTTTGCCCTCCAAGTTTTCACATGGTGACCTATGGCTTCCACTGGAGCCAGGATGCAGATTTCCTCTCCAGTGAAAGAGATGAACAGAGTGAAAGCGCAGTCTTTAAGGAAGCAAGCTGTGCACCACTGACATAATTAGGAGAGCTGCTTGGCAAGAGCGCAGTGGCCATCTAATGAGCTACTGAGGGCAAGGTGGGAAATGCGAGCACGGTTATGTCGTAGAAGCACTGCTTGAGTTTCCTTTAGGTAGGCTGAAAAACAAAAATACTAAGCCTGCTGAAGCCCTTCCAGAATTTGGGGATTAAAAGCTCTAAGGAAGCTTATGCCACTGTGGAAAGAGAAGAGAGAAAAGCGTCTGCCGTGAGCAGCTGTTTCTGATTATTACTCTTTTGACCCAAATTCACTTCAGAAAGCAGCATCCATGTCAGCAGGAAAGAGTCCCAGAAAATATTTTTAATGATTTCAGTAGAGAACACAGGATTTCAGACAAACCATGTGATATATCTTCACCAAAGTTCAAAAAAGATTTTTCAAACAAGTATCTAATTTCAAAAGAGTAACCATCACAATATCAAGGACTCTGAGCTCAGTGAATTTTAAAGCCTCCCTAAGATGCACGAGTCCTATAGAAACTGAGAATTTGGGCATATTACAAACTATTTTCAACTCTGCAGTTCTTTATTTACTAAAAATAACAGTGGTTCCTACTCCAAATAAATTTTATGTGAAAATTAGATAAAATATGGTGGTAAACACTTTGATATTATGTCATAATATAGCATAATGAGTGCTAGCTATTTGTGCTATCATCAGAGATGATAAAGGGATAAATTAGGCAAGGAGATTAGCAACAGAGAGAAGAATGATTCGGTGTGGGAAATACTTAGAAAGCAATGCAAGGAAAATCTGTGAATTCAGATGTAACAGAGATGGAAGAATCCAGAATAATTCTTAGACTTCATCATGGAAGATGAGCAGAAAAATACAAGTGAATGGAAAGCACCAAGACAACGAGGCCAGAAGACAAGCAGCCACTGAAGCAGGCAAAACGAATTCTTCTAAGATCACAAAAGAAGGTGAGAAACTACGGAGAGAAAGTGACCTGAGGGGAAAAAACTCCTTGGACATATACATTACATTAAATACAGAAAGGGGGCTGGAGAGACAGCTTAGCGGTTAAGAGCGCCGACCGCTCTTACAGAGGACCCGGGTTCGATCCGCAGCACCCACATAGCGGCCGAGAACCACCTGAAACTCCAATTCCAGGAGAACTTCAGTTCCAGGGGAATCTGACACCCTCTTCTGACCTCCGCGGCATTGCACGACACGGGTGTACAAACTTGCATGCAGACAGTACATTTATACACATACAAAAATAAATTAAATAAATAAATAAATAAATAAATAAATAAATAAATAAATAAATACAGAAAGGACAGAAAGGGGATATTCTAAAAAATACCGAAGATGTGAGCATTAATGAAGAAATCTCCCATGTGTCACATGACAGAGGCATCAACAAATGATCATTTCTGAAAGGAAATAACTGGATGATTAACAGGAAAAAGTAATGCAAATATATGAAATAATTATACACCGGACAGCTCCACTAGCTCTTTAAACAAGTCGTCAATGACCTTGAGAAGAATGAACTACGAAAGTGATATATTAAAGAGTTGAACTTGGCCTGTGCTAATTTCACACAATAAATTAAAAATGAGGGGAGGGACTGTGCTGACAACAGTTTTAGAGACTGTCCTGTCTTTGACAAATGATCTTGTATAGAAAGAAGTAAAATGTACATTTACTTTGACTTTTTTTTTGGGGGGGGGTCTTTCTGAGATAGGGTCTCCCTGCTGCCCCAGCTGTCCTAGAACTCTCTATGTACCCCAGGCTGGCCTTGAACTCACAGAGATCCATCTGCCTCTGTCTCCCAAGTACTGGGGTAAGTTGACTTTTAACATGATGAAGCATTAAAGTTCAGCATGGTGATTCAAGACCATGATCCCAGCATTCAACAAACAAGTAACCAAGAAAAAAGAAGTGGAGCCAACTGACTCGAGAAAATAGGGGTTAAAATATAAGGATACAAAGAAAGGAAGCAGTTCGATAAAGCATTCCAAGTCAGTCCATATAGGGTTAGGAGGTACTTTGTACTGTGATAGTCAATCTCTGAAACACGTGTAGCTCCTTGAACGTGGATACCCATTTCTCATATTTTAATCATCTAGTTCATTGTACTAAAATGATTTTTAGTGTGCTCTTTGTCTAAGCCTCAATCTTGTGCTAGATGGCATATTATATTCTCCCAGTAATAAGAGCAAATGATTGAATTTGTTTATGTTGTGCTAGGAAGGTCTTTTCATTCTTCATACACATTAATTCATTTAACCTTAAACATCCATCTATGGTAGATACTATGCAACAATAAGTGTAAAAGCCAAGACAAGAGAGATCACATAGCTTGCCAAGGGTGAAGGATGAGATCAAAGTCCAAGGCCATGTATTTCCAGGCTGTATTATTAATCACTACAAGCACTCTGTCTCTCTGTAGGAACTTATAAAGTTTATTGATTCACAATTCTTCATGATACTTAATTATCAATCCATATATATATATATGTGTGTGTGTGTGTGTGTGTGTAATTGTATATGTATATATTATGCTTTTATATCTAGTTAGTTGTGAGCTCCTCAAGAAAGTTAAACTTAGTAAATGTTTTGCTGAGCTTTTATCATACACCTTCTAATAACTTTGCTTCTTATGAAAAAATCTCAAATTTTAATTTAAGAATACACTCTATCCTATTTCCTTTGATGTTTTTCTTAACATTTTTACTATGACTTTTTATGTGTATGAATGTATTGTTTGCATGTGTGTAAGAATCCCTGTGTCATGTAATGTCTGAGGAGGTAGAAAAAGGGTGTTGGGTCTGCTGGAACTGGAGTTACAGATGGTTGTTAGCCATCATGTGGGTGCTGGGAATTGAATCCAGGTCCTCTGCAAGAACAGCCAGTGCTCATAAATGCTAACCCATCTCTCCAGACCAGCTTTTATATTTTTTTCACCACTCCAACAGTCAGCTCAGGCCATGGGAATGAAACCACAAAGTCTCCTTACTTCTCATCAGAGCTAGTCCTTGGAAATGTCCACTGAAGTCCACTACTGGAAAGCAGTATGGAGAACTCTGACCCAGTCATACAACTCCTGGGTACATACCCACAAGACTCGTCCTACCACAGAGATACATGCACAGCCATGTTCATTGCCGCTCTCTTCACAATAGGAAAGACCTGGAACCAACCCAAATGTCCCTCAACAAATGAGTGGATAGAGAAAATGTGGTACACCTATACAATGGAAATCTATGCAGTAGTAAAGAAAGACGGCATCAATAACTTTGTGGGTAAATGGATGGAACTAGAAGGTATTATGCTAAGTGAAGTAAATAGTCCCAGAAGAGCAAAGGAAGAATGGTATTCCTCATTTGTGTATGCTATCACCAAGCACTGAGTTGTAAGTCAAACCGAGCAACATCAATATTATATACCCCTTTCCCTGAAAGCAACTGTACTCTTGTAATGTAAATCCCTTAACAGACTCTAGAATTAAACCACCACTTATTTTTTAGACTTTGTAATCTTGGTACATAAGTGGAAGATATATAGGCATATTTTACAGTAATATAAATTTAAAAAAGGAAAAATGTGAATCATGAAACATGATATGGAAATGACAATTTGTGTACAGATTATATAATTTTAGTATAAATGTGACTATATATATGCATATGTTGAAGCAATACAGATTGAAGGAAACAACAGCAGAAGAACTGGGAAAGGAACCCACTGAAACAGTAAAGTTCCCCCAAAGACAATACTCCTCTGTTTTGAAAAAATTAGAAAAGAATCAGAAAAAGATACAGGGCAGGAATGACAGGGTGCAGGAACTCATGTGGGGTGAGGGACAGGGAAGGGAAGATGAGTCTAGATTGGACTGAGGAAGATATATGAAATGTACATAACTTCAATAAAAATGTTTAAAAAATAAATTAAAGAGAGGAGGAAAACTAGAAGGGAAGGAAATTAAAAGATAAGTAAAAGATAAGATAAATGAATTAAGAAGAAAAAAATTATTCTGAGCACCTACCAAGGTTCTATCTCTGACATAGTCATGTTCATGAAGATTATAACATGTAATATTTATAAAAATCCTACTCTTTCAAGGAACAGATATCCTCAGCTAAGTACAAACTACTGTATTATATACAATTTTATATGGTGTCTCATAATGTCTGAAAATGGGTAAAATTTGTGTTAAGCTTCTTTTAATATTCAGAGAGCAGGCGAATATGTTTGCCATTTACTACCTGCTGGATCTCTCACGTTGCCCAGATACTCGACACCAGTCCATGATGCTCAGGAATTGATAGATGGTGGAAGTTCTAGGAGGTGGGGGTTACTGGAAGGAAGTTAATTCTTTGAGGATATATCTTCATAGAAGGTTGTGGGATCTAAACCCTCCTTTCCTCTCTATTTTTTACTCCCTCCTTTACTTCCTAGATGATGTACTTTCCCCCAGATGTATTACCATGCCCAAGCCTCTAAACAATGGAGTCAATCATACATAGACTTAACGTATAAAGCTGCAATCCAAATAAGCATTTCCTCTTTCCCAGCCATTTATCTCAGTGACATAGTTTGTTCTCAACTTGGCACACCTAGAAAGAGGGAATCTCTATTGAGGAATTTCCTGATCATATTGGCCATGTGTGTGAGGAATTTTGCTAATGCTAATTGATTTAGGGAGATGCAGCTCACTGTGAGTGGGGCCAGCCCTGGGCAGTTGGTCCTGGGCTATACACAAAAGATAGTTGAGTATGCTAGAGGGAGCAAGCCAGTAAGCCCTGTTCCTCCATGTTCTCTGCTCAGTTCCTGTGGTGTGTTCCTGCTTTGGCTTCCCTAGTTAATAGACTAGAACCTGTGAGCTAAGTAAATGACCCATTTCCTCTGCTTTTGTTCCATGTTTTGTCACAGTAAAAGAGAATCGAATGAAGACACTCTGGTATTTTGGTTAGTAACTCAGGTTAGTAACACAAAGCTAACCAACACAATATTGATGAAGACGAAGATGCTCATTCATATAAGGCACATCATTTTCAATAGAGTATTGCGAAATTTTATTTTGAAAATAAAATATTCATTTAATATACTGAATATAAAAATATTTTAGAGCTCTTAAGATTAAATACATCAGCCAGGTGTGATGGCACATGCCTTTAATCCTAGCACTCAGGAGGCAGAGGCAGGAGGATCTTTGTGAATTCAAGGCCAGCCTGGTCTACAGAGTGAGTTCCAGGCCAGCTGGGGCTACAAGGAAACCCTGTCTCAAAAAGACCAAAAAAAAAAAAAAGATTAAATACATCTAATAATGTCTTTAATTTATAAAGGTTTGAATAATACTCTTCCTGTTATCAGTTTGATTATCCTCCAAAACTAAGGAATAGTGTGTACCTAGCAATAATTATGTTTATTTCACCAGTTATTTAGATTCAGGAATTGAAAATAAAGAAGCTAAAGGAATGAAGAGATCAATAGGAAATAAGCAGTTCTTAACTGCATATTTTAAGTTGATAGGTTAATAGGTTGATATAAACCATATTTTAAATATTATTTACCCAACAAATTTCTGTTCCTATTAACTTTTACATAACTTTGAGTTGGTCAATGTTTATATTATAATTTTATTGTGATAACATTCACAGAAAGAATGATTTTGTTTCATTTTTCCATAAATCACAAATGGAGAGGTTGTCCTAGCAGAAGACGAGGAATACATAGGTGCAATGATCTAGAGGCATGTGGTAGAACTATTTTGGGTGTTTTTTTTTTTTTCATTAAAAACTGGCACAATATGCTGTGAATGAGTAACTAACTGGAGATAAACCTGGAAAGGTATCACACTCCAGTTCAGGAAGAATGTTTAAGTAGTATTAGAAATGTTCTCTTTAAGAAATGTTCTTCTTTAAGGAATAGAAAAACGAGGCTTAAGACGAAGTCTGGAAGCTGCAGAGATGGCTCAAAAGTTAAGAGCACAGGCTGCTCTAGCAGAGTATCCAGGTTCAATTCCCAGCACCCATATGACATCTAACAATTCTCTGTAACTCTAGTCCCAGGGGATCTGCTGCCCTCTTCTGACCTCAGTAGGTAGTGCACAACACAGGTGCACTTAAATGCAGACAATACACTCATCCACATAAAATAAAAAATAGAGCGTAGAAGTGAGGAAATGGGTAAGAATCCCCAACCTTAGCTGAGGAACCTTTAGCAATTGATCACTAGTGAGTGAGGAAGAGTTGGTCTCCTTTAACAGAGTGATGCTAGATAGGGTGACCTTATTAGGGTGTAAATAGATGAAATCACATCGAGGGTCATCTGGGGACACAAATTTGACTCGATAGACCTTAACATATTGGGGACAGAGTTCTAGATTCAGGCATACATTGTGCATGTGCAGTCACAACCTGCTTAGCACACAGCGATGCTATAGTACAGGGCAAACCCACAAGCTGGGATGACACGTGATGTTGTGGAGGTCTAAGATTGGCCACCGGGAGATGATGTCATGTGCTGTAGGGGCTGCAAGTCCCTGACCTATGTCAGCTGCTTGTTGCATAGAATAAATGGATTTGCACCCTCTGACATGGTCCCGGGAATGTTACTGGAGTAACCCTGTGCCATACCCTCTCCAGCCTGTTCAACCATGAGGTCAGTGGCCCTGCAACATATATGACAGAATGCATGAGATCCACTGTGGGGGCTATGGACAATCCAGATGGGAGAGGATCTAAATATGATTAAGATGATTTGTATGAAATGCACAAAAATTTGATTAAAATGGAAAAAACTCACCCTGAATGTGGGCGGCTCCATTCCATGGACTGGAGAGCTGAAGTGGAAGAGAAGAAGGTGATGGAAGCACAGCATCCGTATCTCTACTTCCTGACTGCAGGGGTCATGTGACCTCTATGGCATGCCTTCCCAGCTGAAGTGGAAGAGAAGGAGGTGATGGAAGCACAGCATCCGTATCTCTACTTCCTGACTGCAGGGGTCATGTGACCTCTATGGCATGCCTTCCCAGCTGAAGTGGAAGAGAAGGAGGTGATGGAAGCACAGCATCCATATCTCTACTTCCTGACTGCAGGGGTCATGTGACCTCTATGACATGCCTTCCCAGCTGAAGTGGAACATAGCCCTCAAAACATGAACCAAAATAAACCCTTACCTCACTTTGGTCAGGTATTTCCTCACAGCAATGAGAAATTAGTTACATTTTATCAGTTACATAACAGATCCATTTAAGCTTCACAAACACTACTGATGTTTACATATTAATTTCAAAAAGTGATACAGGGGGAGCAGGAAGCAAGCCGCTTTCATCTTCTGGATGAATTTCTTTTATTACTTTAACTGATACATAAAAATTCCACATGTACTATATACTGTATATTCTACATACTGTAAAATGTTCAAATTAGGGTGAACATATCCATTTGCTTCCACATTGTTCATTTTCTTTTGCTGAAAATGTTCAAATCTATTCTTCTAGCTTTCAAATAAACATATGCATATATAAAAAAAAAAATGAAAATAGTAAATAAAATTTAAAACATAAAGTCTGAAGGTATAAATAAGGTTCACCTTTTCAGTATTATTAATTGGGAACACCCAACTTATTAATAAAGAAGATATTGCTTCAAGTTTACAGTTTATCTATGAAATGACATAGGTAACTGTGACTAATCATTATTTAAATCAAGCATAGAAACATGTAGTTGATAATAGCTTTAAAAAGTGGGAGGGTGGAGCAGGGAGAGCGACAGCGAGGCTTCTGAGAAGGCAGGTTCCAAGACCAACCATGCCCTGTCACTTCCAGCGCAGGGTTCCAGAACCATTGGAGCTCTGTTACTTCTGGACCAGGGCAGGTTCCAGGACTACCCAAGTCCCAACACTTCTGGTGCATGGAGAGTGACAGGCCCAGTTTCTGAGCAGGCAGTTTTCAGGACCATCCAGGACATGTTGTTTCCAGTAAAGGATTCCAGGACTATCTGAGCCCCAATGCTTCCAAGTCAGGGTCTCTGGACCAGCTCCAACTTTCAGACCGACTGGATCAGCTAAGCCCCTATAGTCACCTTGGTGGTGACAGGATTGGGTAGGCAAAAAAACAGTGCTGCTGACTCACCTTGTGACTATCAGGATAGGGACAGAGAAGGTGCTTCAGAGAACAAAGTAACAGAAGAGACAGCAGATCTTCCAACCTAAAGGAACATGCCTTCAATCAAATGAAGAAGCACTTGAATTTTGCATCATATTATAAACAACAAATCAAATCTTCATGCCAAGAGCAATAAGGAAAATCAACAACATGGGAAAAGCAAATAATAAATCCCCACCAAAATCTGTCAGTCCTATAGAAGACTCCAACAATGAGTTCTCCCTGTAGATAACCCAGGATGCAGATCTTAAAAGAACAATAATAGACATACTCAAAGAAATGAAGGGAGAGAACAACAAACTCGGGAATGAAGTGCAAACACTGAAAGGATCTCACTCTGAAATGAAACAAGGAAACTGACCAGCAAATCAAGGATCTAGGAGGAGAGAATGACAAACTCCAAAGGGAACTGGAAATACTAAAGAAATCACAGGATAAAATGAAAAAGGAAATTACACTCTTCCAATCAGCAGGAAAAGATGGGAGAAAGCCTCAGTAACAGATTGGAAACATGGGACACTATGAAAAGGTCAAACCTCCTCATCATAGGGATAGAAGAAGGAGAAAAACCCAGGGCAAAGGTATTGATTGTATCTTCAACAGAATTATAGAAGAAAATTTCCCCAAAGTGAAAAATGACACATCCATACAAATATAAGAAGCACATAGACACCAAATAGACAAGATCAGAAAAGGAACCCCACACTATATCATAGTGTTTTAAAACACTAACTGCCCAAAACGAACCCAAATTACTGAAGCCCAGAAGAGAAAAACAGCAAGTTACATATAAAGGGAAACCCATCAGAATTACAGCCAACTTTTCAGTGCAAATGATGAAAGCCAGAAGAATGTGGACCAAAGTATTTCCAGTACTAAATGACTATAGATGCCAACCCAGATTACTATACCCAACAAAAATGTCAACTATAATTGATGGAGAAAGAAAAATCTTTCATGACATAAACAGGATGAACTAATTTGTGTCCAGAAAACCAACCCTTCAGAAAATAGTTGAACCAATTCAAAAGTCAGAGGAAAGGAGCAACTATCCCCAAGCAGCTAGAGAGAGTAATGAACAAAAGTATAACTGTGTAAATACAAACCTAGACCAAGAATACAAACATAAAATAAGGCAAAAGGAAGCAGCACACATCTCTCAATAATAACTTTAAGTTAATGGGCTGAACTCCCCAGTCAAAAGACAAAGACTGGAAGAATGGATTAGGAAACAGAATCCATCTATATGCTGTCTACAAGAAACCCATCTCACCCTCAAGGATAGGCACCAACTTAAAGTGAAAGGATGAAAAAAATATTCAAGGCAAATGATACCAAAAAGCAAGCAGGAGTTGCCATCCTAATATCGGACAAAATAGACTTCAAAGTAAAACTAATCAGAAGAGACAAAGAGGGCCACTACATTCTTATCAAAGGAATAATTAACCCTGAAGATTTCACAATCATGAATATATACCCACCAAACTCTGATGCACCAAACTTTATAAACACAATTCCACAGGACCTCAAGGCACAAATTGATCCCAGGACACTAACAGTGGGGGATTTCAATACCCCACTGAGTACATTTGGTAGGTCAACTGGACAAAGAATAAACAGAGAGACTAAAAATTAAGGAAATTCTAATTAAAACCACTTTAAGATATCATCTCACTCTGATAAGACTGGCTAAGATCAAGAAAACAAAAGACACCGACTGCTGGAGAGGTTGTGGGGAAACGGAACACTCATCCACTGCTGGTGGGAATGTAAATTCATACAACCACTATGGAAAGCAGTGTGGAGAACCCTTAAAAGACTCAAAATGAGTCTACCGCCTGACCCAGTCATACCACTCCTACCTCAAAGATACATGCATATCTATGTTTATACAGTTCTCTTCACCATAGCGAAGAGATGAAACCAACCTAAATTCACCTCAAACAGTGAGTGGTTAGAGAAAATGTGGCAAATCTACACAAAGGAGTTCATAACATCATGAACTGCAGGTAAATGAATGGAACTAGAAGATATTATGCTAAGTGAGGTAACACAGTCCCAGAAAAACAAATGAGGAATGGTATCTCTCATTTGTGGATGCTCACACCAAATACCTAGTAATAATGCAAACTGAGCAACATATATTACCTGAAAGCTACTGACCCATTATAACACATAAATGTACTGAAAGACAAAAACCACACGATCATCTCAATTGATACAGAAAAAAGCCTTTGACAAGATCCAGCATCCCTTCATGTTTAAAGTCCTAGAGGGAATCAGACTGAAAGGAACATTACCCAACATGATCAAAGCCAAATATAGCAAACCCACTGCCAACATCATCCTAAATGGAGAAAAATCTTAATGGGATCTAGAATTAACCTACCACTTATTCTCAGACTTTGTAACTGTGGTATATAGGGGGAGGGTATGCATGTATACTTTAGAATAATATAATATTAAAGGGGAAAATGTGAATTCCTAAACATGTTTTGGAATTAGCATACATTTTTCAGATATCATAATTTTGGCATACATGTGAAGAGCATATATGCATATCTTGGAGCAATATAAATTAGAGAGAACAACAAAAGGACTGTGTCAAAGAACTGACTGTAACAGTAAACTTCAGCCCAAAACAATAAACCTCTGCATAGAAGAACCTTAAAAAGACTGAAAAAAAATCTGCAAGACATGTATGGCAAAATGCATGAACGTGGGTTGGGTGGGGGGCATGGAAAGAGGAATGAGTCTAAATTGGACTGAGAAATGTAATCAATTGAACAAAACTTCAATAGAAAACATCTTAAAAAGTAGGAGGAAAAGTTTAACATTATGAATTTGAATCTTATTTTTATTCTTAGTATGGCTTTAGTTAGTAATTTTTGTTTGGTAATAGAGTGATAATTCTTCACTCCTACACTTTCTTTACATCTTAAAATACATCAATTTACTATTTTTATAAAGACAGACAACAGGCCATGGCCATTTTTGCATGTATTGAGTCACCAAAGCTCAAACTATCTGGAAGTTATTCCTGTCTCTCTCTCTGAGTCATTCTTCTTCCAATATACAGCTCTCTACTCTATCCCACCAGCTACATCTACAAATCTTTCCACACTCCTCTCTTTTATTGTCACCATCCTGATACTTTTAGCTTGATCATCCACTGTGTCATCACTTAAATATAATTCCTAGTAGTCTTCCTTCTAAAATTTTTGTTGTAATAAAAAATAGCCCTTACTTTGTTACTAAAATGGACAGCATAAAACACAGAAGGGACAGTTTAGTCCTTTGCAGGAATCCTGGATGCAGGTCAAACTCTATGGCCATGAGACGAAGCTCAGTAGATGACCTGTAAAGTCCCTTGTATGCTGCAGTCTTCTTACACCAGGCTGTATCTTATGATCATGTTTTGGTTTATGTGATTGCCTCCTGTGCTGGATAGGTTCAGTTGTTAACTTGACACTCCTGGGAGGAACTGTCAATTGAGACACTGCTTCCTTTGGATTGGCCTGTGGCCCTCTCTGTGAAGCATTTTCTTAATTGCTCATTAATGTGGGAATGCCTAGACCATTTGGAGGCAGGCAGTGCCATTCTTAGGCAGGTGGCCCCAGGTGGTCCTAGGTTTATAAGAAACCAGAGGTTTGAGCACAAACCAGGGGAGCAAGACAGTAACATTCCTCCATGGTCTGCGCTTCAGTTACTGCCTTCAGAATCTTGCCCTGACCTCTAGTCTTAGCTGTCCTCCATAATGAATTGTCTGTTGGAAGAGGAAATAAATCCTTTATGCCTCAGCTTGCTTTTGGTCAGTGTTTATATAGCAATGGGCAGTAACTAGGACAACTCTTAGCTCTAGAATTCCCTGCACCCCCCCTCGAACTTTCCAAGCATAGCCACCATGGAGAGTCAGTACAATTAGCAACTATTTTTAATCTCAAGCCCACATTGAGCTTAATTCAATGGGATCTTATTTATACCTACCTCTTCTAAGTTTTTTCAGTAAAATATCCCATTCACAGCTCTGTGTACATATCTTTCTCATCCCACTAAGTTAATCTCTTTTCAGAAAATTTACCATGTCTTAACTCACTTTCCATTCCAGTATCTAGCACGGTGTTAGGTTCATACAAAGAATACCAGTAAGTAAATAGAAGAGCACTTTGTAGAAGTATGGGCAGTTAGTAAAACACACAGAGAGAAGTGAGACTTCAGTTGTTTTTAAGAACTGTTGAAGTGGAAGAGAGGCAAAGCAAGGTGAGTCCAGATGGAAAGACAGGGTGCAGTTCTTACTAAAATTCTCAGACTGAAATTCATAAACTGGTTCTGAAAGGCCTTGGAACATCTGGAAACAAATTCTCTAGACATAGAAGTTGATTTGGAGGCCTCCAAAGTAACAAAATGATGAGGAGAGGACAGGGCAGAAATTAATTCCAAGGACCTCATAGCTATCATCAAATAACCTACCTAAACCTACCACATCTTCATAATCCTAATATAGAGAGTAGCGGAACTGTATATATAAGAAGAAGAGTTTTAAACAGGTTAAGATTAAAATGGGATAATAAAAATAGGAAGGAACTGTGTATAACTTTTAAAAGATCTTTACATTATGTTTGTTGATTATGTGTGGAGCCCTGGAGGCAAACAGGTGCTGCAGCACACATGTGGTCAGAGGACAACTTGGGGAGAGGGTGCTCTCTCCTTCCATGAAGTAGGCCCTACGGATTGAACTCCAGTTGTCAAGCTTAGTGCAAAGCACCTCTACCCAGTGATCTGTCTTGCCAACCCTAAGTGTGTACAGTTTTAAGAACTTGTATTGCCTGACCAAACATTAAGATCTTAAGAGTACAAACAAACAAACAACACATAGGATGCTTTGAAATGCATGAAATCAAGTGAAAATGATGCTAAACATAACAGGAAATTCTAAAACGAAACAAGTAAAAAAAAAACGATGGTTTCTCCCATATTGAAGGTAATGTGGCTTTGAGGCCTCTAAGTATAACTATAGAAGAATCTTCAAAAATGTATCACTAAAAATGCAGACAGTCCAGAGCTAAAGACTAAGCTGAACAATCATATACATTAAATCAAAACAAGAGCCAAATCCATACCCATGAAGTTAGATAGATACAAACAAAATAATCAGGGAAAAGCCAAGTACCAGCAGAGATATGAAATTGAGTCCAAAGTTTCTGGTGGAAATATAAAGTGGTATAGCCACTTAAGAAAATAGTTTGAAAAGCCAAAAACATACCATGTGATTTGACAATTCCCCACCAAGAATGCTAATTTAAGAAAATAAAACACAGGAGCTGGAGAGATGGCTCAGCAGTTAAGAGCATTGACTGCTCTTGCAAAGGACCCAGGTTCAATTCCCAGCACCCGCATGGCGGCTAAGAACTGTCTTTAACTTTAACTCCAGTTCCAGGGGAAAATGACGCCCTCTTCTGACCTCCACAGCATTGCATGACACGGGTGCACCAACCTACATGCAGACAGTACACTCATACACACACAAAAAAAAGTAATAATAAAATAAATTAAAAAATAAAATAAAACACATGTCGATACATGCACTGAAATATCCATATTAACATTATTCACATTAAGCCAAAATTAGAAAATCATAATATCTATTAACTGGTAAATTACAGGATAAACCAAATGTAAAATATGAATTTCAGGAAATAATTTGAAAAAAAAAAGAACATGCTATCCATACATAGATGAACAGTTTTAAATGCTATGTAAGTAAATAAAAAAGCAACAAACAATAAAAATACATAGTACTTAATTCAATTTATGCCTTTAGAAAAGGCAAAGTAACAGAAACAATGAAGCGACTGACACCTTGAATAGTCAAAGCAGGAATTATCTATAACTGTATCTGAAACAACATTATGAGGTGATGGAAATTTCCCAAAACTAGAGTATGGAACTGTGGAAATGGCTACTGTATCCTAGAATGCACTAAAAACCATTGATTCATACAATATCCATGTACAGATACTATCTATCAATCATTATCCCATGATCTAGTATGTGAGATATGGAGGTAGGGTGACTGAGAATTCAAAACCTGGCTTGACTACACAGAAGACCCTGGAGGTTTCTGTCATTACAGTTGCTACTGTTATTGTTGTTTTGGTGTAATGGATTTTTGTTTGTTTCAAAAGGAAAAATTAGGGAGACGCCATAACGCGCCAGGCCAAGTACACAGCTCTAGGCGGGGTCTGGCGGGGGGCAGCTGGGAGAGGGTCTCGCTGTGAACCCGTCTACGGGGTCCCCGGCCCAGAGGGACCGCGCTCGGGTGAGCAGGGTCGCGTTTCCCTCTGCTCTGGTCCCGGCTGGACTTGTGGGCGGGAACCGGGGTCGCAGGGGAGACGCCATAACGCGCCAGGCCAGGTACCCAGCCCCTTACGGCGGGTCTGGCCCACGAGGGCATCTGGGAGAGTGTCTCGCTGTAACCCGTCTTTCGAGGGTCCCCGGCCCAAGAGGACCGCGGGCTAGATCAGGCACACAATACCTCCCTCCCCCCCCCCCCCCCCCCGCGCCTGCGCCAAGTGAATTGCTAAGAATCCAAGTGGTCTTCCTTTTGGAGAACCTTCAGAACAGAAAGAGAAGACTAACTTAGGCTTCCAACATCCAATATATACACAAAACTGAAAACCTGAAACCTAGCCAAGTCAATACACCATAAAAAAAAAAAAAAAAAAAAAAGCATAGAAGGAGGCAAACAAAACCATCCACTAATATAGTGAAAAGTCGTTTGTGACTTGAACCACAAAAAGGGAATCTACATGCCAGGACACGACGAAGGGACAACATGGGAAAGGCACAGGATACTCCCACACCAGCCCTACCAAACCTGGAGGAGATAGCAACAATGGGATCCCTCTTGGAGGAGACCCAAGGAACAGAGCTTAGAGAATAATTACAGACATACGCAGAGAAATTAAAGAAAATAAAGAAGAAGTCCATGGAACTAAAGAGAGAGAATGAAAAACTCAAAAAGGACCTAGAGGGATCAATAACAAACGTTCGGAAAGAACTAAAGGAACAGAATGACAAACTCCAGAAAGAACTAGAGGGAGAAAAAATAAACTCCGATGGAAGTAGAAACACTGAAAAAGGAAGCCAACACAAGAAGTAAAGGAGCACCAAGAAAGAGATTAGAAAGCACAAAGAAGAGATTGAGAAGCTCAAAAAGGAAATGGAGGTACTAAAGAAAACCACAGGAGGAAACAAAAAAGGAATAAGGAAATCACAACAAAAAGGAAGAAAGAAAAGAAAAAGCCTCAGAAGTAGAATGGAGGAAGCGAAAACAAAGAATATAAGACCTGGAAGATACACAGAGCAATTAAAAAGCTCAATAAAGATTATGAAAAAATTTAAAAATACACAAAAGTGGAACAACCAGGAATGGGACACTATGAAAAGACCAAACCTCCACATCATAGGAATAGAGGAAGGAGAAGAATCTCAAGAGAATAGTATTGATCAGATCTTCAACAGAATAATAGATGAAAATTTCCCCAAACTAAAAATAGACAAGCCCAATACAAATACAAGAAGCACATAGACCCCAAATAGACCAAGATCAGAAAAGAAACACCCACGCCACTATCATAGTTAAAATGCTAGATGCCACAAACAAAGACAAAATTCTGAGGGCCACAAAGAAAAACAAGTCACATACAAAGGAAACCCATCAAATTACAACTGACTTCTCGCCTCAAACCATGAAAGCAAGAAGAACATGGAGCAAAGCATTCCCTGTGCTAAGGACTATGGATGCCAACCAGCAATACTTTACCCAGAAAAATGTCGACTATACTTGAAGGAGAGAGAAAAATCTTCCATGACATAAACAGATGAATGGAATACATGTCTGGAAAACCAACTCTTCATAAAATATCTTGAAGCAATTCAAAGGCGAAGGAGGAGCAACAATCCTCAAAACCTAGGAAAAGAAACTAACAAAAACAAACCATAGGAGCAAAATCAAAGGCTAGAAGTCCAAATGGATAATAAAGTGAAAGAAGCAACACATCCATCTTCAATTGTAACCATTAAATATTAATTGGGCTTAAACTCCAATCAAAAGGCATAGACTGGGAGAATGGATTAGGAAACAAAACCCATCATATTCTGTCTACAAGAAACCCATCTCAATTTCAAGGATAGGCACCAACTTAAGGTGAAGGGTTGGAAGAAAGTATTCCAAGCAAATGGTACCAAAAAAGAAAGCGGGTGGCTATTCTAATATCAGACAAAATAGACTTCAAAGCAAAAGAAATCAAAAGAGACAAAGGGCCATTACATCCTTATTAAAGGAACAATTGACGATGAAGATTTCACAATCATAAATATAGATGCACCAAACATCAGTGCACCAAACTTTATAAAGACAATTCTTCAGATTCTCAAGGCACAGATTAACCCCAGTACACTAATACTAGGGGACTTCAATACCCCATTAAGTCCTCTAGACAGATCAACAGGACAAAGGATAAACAGAGAGACATCTGAACTTAACATGACAAAAATACACCAAATGGACCTCACAGACATCTACCGAATCATTTCAACCCAAACACCAGAGAAATACTTTCTACACTCAGCACCTCATGGAACATTCTCCAAAATAGACCAATTACTGGGACACACGGGAAAAACTCAACAAGATATAAAAAGGTTGAAATAATCTCATTCATTCTATCAGACCACAGTGCAATAAAACTCGATATCAACACACAGAATAAACCTACAACCTACAGGAAACACATGGAGACTAAAATAACACTCTCGAAATAAATGAGTGGGTAAGGAAGAAATAAAAAAAAAAAAAAAACATTCCTGGAACTGAATGACAAGGATAAAACAACACAGCAAAATCTATGGGACACTCTTAAAGCATCCTAAGAGGGTAAGTTTATAGCTCTAAGTCCCTACATTAACAAACAGAAAGAGCACAAGTGAACGATCTAACACTGCAGCTAAAAATACTTGAGAGACAACAACAAATGAACCCTAAACGGAGCAGACAGAAGAAAATAAACAAAAATCAGAGCAGAGATCAATGAATAGGAAACAAAGAAAACATACAAAAAATCAATGAATCCAAAAGTGGTTCTTTGAGAGAATAAACAAGATAGACAGACCTCTAGCCCAGTTAACCAAAAGAAAGAGGAACAACTCCAAATCAATAGAATCTGTGTGAAAGGGGAAATATCACACAACAACAATGAAAAATCCAGAATCATACGGGACTAACTTCAAAACTTATATTCTACTAAGTTGAAAACCTAGAAGAATGAATGAATATCTGAAATCCTGGAATCACCAAAGCTCAACCAAGAAGAGATCGA
The DNA here is from genome assembly GCA_009823505.1 of Rhizomys pruinosus. Taxonomy (NCBI): domain Eukaryota; kingdom Metazoa; phylum Chordata; class Mammalia; order Rodentia; family Spalacidae; genus Rhizomys; species Rhizomys pruinosus. The sequence continues at coordinate 1,055,604 of VZQC01015529.1, read as the reverse complement.
CAGCCTAAACAGACACTAGTACAGGAAGAAATCGAAGATGTAATAAGTAGCCTCCCAACCAAAAAATGCCCAGGCCCGGATGGATTCACAGCAGAATTCTATAAAATATTTCGTAAAGACTTACAACCATTACTACTTAAATTTGTTTAGAAGGATACAAATGAGGGACTTCTCCCAAATTCCTTCTATGAAGCCAGCATTACGCTACTACAAAAACCAGGGAAAGATACAACAAAAAGGAGAACTATAGACCCATCACCCTAATGAACACAGATGCCAAAAATCTAAACAGGATTCTGGCAATCGCATACAGACTCACATCAGAAAGAATCATCCACCATGACCAAGTGGATTACACCAGACATGCAGGGATGGATTCAACATACGAAAATCATAAACATCATCAAACATATCATGGACTGAAGGACAAAACCACAGCATCATCTCAATAGATGCGGAGAAAGTCTTTGACAAATCCAGCACCCTTTCATTTTAAAGTCCTGGAGGGAATTGGTCTGGAGGGATCTTCCTCAATGTAATCAAGCCATATACAGAAAACCCACAGCCAATATGCATCCTAAATGGGAAATGACAGAAAGCATTCCCTTAAAGGTAGGAACTCTCGGCAAGGCTGCCCCCTGTCACCACTCCTCTTCAATATAGTGCTAGAAACCCTAGCTAGGGCAATAAGGCAAGAAAAAGGAAATTAAAAGGAGTTCTAATTGGAAAAGAGGAAGTCCAAGCTATCCCTTTTTGCTGGATGATATGATTGTTCTACCTAAGGGATGCTAAGAACTCCACCAGAAAACTCCCTAGAAACGATTAAAGACTTTGGAAAGTGGCAGGATACAAAATAAACCTAGAAAATCAGTAGCCTTTCTGTTACAACCAACAACAAGCAATTGAAGAAGGACTACAAGGAGACCTTCCCACTCACAATAGCCTCAAAAAAAACAAATAAAAATACCTAGAAACAAACCTAACCAAAGACACACAAGGATCTCTACAAACAAAAATTTTAAAACCCCTGAAAAGAAAATGAGGAAGACATCAGAAGTATGACACCTCCCATGCTCATGATTTGGAAAATAATATAGTAAAAATGTCCATCCTACCAAACTAGTGTTCAGATTTAATGCAATCCCAACAGAATCCCCAAGAGATTTCTTCACAGGCCTGGAAAAAAATCCTCAATTTCATTTGGAAAAAACAAAAGACCCCGAATAGCCAAAGCAACCCTGAGTGAAAAGAGCAATACAGGGGGGATCGCTATACCAGACATCAAACTATAACTATAGGGCTATAGTCATAAAGACAGCCTGGTAACTGGCACAAAAACAGACCAGTTTGACCAATGGAATAAAACTGAAAGATCCAAACCTGAGCTCATACAATTTCAAGCCACCTCATATTTGACAAGGGGGCCAAGAAGACACAATGAAGAAAGACGCAGCATCTGTCAGCAAGTGGTGCTGGCAAAACTGGATCACCACTTGTAGAAGAAGAAATTAAACCCCTACCCTCCACCTTGTACAAAGTCAACTCCAGATGGACCAAGAACCTCAATGTGAAACCCCAAACTCTGGATCGACAAGTGTGTAGAAAAGAAGAGGTCTGGGCCAGCAGACTGACAAGGACATAGGTGTATGGCAGAGAAAAAAGTCGAAATCAGACACCAGAAGCTGCATCAGACGAAAGTAAACGCATCGACATTACAAAATGGACCTCATTAAACTCAAAAGCTTCTGTACGATGGAAGAATCAAAGGAGAAGTAATAAGAGGAAGTGAGATAGGAGACCTAACACAGGAGTCTGGAGAAGAGAAGAGCCTTCAAGCAGATTACATCTGGAGCAAGAAAAAGCGAGAAAGATTAATGTTCACCTAGGAGTCATACTGGCACGCATGACAACCGGTCAAAAAGAGCATACATAGAGCGAAAGGAATAGGAAATACACTGTAATGAAGCTCAATTCAAAAGAAAATGGCAGCGTGCAAATAAGATCGTGAAATAGAAAGACTAACACAAGAGGAGAAGAGTCAGAGAGCAGATGGAAAAGCGAGAAACATCCCTTAAGGTAAAGCTGCATTATTTCTAACTACTAACGTGGCGTGATAATTAAGGACCAAACTGTCGCGAAACTTAAAACCACTCTGAGATACCACGCGCAATTTACTGCCAATAAAAGACGGCTGGCTAAGTAATCCACCGGGTACCCACATAGTGAGAGAGCACAGTGGATACCACATAGTGGCTGAGGAAGTTGTGGGGAACATACGTGAGAGAGAACCCATCTCAAATCCATTGCTAGTGGGAGGATAAGAGTTAACTCATTGTACTAGAACCTCACTATTCATGGCGGAATAGTCAGCCTGTGGAGAACCCTTAAGAATGCGTCAAAAGAGCCATATATCGCCATCCTTGATTATCCCAGTTCATATCACCACTCGCTGGGCTGTGATATGAGCACCACTCAGAAACCATGCTCAACCTTTACTGCAAATATAAATGGGCACAAGCTATGGGTTTAATGTGCAAGCAATTCTATATTCATATCGAAAATATTAGGTCCATAAAGTGGAACGCAGAGCCCATAGGACATAGTGTGGAACTTACCCTAAATCAAGATCTGACTGAAACCAGGTCCGCGCACTACGAACGGGAAATCTGTGGTGTCGGTCACATGTGCCTATACTAATGGTCAGAGTGCTATGCAAGGTCAACGCATATACAGCCTCCAGGGAGCCAAACTACATGTAAAATTGCATACCGGTGTTAAAGATGGAAGTAGAAGACATTTATGTTAAGTGAAATAGAGTAAACTACAGTCCCAGAAAAACAAAACGGAACAAATGGTGCCTGTCCCTCATATGTTGGCATGCCTAGTAACCAATACCCAGGATGTGAAAATTATAAATTCTACCCTGGAACGAGCGGAGGTTGCCATAGTAAAGAACGCAAGAGAAGAACTCCTTGGATTCAGAAAATTGGACATGAAATGGTGAATTGGAAAGGTGGGAAGTCGAGTGAGGATTGAGAGCGTACTCAATCGTTGGGTGGGCAAATATATTCGATTAAGGCATATCTAATTGACGTGAGCTCAGCAAGTACCCAGTTACAGTCGTCCCTCAGATCACGGTTCGTAGCAGGACGACCATTGGTGATGTTAAAGAAGTACTATAGAGTGTAACCAAGTAAAAGTAAACAGTGTATATTAAACAACATTGCCTCTTACCCAGCCTAATTCTGATAATAAGATGACTGGGTAAGACATCTTGCAATTTAAAGTCTAGGAGGACAAGTGATAATTCCGCCTTTGCCCACATAATTGAACTCTTACCCATAACAAATCTTGTGAAGGCTCTGATAGCAAAGAGTAACTTCTCGGATTGACACCACTCAGCAATAATAGTTACTCCTATTGAATTCTCGTTTGCTACCAGTATTCACCATAGGTAGCAGATTTCTGGCTTTAAGAGTGGACTTTAACGAATATAAAATTTCAGTTTTGCTTCCAAGTTCACTCCAATATATACGATTCACCCAAAAATAAAATCAATCCTCCATGGTGGGAGACTGACTATTTTGAATAGTTATTATCTATTGCCTGTACTTCATGTCATCCATCCCTTGGTAGCCTCATGTATAATACAAACTATCTTCTTGGGAAGACTCATACGTACTTAAGAACAATATGGGTGGGATACAGAACAAGACTATGAAATCCTTTTTCATTCAAACCCTGCAATTCAAAAATCTTGAATAAACTAACTAATTAGAGTAAAAGATCTTGTCACAACAGGACTAACAAACGTCACCGTAACTCTAACGGTGCCTGAGAAAGAAAACGCATACAGGTGCATTGAGACAGATGTATACCAGAAAAGTGGCCAACGAAAAGGCTGACCCGTTGAACATTCAAAGGAAGAAAAAGTCCTCAATTGCCATTAAACATCGAACCCTACTGTGGATCCTACATGTAACAACTAGTTATAATGAGTCCCAATAAACTTACCTTCTAGGTGCCACAAAGGTCTGATATGAGAGACTTCCTAGCCTTCCCCACCCATAGAACGAAGGAGAAATTGACTCAATGATGAGAGTCGCTCCCCAATATTGGAGACAAACTACATTGATAGAGGAATCTCTTGTATAAACGGGTTGAAACTGCTTCTTTAATTGGACTACTTAGGAATGGGAAACTGTGGGAGGTGGCCTCTACTCTCGTGTTCAGACCAAATTATTCACATACTAAATCCTCAGGGCATCCATTGCACTCAGGCAAAAATCTATTAATACAGGAGCTCTGACATCCAGCAATGGATGTTCTACCAGTGGATGTTGGCCAAGGGATCCAAAGGTTCTCCCAACAAAGGTACAGGGCTCTTGCCCTCTGTGAAATGTGCCTCAGGAGAGAATAGGATTACGCTCCAGCGGAGAGGCTACCTCTGCAGCCGAAGATCGCCTTAACATGGGAAGGATTGTATTGAGACCACAACAGTGCAAGTGTACAGTTGGCCTCTGGAATGCCAGAGAGTGTTACCTAATGCCACTAAAACCAATACAAGCAAATATGAGGTCTCCCTTGAGTCAAGCATAACTCCACCGTTCGAGCCACCGCCGCTACACGCTCACCTGCCTGGAACTAAATGAAATGTTCTAGGAGCCGAGAAAAAGGCAGCCATGGTCCGCCTGTATATCCCAAATCTATCTATTGGCTATTGGCTCTCCCCTTGGAGAATAACCCATTGGCTGAGCCACAAGCTTACATCCTCACGGTTAGATGTTACTAAGCCACAGTAAGACCTGTCTCACTATTAACAGGGGGAAAATTAATTCATCGCCCATTTAATATATCCAACATGTGTCTATGTAAAGTACCTATCCACTTAAATATTGCTCGCTGCTAAATACCTATATATCTAATGCTGTCTTCATAGTAGGATCGAAAGGTCTATTCACTGACGGACTGTCAGCACATGAAGGAAACAAGCCAGAATTGGACCAGAGTCCAGAGTCAAACAGCTCCAGAGAGAGTGGACTGTTTTACCTTCTCATCCAACCTGTGCCCTTTTCTAAGCCTAGGGGGAAAACCTGCCGAAGAGTCCCAGGGGCGCCTAAGGATTAAGACTTGTAGAAGGCGCGATGGTGGTGCTATTGGTGAAACTACACCATGTAGTCTGGACATCATTTGATCACAACTTGATGGAACCAAACAACCTGTCACCCCCGCACTGGAGGTGGGGCTGTAGGTGTTGGCACAACATGCCTTGCAGATAGTTTGCATCAGAAGGCTTGTACTCATGGATATCACTTATAGCCTTAAGAAAAATGAGAAAATAAAAAATACTGAGAGAAATACGCAGGACAATTATGGCAGAAAACATGATCCGGGATGGGGTGAGGTGGGGTAGGGAGAAGGGAAAAGGGAAAAGAGGAAAAGAAAAAAAAAAAAAAAAAAAAAAAAAAAAGGAAAAAAAATGTAGTGTGAAATGACAAAAACCAAAGCATCAATAAAAATTAATTAAAAAAAAAAAACAAAAAAACAAAAGGAAAAATTAAAATATGTACATATTCAAAATGGCAACTGAATCTTATGAGCCTACTATCAAAGTGATGTCTATAGTAACTTCAATGTTACAAAGAGAAGAAATTAATTGAGAGACAAAATACAATGATATATGTGTGGTGTGTGTGTGGGGGTGGGTGTATGTGCACACCCATGATTGAAACCTATTATTTCTTTGCTGACCTAAAATGTTGATTTAAAAATTACTAAATTTAGAATAAACTTTCAATTTAAAAGACAAGATGAAGATGAAATAATGATCAAAGTTAAGTAATGTTGTGAAAATAAGAAAACTAAGGACTATGAAGTTAAAAATCTATGAGAAAATACAACTTTAGAACTGCTCTGTCCAAAAACATTAAACAATATATGGAGATCAAGTACCATGGGGAGCTGGGAAAGCAGATTGGGCTTGGCAGATGGACTCTAATTGGTGAAGTTCAACTCAAAAGCTGAAAAATAAAGATAAAAGCATAAAAAAATTAAAGGAAAAATTGTAAAGTTGTAAATTAAGGAGGTAGTGCTAAGAAAAACAACAGATTTATTAGGAAGTTAAATATATAAATTGATATCCAAAGGAATAAAGAAAAATAACATAACCAGAGGCAGAGAGACATTTTCTTTTAAGAACCACAAATTATTATAACTAGTAATAGCAATAAAAGACAGCTAATTTTCCAGAAAAATATAAATTTCCAAAGCATAATGAAAACATAAGTCTAAACTTTTAATTCTCGCAAAAAATGTTTTTGAGTTGGCTCTAAAATTATTAAGGGCAAAGGTCATTCCTTCAGAATAGCTGACAAACCCTGCAAACAAATAATATGCCCTTTACCTTCATAATTAAAATTAAGGCAGAACACTGTCTAGTTCAGTTATAACAAAGATTTAATCAAGCAATATTCATAAAGAAGTTAATCTGGAGCTAGAAACATAATTCAGTGGATAAGAGCATTTGCTGCTCAAACATGTAGATCTTAGTGCAGATCCCAGTATCCCCGTTAAAAAATAAGTAAATAAAAAATCTTGGGCATGACTGTGTGGGCACCTGTGACTCCAGTGCTGTGGGGTGAATGCACAAATACAAAGGTTTCTGGTGCCTGTGAGCATAGCTCCAAGTTCAGTAAGAGACATGTTTCCACAAATGAGGGAAACCATTCACCCATTTGTTTTTCTGGGACTGTGTTACTTCACTTAGCATAATGGCTTCCAGTTCCATTTACCTACTAAGTTCATGATGTTATCTTTTTTTACCACTGAATAGTACTCCATTGTGTAGATGTACCACATTTGTGTCATCCACTCATCTGTTGAGGAGCATTTCGGTTGGTTCCAGCTCTTTGCTATTGTTAACAGAGCTGCAATAAACATGGATGTGCATGTATCTTTGAAGTAGGACGAGTCTTGTAGGTATGTACCCAGGAATGGTATGACTGGGTCAGGTAGGCTCATTTTGAGTCGTTTAAGTGTTTCCACTTCTTTCCATAATGGTTGTACAAGTTTACATTCCCACCAGCAGTGGATGAGTGTTCCCCTTTCCTCACAACCTCTCCAGCATTTGGTGTCGTTTGTTTTCTTGATCTTAGCCAATTGTATAAGGAGTGAGATGATATCTAAGAGTGCATTCAATTTGAATTTCCTTTATTATTAATGATGTTGAATACTTTTTAAGATGTTTCTCAGCCATCTGTAATTCTTCATTGGTGAAGCCTCTATTCAGCACTTTACTCCATCTTTTTAGTAGGTCTAACACCAAATCCCCACTTGAAAGTCAAGCTGAACATTATTGTTATATTTCTTTTTATCTGAAAGCAGCTATGTTGTTATAATGTAAATCTCTTAATAGGCTCTAGAATCCACCCACCACTACTTTCAGACTCTGTAATTACTGTATATGGGTGGAAGGTATGGATTCATGTTTTACAGTAATTTAAAATTAAAAGGGGAAAATGTGAATTCCTAAACATAAAAAAGACTGAGAGAAAGATGCAGGACATTTATGGCAGAATGCATGATCTGGGGTGGGGTGGGGGGAAGGGAAATGGGAATATGTCTAAATTGAACTGAAAAAGTATGTCTGAAATACACAAAACATCAATAAAAGTATTATTTAAAAAAGTGAACTTGTCTTAGATGAGTAAGGCCGAACATGGTAGAACACCATAACCAGTGTAATTCCCCGTGTTAATGTACCACAGATCACATACACACACACACACACACACACACACACAAGTGTGCATGAGAGAGAGAGGCAGAGAAAGGGAAAGACAAAGAGAGACAGAAAGAGTTAATCTCAAGATAATGCCTTTAATGCCTTTAATCCCAGCACTCAGGAACTCAGGAGGCAGAAGCTGGTGGATCGCTATGAGTTCAAGGCCAGCCTGGTCTACGGAGTGAGCTCCAGGCCAGCTGGGACTAAAGGGAGCTCCTGTCTCAAAAATACCAAATTTTAAAAAAAAAGAAAGAAAAGAAAGGAAACTAAGCATGGCCATGTGTTAAGAGCTCACAGTTTTAGGTTAATACAACATATAAACTGGATGAGTGGATTGATACATGAGTGCCCATATTAGAGTAAAATGAACATAATTATTTTTAATCAGAGAAAACTCTGTCATAGTGTAAAGATTCTTTAATAAGATGATTTAAATTTAGAAAATTGTAGCTGCACTATGTCATGCAGTCACAAGAAATGAATAGAAAATGACATTGACTTTACCATAGTATCTTCACTTTTAGTGCATAGAGAGGTAGTCAGGAGCTAATAAAGTTATGCTGAGAGAGCTGTTGTCAGGTAACCCCACTACTTAGTGGGTTTGTGGACATGAGTTTCACAGGTTATTTAAAAAGAGGGGAGGGCTGGAAAGATGGCTCTGAGGTTAAGCATGCTGGCTGCTCTTTTGAGGACCCAAGGTTGGCTCCCATCAACCACAGCAGAGGAGTCTCAAACAGCAATAATAGCAGCTGCGGAGGAATCCAACATGTCTGGTCTCTGAGGGCACTGGCAGCTGCACATGCACAAAAGCACTTGTACATACATAGAAATAAAAATTAAACAAATATTTTGTTTTTTAATTTTTACAGAATTTTAAACATGAGTACTGTATTTGCATCCTTCCCCCTTCCCACTCCCCTAGCCAACTCTTCCCACATAATCACCAACTTCCTCTCAATTTCCATCCTATTCAATTATTATTATTATTATTATTATTATTATATACATGTGCCTATATATATATATCTATATATATATATATATATATGGCACTGAGTCCATTTAATGATCATCGTGTCCATGTGTTTAGGGCTGACCACCTGGGATTGGATAACCTATCAGGGAGTTCATCCCTGGAAAAAAATATTCTCTATCTCTCAGCATTCATTAATTCCCTGTAGCTCTTCATAGAGAATATTATGTTAAAGGTTTTGAAGGACTGGGAGTTGAGATGACAAATATATTATAGACTGTGCTTCAGTAAATAAGAATTCTTGATTCACAATTAGTAGAATGAACAAAGCAGCTAAAAACTCCTGTGTGAATTTAAACTTAAATTAAAAGGCAGTACAAGGTACAAGCATATTTTTATTTATTTATATTAGCCAAAGCAACTTTAGGCAATACATTCAATACCAATGCTTAGAAAGCTGTAGAGATACAAATATGCAAGGAACCAAAACAGTTTCAAAGAGAGCCAAGTGGTCAATGAAATGAAGTACAGAAACTGGAATGAGGGGTGAAAAAATAATGAGAATTGTTAAAACACTAAACATCTGTGCATAAGCTTATCAACAATGAATAAATAAAATTTTTGTTTGTAATGAGGCACAAATTTTTTCTATGCTTCCAAATGTGTACTGATGCTTACATTAAAACAGGATGTATTTGGGTGGGTTCATATATAAATTTCTTAATAATGATTGTTATAAATGAGTTACTAAGTTAAATTAAAGCTCATCTCAAGTAATTTTCATAAAGAAACCTGTGATGAACCAGGGTCTTCAGGGACACTGAGGCAGCAGTTAGCAGCCCCTCCACTTCTGCCACAGGCTAGGCAAGAGCTAGCCCAACATGCTGGGAACCCAGATCTTTAGGGACACTGAGGTAGCAGTCAGCAGCCCCTCAGCCACAGGCAGGGTAAGAGCTGCCCACCTCGCTGGGAACCCTGATCTTTAGGGACACTAAGGCCACAGCCAGGTTGTTGGCATGAGGGCCAAATCGACCCCCTCAACTCCCAGCCAATTAGAGGAACAGGCCTAAATGGCAAGAAGAAATACTTGAATTTCACGTCAGATTACAAACAAAACAAATCAAATCCACATGCCAAAATGCACAAAGGAAAACCAACATGGGAAAAGCAAATAAGAAATCCCCACCAAACTCTGTCAGTTCTCTGGAGGACAATGAGATCTATCTGGAGGTAACCCAGGACACAGATCTTAAAAGAAAATCATAGATATACTCAAAGAAATCTAGAACCTAAAGGGAGAAAATGATCAACTCCGGAAAGATATGGAAACTCTGAAAAAGAAATCTCAGGCTGAAATGAAAAAGGAAACCAAAAAATTAAAAGGAAAGAATGGCCAACTTTGGAAGGAAATGGAAATACTAAAGGAATCTCAGGCTGAAATGAAAAAGGAAGTTGAACACTCATCCAGCCTAGAGGAAAGGGTAGGAGAAAGCTTCAGTAACAGAATGCATGAAGCAGAAAATAGAATATCAACCCTAGAAGATAACGTGGAAGAACTGAAGGGCTCAAACAAAGACTATGAAAATTAAACACACACACACACACACACATACACACACACACACACACACACACACAAGTAGAATAACCAGTAAATGTGGGACACCATGACGAGACCAAACCTCCACATCATAGGTATAGAGGATGGAGAAGAATACAAGGATAATGGTATGGACCAGATCTTCAACAGAATTATAGAAGAAAATTCCTCCAAATTGAAAAAAGACACACCCATACAAATACAAGAAGCACATAGAACACCAAATAGACAAAATCAGAAAAGAAACTCCCCACACCATATCATAATCAAAACACTAGATGCCCAAAACAAAGACAGAATACTGAAAGCCACAAGAGAAAAACAGCAAGTTGCATATAAAGGAAAACCTATCAGAATTACAGCTCATTTTTCAATGCAAGTGATGAAAGACAGAAGAGCTTAGACCAACGTATTTCCAGTATTAAATGCCAACTCAGGTTACTCTACTCAATAAAAATGTCAATTATAATCAAGATAATAGGAAAATCTTCCAGGACATAAACAAGATGAAAGAAGACATCTCTAGAAAACCCAACCCTCCAGAAAATGCTTGAAGCAATTCAGAGGAGAGAGGAAAGGAGCAGCTATTTCAAAAGAGAGTAATTAATGAAGGTATAAACCCTGAAATACAAACAGACCAAAACTGCAAACAAACAAACAAAAAAAGAAACTGAAGGATAGCAATATATATATTAGCCTTAAATATTAATGACCTAAACTCCCCAAACAAGAGACACAGACTGGGAGAGGAGAATGGATTAAGAAATTGAATGCATCTTTCTGCTGTCTACAAGAAACATACCTCACCTTCAAGGACAGGTGCCACCTTAAGGTGAAAGGATGGAAAAAAATATTTCAAGCAAATGGTAACAAAAAGCTAGCAGAAGTTGCTATTTTAATATCAGACATAATAGCTTTCAAAGTAAAACTAATCAGAAGAGATGAAGAGGGTCACTACATCCTTATCAAAGGATCAGTCATCCATGATGATCTCACAATCATAAATATATATTCACCAAACTTTGGTTCACTGAATTTCATAAAAAAAATAAATAAATAAAAAAAACCAAAGGACTTCAAGGTCAATCCCAGCACACTAAGAGTGTGAGACTTCAATACCCTACTGAACCTGTTGGACAGGTCAACTGGACAAAGGATAACAGAGAAACATTTGAACTGAACAACATGATACGCCAAATGGACATAACAGACATCTACTAAATATTCCACCTAAACACCAAATAATATAGTTTCTACTTAGCACCCCATGGAACATTCTCCAAGATCAACCATATATTGGGACATGGAGAAAACCTAAGCAAATAAGAAAAATTGAAATAATTTCATGAATCTTATAAGAGCACAGTGCAATAAAGCTTAATATCAACACCAGAAAGAGCTCTACTAGCTACAAGAACACATGGAGACTAAACAACACACTACTGAATAATGAATTGGAGAAAGGAGAAATAAAGAAATAAAACCATTTCTGGCACTAAATGAAAGGGATGATACAACAGAACAAAACCTATGGGATACCTTAAAACCAGTCCTGAGAGGGAAATTCATAATCCTAAATTATGAATTTCCCTCTCAGGGAGGGAAGCCTACAATAAGAAAACAGAAAGAGCACAAATAAATGACTTAACACGGCAACTAAAAGCACTCAAGAAGCAGCAATAAATGAATCCTAAACCATGCAGACAGGAATAAATAACACAAATCAGAGTGGAAATCAGTGAAATATAAACAAGGAAAATAATAACAAAAAAAATCAACAAATCCAAGAGCTGGTTCTTTAAGGATAAACAAAATAAATATACTTCTAGCCCAATTGAGTTAAAGAAGGAAAGAGCAACTCCAAATCAACCAAATTAGAGATGAAAAGGGAAACATCACAACAGAGAGCAAAAAGATGCAGACAATCCTGTGGGAATACTTCAAAAACCTATACTCTACTAAATTTTAAAATCTAAGAGAAATGGGTGAATACCTGACATCCACCAAGACTTAACCAGGAAGAGATCAACAGCTTAAATTGACCCATAATAAAGGAGGAAATTGAAACTGTGAATAAAAACTCCCAACTAAAAAAAGCCCTGGTCCAGATAGATTCATGGCAGAATTATATAAGACATTTAAAGAAGAACTACAGCCACTACTACTCAAATTATTCAAGAAGATAGGAACAGAAGGAAATACCCCAAATTCCTTCTAGGAAGCCAACATCATCACACTAATACCAAAACCAAATAAAGATACAACCAAAAAAGAAAACTATAGACCCATTTCATTAATGAGTATAGATGTGGAAATTCTCAGCAAAATACTTGCAAACTGCATACAGGCACATAGCAAAAAGATAATCCACCATGACCAAACTGGATTCATATCAGAGATCCAGGGATGGTTCAACATACCTAAATCAATAAATGTCATAAAACACATAAATGGACTGAAAGACAAAAGCGACAGAGTCATCTCAATCCACGTGGAAAAGGCCTTTAACAAAATTCAGCATGCTTTCATGTTTAAATTCCTGGAAGGGTCTGGACTGGAGGGAAAATTCCTCAACACAATTAAATCCATATACAACAAACCCACAGCCACATTATCCTAAATGGGGAAAAACTAGAAGTGGTCCCCCTTAAAGTCAGGAACCCAGCAAGGCTGCCCCACTCCTCCTCAATACAGTGCTTGAAATGCTCACAAGAGCAATAAGACAAGAAAAGGAGATTAGAGAAGTACTAATTGGAAAAGAGGGAGTCAAACTATCCCTTTTTGCAGATCACATGGTAGCTTACCTAAGATACACCAAAAACACCACCAGAAAACTCCTAGAAATCATCAACAGGTTCAGTAAAGTGGTGGGATACAAAATTAACTTTGAAAAATCAGTAGCATTTCTTTCTGCCAATAACACATAATTGGAGAAGTAATACAAGAAGACTTTCCCACTCACAATAGCCTCCAAAAGATAAATTATCTAGGAACAAACTTGACCAAACACACTAACAATCTCTACAATGAAAATTTTAAATCCTTCAAGAAGGGATTGAGGAAGATGCTAGAAGATGAAAGACTCTCCCATGCTCATGGATTAGGAGAATCAGTATAGTAAAAATTACCATCCTGCCCAAAGTAATACACAGATTTGATGCAATCCCAATTAAAATCATCATGAGCTTCTTCACACACCTAGAAAAAAAAATCCTAAACTTCATATGAAGAAACAAAAAGTCTCCAGATAGCCAAAGCAAACCTGAGCAAAAAGCAATACAAGGGGGATTGCCATATCAGACTTCAAACTATATTACAGGGTTATAGTCATAAAAACAGCCTGGTATTAGCACAAAAAATGCCCATAGATTTAAAAAATGCCCACAGATCAATGGAACAAAATTCAGGATACAAACCTGGGTACATCCAATTTCAAAGGGGCCAAGAAGACTCAATGGAGGAAAGACAGCATCTTCAGCAAATGGTGTTGGGATAGCTGGATAACCAATTGTAGAAAAATAAAACTAAACCCCTACCTCTTGCCACATAAAAAATCAACTCCAAATGGATCAAAGACCTCAATGTGAAATCTGAAACTCTGAAAATGATAGAAGAAAATGTTGGTAGTAACCTACAAGATATAGGTGATGGAAAAGACGTTCTAAATCAGACAGCAGCTGTGCAGAAAATAAGGTCAACAATTGACAAATAGGACCTTATTAAACTCAAGAGCTTCTGCACAGCAAATAAAACAAAGAAGTGAAGAGAAAACCCAAAGAGTGGGAGGAAACCTTCACCAGTGGTACATCTAATAGAATACCATTAACATCCAGAGTATATAAACTACTCAAAAAAAAACAAAGGAAAAAGAAAATAAATGACCCCCACAAAAGATGGAGTAAAGAGCTGAAGAGAGACTTGACAAATGAAGAAGTGAAGATGACTAAGAAACATCTTAAAAGTGTTTAACATTGCTAGTAATTAAGGAAATGCAAATTAAAATCACCTCAAGATTTCATCTTATTCAGGTAAGACTAGCTATGATCCAGAAAACAAATGCTGGAGAGGTTGTGGGAAAAGGGAAACATTCATCCACTGCTGGTGGGAATGCAAACTCATGCAGCCTATATGGAAACCAGTGTGGAGAACTCTTAAGAAACTGAAAATGAGCTTAAGGCCTGACTCAGTCACACCACTCCTGGGTATATACCCACAGGACTCATCCTACCACAGAGATATACGCACATCTATGTTTATTGCAGCTCTCTTCACAATTGCAAAGAGCTTGAAGCAACCCAAGTATCCCTCAACTGACAAGTGGTTAGAAAAAATGTAGTACATCTGCACAATGGAATTCTATGCAGCAGTAAAGAAAGATGACAATCTGAATTTTGCAGGTAAATGGAGGCAGCTAGAAGTCATTATGCTAAGTTAAGTAACATAGTCCCAGAAAACAAACTATGAATGGTATCCCTCATTTGTGGAAGCTAGAACCAAATACTTAGTTGAAAGGCAATATAAGCAACATTAATGCTATATTTCTTTTATCTGTAAGCAACTGTGCTCTTATAATATGAATCCCTTAACAAGCTCTAAAATTAACTTACTACTCATTTTCAAACTTTATAATTGTGGTATATGGAAGGAGGTTATGTATTAATATGTTAGAGTAATATAAAATTAAAGGGAAAAATGTGAAGTCCTAAAAATATTTTGGAATTAAAATACAGTTTCTTTTCAGAGGTCATAATTTTTGTATATATGTGATATATATATATATATATATATATATATATATATGCATATTTTGTAGCAATACAAATGGGAGGGAATAATAACAACAAAACAACTGGGTCTAATAACTGACTGAAGCAGTTAACTTCTGCCCAAACAATAAACCTCTGCAGAGAAAAAATTTACAAGACATGTATGGCAGGCTGCATGAACTGGGGTGGGGTTCAGGACATGGAAAAGGGAATGTGTCAAAATTGAACTGGGAAATGATGTATGAAATAGACAAAACATCAATAAAAATATTTTATATAAAAAAGAAACCTATAGTATTCTGAGTCTTACCATTGGCTAGTTGTAATTTAGAAAGATAGAGGTCATAGTAAGGTAGGCCTTACTATAAGTAAGATTTGCATTATTAAGAAAAGAAGCTCTTTAACCGTGTTATTAAATTAAGAAAAAGATCTTTCTCAAAATACTATTGTTAAATATATCATTGAATGTCTACATTTACACACATATGACTGTCACACCATTTGTCACATAGACAATCAAAATATAGTAATTATATTAAATAATGCTTTTTGCATGTTCTCAATTCTCCAACTAGGCACATTGCAAACTTTATGTGTTTGTATGATGAGAATATACAAGTATATGTGTTTGTATGATGAGAATAATTTATGTAAATTATTTGTGTATTTCACAATATAAATGTTCCTAAAAGCTTGCATATGAAATAATTCTTCTTAAAATGATAATCTGTCATTCATGTTAAAGAAGTTTCCTCAAAGGTCTTTCAGGATGTGTCCATCTACTGGACTGGGGTCAAATTTTATAATATAACTCTTTAAAAAACTTTCCCATTCTCTGTAGTCTTTGTTTGCCAATAGTTTCTAAGCTGAGATTCTGCTCTTCCAGAGGGCCAATATTTGGTTCCCAGCACCTACATCAGGAGGATCACCCTACCAGTAACAGAGGAACCCAACACCTTTACCCATTTCCCCACTTCCATGTCCTGTATGTCTAATTTGAGTTTGCATTGGTCTTGACTCACACCAAAGGGCATTTAAGGGATAACCTTAGCTTGATATGCCTTAACAAACATGACATAATTTATGAAGATAGGTGGTAGGGGAACTGGGGTACAGGTAATGGGGGGTCCTAATGTGACCAAGATGTATCATGTAAAAAAGAAAGATGTAAAGAAGGGCTACTGATTTTTGTAAGTTAATTTTGTATCCTGCCACTGTAATGAAAGTCTTGATCATTTCTAGGAGTTTTCTGGTGGAGTTTTTAGCATCCCTTAGGTAAACTATCATATTGTCTGCAAAAAGGGATAGCTTGACTTCCTCTTTTCTGATTATACTCCCTTTCTTGTCTTATTGCCCTAGCAAGCATTTCAAGCTCTATATTGAAGAGGAGTGGTGATAGTGAGCAGCCTTGCCATATTCCTGTCTTTAACGGGAATGCTTCTAACTTCTCTCCATTTAGGATGATGTTGGTTGTGGGTTTCTTGTATATGGCTTTGATTACATTGAGGAATGATCCCTCCAGTCCAATTCTCTCTAGTATTTTAAGAATGAAAGGATGCTGGATTTTGTCAAAGACTTTTTCTGCATTGATTGAGATGATATTTTAGTTTTTATTTTTCAGTCCATTTATGTGTTTTATATTTATTGATTTTTGTATGTTGAACCATCCCTGCATCTCTGGTATGAATCCAACTTGGTCATGAAGATAATAGATGAAAACATTGGCAACCCTACAAGACATAAGCATAGGAGAAGACTTCCTGAATCAGACAGCTGCTACATGGGATGTGAGATCAACAATTGACAAGTGGGAACTCATTAAACTCAAAAGCTTCTGTACAGTGAAAGAAACAATCAGGGAAGTGAACAGAAAACCAAGAGTGGGAGGAAACCTTCACCAGAGATACATCTGACAGAGCATTGACTCCAGAATACATAAACTACTCAAAAAAACAAAGAAGTAAAAAACAAAAACAAAACAAATGAATCACTCAAAAGATAAAGAGCTGAACAGAGACTTCACAAATGAGGAAATAAATATGACTGAGAAACATCTTTCAAAATGTTCAATATCACTAATAATTAAGGAAATGCAAATTAAAACAACTTTGGGATATTATCTCACCCTGATAAGACTGGCTAGGATCAAGAAAACAAATGATACCAACTCTTGGAGATGTTGTGGGGAAAGGGGAACACTCATCCACTGCTGGTGGGAATGTAAACTCAAACAACCATTATGGAAACTAATATGGAGAACTCTGAAGAGTCTCAAGATGAGCTTACCACCTGATCCAGCCATACCACTCTTGGGTATATACCCTCAAGACTCATCCTACTGCTGAGATACATGCACAGCCATGTTCATTGCAGCCCTCTTCATAATAGTGAAGAGCTAGACCCAACCCAAATGCTCCTCAAACAATGAGTGGATAAAGAAAATGTGATACATCTACACAATGGAATTCTACGCAGCAGTCAAAAAAGATGGCATCATGAATTTTGCAGGTAAATGGATGGAACTAGACAATATTTAAGAGGTATCCAATGTTAAGGAAAAAGGCTGAATAGGTCTGAACTAAACTAAAGCAGGGTTTTAATCCAGGGAATTTCTCTCCCGGGCAGATCCAACAGTCCTTCTGGAGTGAAGGACCATCAGAAAAGCACATGTCTGGGAGGCAGGAAGGGCCTTTTATAAGTTAAGGGGAGAAGATGGTGATGTGTTGGAATCGGCCAATCAGGTCAGGTCAGAGGCTGGAAGGTGGGCCTCAGTTCTGGCAGTTACATGGGAATTTGTAGCTGTATCCAGATCTACAAGCTCCAGACTGGAAAGGAAGACTGGTCCAGATGACTCAGTAGCATCCAAGCTGGACTGGAGGAAGCACCTGGCCTGATCTAACATTCCAGACTCTTAGGGTATATAGGGCTACAACTCTGTTCTGGTTATTTCCTGCTGAGCTGTGATGTTGAAGGGAGAGGGAGTCTGGAGTAGGTGGGGCCATGTGCACAGGGGTGTAGACCTCCTGGATGTGTTCCTGGTAGGTTGAAAGTTGAGACAATAACAGGACAAAGGGGACCTGGGACACCACCATCTGGCATCTGTGGCAGTAGGGGGAGCAGCAGAGAACCAAGGCCTAGAAGAAAAGGAGGTGGGAATGAAGGTGCAGAGGGAGAAGGCCTCCATGCCCGGCCATTCAGATCTGTCCGTGAGGGTCTCTGAAAAACCTGAAAGTGGTTGGTCCCAGCTGTTTGATGGACTCTCTATCCTGGATTGGGGCTCTCTTGAATCTGGACAAATGGTACCAATGTGCCTAGCCTAATAGTTTGGCTATTAAGGATGACAATGTAGGGTCCAATCCACCTGGGCTCAAGAGACTTAGGAGATAAAGTTGTTTAATTTTTTATTTTGTGAATATGCAAAATAGTTTTTAAAATTTTTTTCTTCTATTACTTCTTTATGTTTTTCATTTTTTAAAATAAGTAATAATTTATGAGTACAAGCACCCTTCATGTAAAACCAATTTGCAAGCAGCTGTGCCCAAACCCACACAGCCCAAGGGTCCCACCATCCATCTGGGGGGGGGGCTTATATGTACAATCAAGTTGATCAAAAATGTGTCCAGTCTATATTACTGTAGTTTCACCATTCACCCCAATCACGGCCCTTACATTCTATCATGCCCCCTCTTTTGCAGATTGTTCCCTAGGCTGAGAAAAGGGGCACAGGTGGATGAGAAGCAAAACAGTCTACTTTCTCTAGAGCTGTCATTTTGTACTCTGGTCAATTCTGGCTGTTTCCTTTCATGGGCTGACAGTTTGTCCAGGAATAACCTTTCAATCCTACTAATGAAGCACAAGCAATTAGATATATAGGTATTTAAACAGTACTAATTGTTATGGTAGGTTACTTTGGTAAAGACACAGATGTTTGGATGGAATGTTAATCCATGAATTACGTTTTTTTCTGTAAAATATGACAGGGTCTTACTGTGGCTTATAACATCTCCTAACCACTAGAGGATGTAAGCTTGTGGCATCAGCCATGGGTTATTCCTCCAAGGAGAGGGCTACTAGCTAATTAGATTTGGGATATACAGACATATGGCTGCCACTGCTGCACAGTATTTCCAGGCAGGTGAGGTGTAGCTGGTACTGACGGAGGAGTCTTGCTTGACTCAAGGAGACGTATATTTGCTTTTTTGGTTTAGTGGCCTTTGGTAACACTGTCTGGTATTCCAGAGACCAACTGTACACTTACAAGTGTGGTCTCAATACATCTTTCCCATGCTTACATCAGGTCTTCGACAGCAGGCCCTTATTGCCTCTCTTCTTGCAGGTATCCCAGTTTACAAGCAAGAAGCCTTTACATTTTGAGGGGGCTTGGATCCCCTGGCCAACAAGGAGATAAAGTTTTAAGGAGGGCACTGTCCACTGGTGTGAGAGACAGCAGGTCAGTTGTTGTGGACTCCACTGAGGTAGGGGCAGGGAGGCATTTGTACGCATGGGAGCAGAAGAGTGTGGATAGAGAGAGAGGTAAGGTAAGTAGTCTGCCAACGGGGGTGGGGCGTGGAGGGGGACAATCTGGTAGGTTATGTTAATAAGAAAAGGCCATCTATAAAGGAGTTCAAAGGGGCTGAGGCCAGTGGCAGATGGGGCGCAGCACAGAGGCAGGTTAGAGCAATGGGTAGAACAGAGGGCCAGGACAACTGGAATTTGACAGAGTTTCGTGAGTTCCTGTTTGATAAGACCATTGGCCTTCTCTACCTTTCCTGAAGACTGTAGCTGGTATGGAATGTGTCATTTCCAGGAGATGTTCAGGGCTTCTGAACTATCTCAATGACTCTGGAGATGAAGGCCAGGCTGTTGTCTGCCTGGATAGCTCCTGGGAACCCAAAACATGGGACGATGTTCTCTAGGAGTGTTTGTGCCACCACATCTGCAGTTTCTCTGGAAGTAGGAAATGCCTCGATCCATCCTGTGAACGTGTCAACTAGAGTTAAGAGGTAACGGAGATTTCTGTGGGATGGCATGTGGGTAAAGTCAATCAGCCAGTCTTCTCCTAGTTGGTGTCCATGGAGCAGATGCAGGTTAACCTATAAGATATGAGCTCGAAGATTGCCAGGGTTGAAGAGTGGTTCCAGGAATTGGAACAAAGCCCTGGGGCCAATGTGTAAGCTTTGGTGGATGTCAGAGATGACGGAAAGTGCCCGATTCTGGGGGAGAATAAGGAGGTTATTAAAATAAAGCCATCCGTCCTCTGCTGGTGTGGCTCCCTTCCTCTGGAGCTCGTCCATATCTTTAGACTGGTAGTCATGTTTGTAAGGGGGTGAAGAAAAGAATATTCCCAGTGGGTCTGACAGGACCAGAGGCTAGCCCCTGGGCCAGAGTCAGCCCTGGCATTACCCAAGGATGCTGGATCCATGGAGGTCTGGTGTCCCCCACAGTGGATTGTGGCGCCCTCTGCTGGGAGCTGGAGTGACCCCAGGAGTTTGGCTATGAGAGGCCCATTACCGATGGGGGTAACTTTAGTGGTGAGAAAACCTCTTTCTTTCCAGAAATACAAGTGCGTGTGGGCTATAAAGAAAGCATATTTAGAATTAGTACATAGGTTAACCCTCCTTCCGTTAATTAGATGGAGGGCTTGGGTGAGGGCAATCAGCTCTGCCTTCTGTGAGGTGGTCTCCATTGGTAGATGGGCTGCCTCATGCAAACAATACATTCATACACATATGAAAATAAATAATAAAAAATTAAAAAAAAAAGTGCTGGTGGAGGTGACCTCTGCATAGGCCACCTGATGAGTGCCTGAGGCATCCACAAGTGAGCTTCCATCCACAAAAAGTGTGAGGTGGGGGTTGGTCAGAGGTTGGTCCATAAGGCCAGGCCAAGGCTGCTGGAGCACCTCCACCATTTCTGGGAAGAAGTGAGAAGGAGTCCCAGACTGGGCAGAGGTGGGAAGGAGTGTTGCTGGGTTTAGGGCTGGGTGAGGGCTAGGGTAATCTGAGGTTTATCCAGGAAAAGCATGTGGAAAACATGAATACATGAGGGTGCAAGAAGGAAGAAAGAGGAATGACCAAGGAGGTCTGAAAGCCTATGTGGGGAGTACACTGTAGTGGGCTGAAGAAGAGGAAGTCTGAGAGCTTCTCAGGTGAGTTTGGCTGCTGCGGCCAGTGCTCTCAAACATGGCTGACATCACAGACGGTGGGGTCAAGCTGTTTGGAGAGAAACGCCACTGCCCAGTATGAGGGCCCAAAGGGTTGGGCCAGGACCTCGGTGGCCACTCCAAACCTTTCATCCGTAAAGAGGTGGAAAGGGAGTGAAGAGTCTGGGAGACCCAAAGTGGGGCCAGTTGGGAGGGCGTCCCTAGGGAGAGAGAAGCGGTGTTGGATGATGGCAGCATAGGAGAGAGGCCCTGTGGGGGTCTCCTTAGCTGTCCGATACAAGGGTTTGGCTGTAAAAGCAAAATTAGGGCTCCAGTGGTGGAAGAAGCCCACCAAGCCTAGAAAATAGGGGATGTGGTCTGCTGTCTCTGGAGGCTGCAGGTCACATGTGGCCCTGACTTGCTCTGAGGTGAGAGTCTTGGATCCTTGACTCAGCTGTACACCCTGTAGTGGAGGAACACAGCTGGACTTTAGATGGAAAGACATTGTATCCCAAGGGGCCAAGGAAGTTTAGAAGTTGAGTGGTAGACTGCTGAGATTGAATGAGAGAAGGGCTACAGAGGATCAGATTCAAAGGAGGAGAGATCTCGGGGCAAGGCTTGGCCAAGGAAGTGTGGGCTATCCTGGAAGCTGTGAGGAAGAACTTTCCATGTAAGCTGTTCTGCAGACCTAGTGTCTGGGTCCTCCCATGTGAAGGCAGAAAGGAAGTATGAGTCAGGATGTAAGAGCACAGGCTAGAAGGCATCCTTAAGATCCAAGACAGTGAAATGGGAGGCTGTAGGAAGAACATTAGAGAGTAAGGTGTAGGGGTTAATTACCATGGGGTGTACTGGGATGACAGCTTCCTGATGAGGCGAAGGCACCGGAAGACTTATGAACTGGAAGAATGGGGGTGTTGCAGGGTGAGTTAGTTGAGATAGGAGCCCCTGGAAAAGGAGACGGGTAATGATAGGCTTGAGCCCATGGCAGTGAGTTTCAGAGATAGGAAACAGGCCTGGAAGGAAAAGAGGCAGGGTTTTTAAGGCATATCAGGACCAGTGGATAGTGAGAAGCAATTACCTGAGTGGGAATGTCTGATACCTGAGGGTTGACAGGATCAGGAAGGGCAGGGGCTGGACAATCCAGGGTGGGGACCTGGGAGGCTATTAGGGATAAAAAAAGGTGAGAGTCTGGAGAAGGTGTGAGGAACAGAGACGCAGTTGCTTGGAAGTGGCTGAGGTTGTCATGGCCCAGGAGGGGCACTGGGCAGTCGGATTTGACCAAAAAGGAACGAGTGAAAAGATGACTTGCGAGGACACAGGGGACAGGGAGAGTCCTTTGAGGGAAAGAGGGGGTCCTGTTCACTCCTGTGATGGAAATTGATGAGGGAATTGTAGCGCCTGAGTGTGAAGTCAGTACAGAAAAGGTAGCACTGCTGTACAACAGGAATGAGATTGGACTTACTCGCTCCAGATACAGCAAGACTACCAACAGGAATGAGATGGACTTACTCACTTCAGGTACAGCAAGGCTACCAACAGGAATGAGATGGACTTACTCGCTCCAGGTACAGCAAGGCTACCAACAGGAATGAGATGGACTTACTCACTCCAGGTACAGCAAGGCTACCAACAGGAATGAGATGGACTTACTCGCTACCTGGAGCATTAGACTAGGCTCATCGATGGTCAATGGGGTCTCTGAGTCAGGTCACCATCAGTCCTCCTCCAGGCAAAGAAATTCAGAGGCTGGGAGGGATTGGGGTGCCTGGAGTAGTGATCCAGAGGCTGGATCTTCGTGGCGTGGCACAGAGGACGAGCCTGTACCCAGGCACTCAGACTTCCAGTGGCCAGATTGCCAGCAGAGAGAGCACGGCTTGGTGGGAGGCCTGGGGTTTGAGCAGTTTCTAGCCCAGTGACCTCCTTGGCCACACTTGAAACAGGTTCCTGGCAGAATGGACTAGGGCTGGGTCCCTGCAGGATGGGGCTTGAGGGAGCCCTGGGTGTCCCTCTGCAGGAATACAATTGGCTTCAGGACAGCTACCAGGGCTTGGGCATGGAGCATGGCCTTTGGCTGTAGTCAAGCCTGTCGGAAGGTCTCAGCTGCCTCCTGTCAGCCATTAAATACCTTAAACGCCATTCTCATCAAACCTTGCACGGGAACCTGTGCACCATCCTCGGCTCTTTTTAGTTAGTGGTTTTTTTTGTTTGTTTGTTTGTTTTTGCTTTTGTTTTTGTTTTTTTTCTGATATCTGGAAAAGATTGAGAAATAAAGTGAGAAACCAAGACCATGGCTGCTGCTGGGGAGTCAGGGTCAAGGTGCATGTGCTGGGTCATAGCCTCCTGGAGCCAGCTCAAAAACACAGCAGGATTTTCATCAGGCTGTTGGGTAACCTCATGAAGCTTATCTTAATTAACTGTTTTGTTGGAAACAGCTTCCATGCCTCGTAGGAGGCAGGTAACCATGTAGCTCAGCATCTGGCAGCCAGCTTGGTCAGGCTGATAATCCCAGCTGGGTTTCTGGGCAGGTACTGCCTGAGCCCCCATAGAGAGGGCCTGATTTGTCACGTGGTTGTCATCTGCATGCTGTCTGGCTGCTCCCTGAATCCGTATACATTCCTCAGGGGTCAGGGTTGTAGATTGGATCACGTAGAGATCATGCCATGTCAAGTCATATGTCTGAGTAAGGTAGTGGAATTCTTTAGTGTAAGCAGAAGGATTAACAGAGAAAGAGCCCAACTGCCTCTCCCCCGGGCGAGGTCCTGCAGAGTAAATGGAACATAAACCCTAATAATGCCCTCAGCCCCAGCCACCTCCCAAAGGTTGCATAGTAGGTTAGTAGTGTGGTGTAAGTGTGTGTGTGAGGCCACAGGAGAAGAGTTAGGGGGAGTGAAGACCAGGGTGGAGGTTGGGGGCGTGAAGGTGCAGATGGAGAAGGAGTGGGGTACAGAAGGGCTTCGGCTGGATGCTGGAGGAAGTTGGGGGAGCTACAGTAGCAGAGAAAGGAGGAGCAGGGGGAGGGGGAGCAGAGGTGAATGGAGAATGGGGAGGAGGAGGAGGGCCAACTCCAGGGGAAGAACAAGCATGGGGGGGGCAAGAGGGGAAGCTCAGTAACTCTGGTGGCTCGGTGAGAGAAGAAGAGGACCCAGGTTCCTCTACTGGCAGAGGAGTGGCCTCAGCCAGCAGGGCATGAACCGCAGAGCACCGGGAGCAGAGATAGGCCGGGGGATCACAATTCCCAGAAGGCCAGCACATGGGTCAGTTCCATCCACTTGCCCTTATGTAGGCAAAAATTCTCTAGATCCCGGAGGATGGTAGGATCAAAAGTGCTTTCTGGGGGCCACCTGGAATTGTTGCCCAACTCATATTCAGCCAGGCCTCAGAAAGAGAAAGCTAGGCACTTGGGATAAAGGGACTGGCTAGGGTCCAATTTTGAAAAATTTGCAAGTAGACAGTCCAGTGCTGTCTGGGGGTGAGGCTTTGACCCAGAGTTGCCCATTTCTAAGCCTGGAGATCACAGGATGCAGAGAAACGTCTTCCAATGCAGAGACCTGGCAGTGGGGAACGCATGAGGGGGACTTGGGGTGGATGTCTCCAATCTGGCAAGACCCCTCACAACAGAACCTGGTTCTGCAATCCTTCCCCAAAACAGCAGAAACAGAAAAAGAGCTTTCCCTGGGGTCGCAACGACTTTCAGGCAGGAGCTCTGGACAGCAGAAATGAGGTAACAGGAGATGGACTTACCCCAGGTCAGAAACCGGGCGTGACAGGAAAGGAGAGGGGTGTCACCAAACCTCCTGGGCCCTGGGCCCCTCAGGCTGAGGGAAAATAGCTACTCTCCCCGTACAGGCTACCAAGATAGGAGGTATCCTAAGCTAAGGAAAAAGGCAGGCTTTTAATCCAGAGAATTGCTCTCCCAGGTGGAGATAGCCCTCCTAGAGTGAGGGGCCAGCCGAAAAGCACGTGTCTGGGAGGTAGGAAGGGTCTCTAGGTCAGGGAAGATGGTGACGTGTTGGAATCAGCCAATCAAGCCAGGCCAGAGGCTGGAAGGTGGGCCTCAGTTCTGGTAGTTACATGGGAATTTGTACGTGCATTCAGTTCCGCAAGCTTCAGTCTGGAAAGGAAGCCTGGTCCAGATGTGTGGGCAGGCTCCATGGAGGGTGGAGGAGGGCCGGATGTATGGGCCAATTGGAGCTGGGGGTGGGGAGGGCTGGATGCATGGTGCTCAGCAGCATCCACGCTGGCCTGGAGGAAGTACCTGGCCCAATCTAACAATATTATGCTAAGTCAAGTAACACAGTCCCAGAAAAGCAAACATGGAATGTTATCCCTCATTTGTGGATGCTAGCACCAAGCACGGAGTTGTAAGGCAAACTGAGCAACCTCAACATTGTATACCCCTTTCCCTGAAAGCAACTGTGATCTGACAATGTAAATCCCTTAACAGGCTCTAGAATTAACCTACTACTTATTTTTAGACTTGGTAATCTTGGTATATGTATGGAGGACACATAGGAATATTTTAGAGTAATATAAATTTAAAAAGGAAAAATGTGAATCCTGAAATATTATATGGAAATGACAATTTGTGTACAGATGATATAATTTTAGTGTAGGTGTGACATATATATATATATATATATATATATATATATACATATATGCATATGTTGAAGCAGTATAGTTTGGAGGGAACAACAGAAGAGGCACAGGGACCGAGAACCCACTGAAACAGTAAAGTTCCCCCAAGGACAATAATCCTCTGCTTTGGAAAAACTTTGAAAAGGAATCAGAAAAAGATACAGGGCAGGGGTGGCAGGGTGCAAGAACTCAGGTCGGGCGGGGGACATAGAAGACAAGATGACTCTAGATTGGAATGAGAAATGATGTATGAAATGCACATAACTTCAATAAAAATGTTTTAAAAAGAAAAAAGAAATTTCATATCTGAATATATCTGAAAGACGTTGTGTTTTCTAATTATAAATGTTAAAATAAGTGAATAAAGGAGGTGCCAGATCTAGAACACAGTCTCTTCTTTCCTCTTTCACAATGCTTTGAAATTTAATCCTTCAGGTTTAGAGTCATGGATTCTGTCAGCTTCTCAGGGGAACTCGTTTTAACAATTACACAAACTAGAATTTTCATATGTTGACTTTCCTTACAGTCTATGTGGAATACATTTTCTCTTAAGTAGCAAAATCATCAGACGCAGAAATATCCTGAATTTAGAGTAAAATCCAGCATCATCTAAACCCCTTTTGGTAGAGATAAAGAACGTGTCGAACTCTAGGTATATTAACCTTCTATCTGCATATGTGAGTTCTTGAAGAAACCCCAAAAGTTACCCATGCAATAAGTCAGATGCTGCCTAGGTCAAATTCCCTATCATGGAATAGGAGTTTAAGAGAAATATACCAAGGAAAAGGAGGAAGTCCATATACCCTAAGAGGAATCTGGAAGTTTGTTCCTTATAACTCACATGAACAAAGCCAAACACAGCTGAAGGGGAAACCTGGTGTGGAGAACACTATCTCTAGTTTTTCTTGCAGTTCTACTGGTCTCTTGCTCTCTACAGCTTGTTTTAGTGCCAGCTAAATTCCACAGCACATTACTATTTATTGCATTTTTGTAATTCTAGTGCATCCGTTTGTTTCATTTCCTTTTTCCTCAAAATCAAGCTAGGCTTGAAAAATCAAACCAGAATTAATCAATGATTAAGAGATGTCAGTATGATCAAATATGGAAGGGGAAGTCGATGAATTTTGACAATATTTATAAATAGAAAGAAGTGAGAAAATAGTAGAAAATGAGAAAGACAGAGAATTCTGTTTCCACACATCCATTCCTCTTCCGTATCTAGCAATTTTCTACCCTGTGGCTCCAGACAGTGGGAAGCAATGGGGTCCCTCAGCGACCACAGTTCCACGCTGGTTCCCGTCTCTCCTTCACCAGACCACGTTTAGAAAAACAGAGGCCCTCAACAACAATCAAAGCTCCCATTGGACTGTCTGCTTCTCCTCCAGCCTGATGTCTAGGCAGATTTTTTTTCCTAGCCCATGGAAATGTTTTAGCATTAATTTGATCATGGTTTCTTTTCACACTCTCCTACTAAAAAAGGGAATTCACAGAAATTGATGGGGTGCTATCAGTGACATTCTCACAAGTGTTAAGAAATGAATATTATAATGAATTTCAGACTGAATTCTTCAACTTCTTTAGTTCAGTGAGAGCTACACATTAGTCATAGTCTTAACGTGTCAAATGAAAACATTCAAATTCCTAACTGGTAAGTCTCAAACTGTAATCTTTATACTGATGCTATCTATACTCATGCACCTAAGCAGTTTTACATATGTGACTTTATTTCCAGCTCCTTCCCAGCAATGCCCACATAACTGTGGCTCTACCTGCTGTGTGTATGTTACATTTCCCTAAAAGACATTGTTAAATTATTTTTAAATAGTAGAAATATGCCTATCTAGACATGTTAGTATTGAACATTAAGATCAAGTTCTATGGTAGGACCTATACTTCTCTAAAAACATAACTATGTTCTAATTTCTGGGGAGTTAGATCTGA
Source organism: Rhizomys pruinosus (assembly GCA_009823505.1). Classification (NCBI taxonomy): domain Eukaryota; kingdom Metazoa; phylum Chordata; class Mammalia; order Rodentia; family Spalacidae; genus Rhizomys; species Rhizomys pruinosus. The sequence goes on along the minus strand of VZQC01015529.1, from coordinate 1,027,761 downwards.
GAGCAAGTCTGTTGTGTCATTAATGACCATTTATTTGGGATAATTCAATGTCAATTGTGAAAATATATTAAAGCCCCCCCCCAAAAAAACATGGATGGCCACATTGTATAGGGGTGTTTTATAAAAAACAAAGACCAAGGAATTCTAGTCAGTAGTCAGTTCATAATGGCATAAACAACAGAAACTTATTCTCTCATAGAAGTATATACAAACACTTGCTGGATTTACTTTGCCACTCAAAAGTTCAAGAGAAACTCAACCCAACTCACTCATTTCTTGAGTTGCTTGTGTCTTTTCTAGTTCCCTCTTGCTTTTTTTCTAGTGTATCAAATGCTCTGTTTTAACTTTATGCTACTCCTCTTCCATGGTAATAAAATCACAAGCAAGGCTCTTCTGCTTCTTTTCATTTCTCCAAATTATGCCTAACAGGAGGCTATGTATCCCAGTCTGTTTACAATGGAAGGCTTTTAGAACAAAAGGAAAGGAGTGCACTGCATAATATAAAAATGTCTTAAATGTGATTATTAGAGACCATTTTTACAACCCTGTTTCTTGTGATAAATTTCTCATTCGACTTGACTTACTGACCATGGTTTCACATCTCTATCTGATAACCTTTTACTCCCTTTTGTAGCTAACTCCCTGTGCAAAGAAGTTCAACTATCTACATTCTGCCCTAAATAATGATTTTGTTTCATGTTTTCAGACCCAGAAATCCTAGAAGTTGTTTGATAAACAAAGAACTGCCAGATTTTGATTTCTCCCCATTCAATAATAGAGCACCCAAGTTCTTTGGTCTTCATATTCTAAGAAAGATTTCATCATCTTATCTGTAGACCTCACATGCACTAGGTTTTATTTAGCTTTCTCATATATCAGTTTGTAACAACAATTCAAACAGGCAGAACACGCCAATACCATTGAGCAGAGTTGTTCCTCAACAAAAACTCTATTAATGGCTTAAGTCTGCAACCCTCCTAATGAGAAGTCAGGAAGCATGGATTCAAAAAGCAACTTTTGAAGGATGCTTGTACTCACAGATTATCACCTACTGTTAAAAAAAATGAAAAAAAAAAACAGAGAAAGACGCAGAAAAATTATGGCAGAATGCATGATCTGGGATGGGTAGGGGTGAGGTGGGGGGAAGGGAAGGGGATATATGCCTGAACTGAATTGGAAAATGATGTGTGAAATACACAAAA
>VZQC01015529.1:957341-1024416 GCA_009823505.1 Rhizomys pruinosus | reverse complement strand
AAAAAAAAAAAAAAAAAAAAAAAAAAAAAAAAAAAAAACCTACTATATACAAATAGAGGAATTAGAATACCAATAATAGTATTTGGTTCTCCCCTAGGGTCTATAACTTATCTAACTACATGCACTTAACCCTGATAATAGAGCAAGGTACAGGCTCTGACTCCTGAAGTGGGCCTTAAATTAAGTCAGCAATTGGTCGGTTATTGAAATAATATTTGTACCACTATTGAACCAGTGGGCATATTTTTCTAGACCAGTCATTACTGTAGCTCCCCAGGATTTACTGAATGATGACTACTTTTTCCTCTAGTACCATGCATAGCACCTTCCAGCCCTATGAAAGCTCCCTGGTAGGAATGATGCTTCAAGTGATTCAGACAGGGTGATTACTGATCATCCTAATACTCTGAATTGTCTTTTTAAAATGATAACCAACTGTCTTGAATGTATTCATAAAAACTTAAAAATTCACATTGCCTAATGGATTGGTTACACGACTCCTCCCCGTTTTGTACTCAGCCTGCTCCAATCTCTGGAGGGTACAAACCTTTACTTTTGGTAAATAAACTTCTGATGGGAAAAATCAAAACAAAAATGATTGGAAAAGCAAAACTAGGGTTAACTCTCAATCCTTCTCCTATCATTGTGGCCCAGGGCAGGCAGGTGATGGGCTGGTTGACCCTGGTCCTTTCAGTCTTTCTGTGTGGTGGCTGCTGATCTATGGGTGGATCCAGGACAAACAACATCCTTTCTCACCAGCCATTTCTTAGAGCTGATGTCAATATTGTGAACCTTTGAATCAAAAGCTCTTACTTCCCGCTGATCTCATTGTAGGACATTCCAATGACAAATTTAAACTTGATCATCAATAAAGCATATTGTTCTGGGCAGCAACAACAAAGTGAATGTGAAAGTTGCAGATATTGAGCTATCTAAGATGTGAGTTCCAGAAATTGAAGTTTTCATTTATCCCAGAAAGCTCTTTGTTTGAGTGTGTACATTCTAATAAAATGTAAAAAGCTGGTAATACAATTGTTATACAAAAAGACTTTCTCCCCAAACATTGGCATGTTTTCTTGTTTGGAGTATTCCAAAGAACTTTCTAAAGAGTAACAATGAAGCATTGAATTGGAAGAACAACTTTGAGAATTTGGCTGCAGTAAAGCAAATTACAATAACAGGTTTATTACCAGATGAATAAAAATAATAAACAAGTTGCTCTCCACTTTATTAGTAAGGATTAGCAGTATATGAAGAACATATGTGAAATTCTACACATAAAGACAAGTGGAACAGTTTCCCTTGGAAAATCAGTTATGCATCTCAAGTGATTTCCCCTGAGAAAGTTAAATATCTGCTCTTGCCCTTGTCAGTTCACATCTGGTATTCTAAAATCCACTATTTGCCACCTGTTTCAGCCTCCTCTTCAATCTGTCCAAAATAGCTAAAATAATCTTTAAAATGTCTTCTGTAACAATATCAGTTTTTCCCCGGAGAATATTTTTCTGTGTTATGTCTTAAATCAATGTTTCTATGAGACACAGGAAACATTTTAGTAACATTTTTCTCAGCTTCAGAAGAAATAATCACATTTAATAGAAAATACACTTTAAAATCTTCTCACAGACCATGATAATTCACTGCACTTTGCACAATTGAAACAAATAAAAAATAGTGATGGATCATCTATAGTCGTATCTATGCAAAAATTTCAAAGTTGTACTGGAGAGACAGTGTATCAGGTGAAGGCACCTGCCACCAAGACTGATGGCCTGACTTTGATCCCTAGGAAACAGGGTGGAAGGAAAGAGCTGATTCCAATAAGTTGTCCTTTGACCCCACAAACAAACTATGGCACATGTATGACAATACACATACATATATGCACAAATAATCAAACAAAATACATAAACAAATTTTAAAGGACTTTTGTTCATTCATCTTAATGCCTTCTATCCTTTCATAGATCTTATTCTAAGATAGAAGAACATAAGATCTAGACAGTTTGAGAATCTGATACAAAGTGAAGTGTGTTCTCCCATGTGGTAGGGTGGAGTCCCAAACACTCTAATATCTGTGCCAATAAGAAAGGAGACCAGTATCTCTGTGTCTAGAGTGTGTCTCAAATTGTTAAGCACATCATTTCTCATAATCTTCACAGCTATTCATCATTACTTTCTTTAGCTGAGGACTAATACCAGAGAGTCTAATCCACTACTAACAGTCATTATGTTAGCAAAATTTATTTCTTAAGTTTCATATCCTCACTTTATTACAGGTAATACCCACAAGACCACCAGTGAGGGGTGCCTAAGATCATGACAAGAACGATGTAACATACACAAGCATTGCAAAAGTCCTTCGATAAACAAAACAGCAAACCACCCCTAAGTGACACTCAGGCGGATACTTAAACCTTGTACATGGTAGATAAAGAATGATTCACATCCAGGGAGGGACAGTGTAAGCAACATTCCTCATGCTAGTTAGAATAGTGTATGATTTTAAATGTATAGATTGTTTACTTTGTAATTTTAGATTTACTATTTTCAAGCCACTTGTGAGTGTAAATAACAGAAACAACGGACAACAAAGTCAAAAATGGCAGCATGAGAGAAGGGATAAGAAAATGACTCCATGGATAACATGGTTACCCTACAACACCTAAGTTTCGAAAACACATGTAAAAAGTCAACCATGGCAATATCCATCTATAAGCTTGGTACTGAGGAAGCAGACACAAGAGGATGCCTGAGGGTCACTGCTGACCAACCAGCCAGGCTAACTCAGAGACCTTGTCGCTAAAAACAAGGTGGAAAATTATTTAAACAAGCACCAGAGAGCAACTTCTGGCTTCAACAGACATGTGTGCGTGTATTGACATGCACACCACACAAACATGTACATATACCAACACCACACACATGCACACACAGGCAACTGTCCCAGGTAAAGAAAAATCATTTTACCACAGAAATCTGAGCTTCCTCTGGCTGTTGTTCTTTTACAACTAATTACTCTGTCTCACACTGAAAGAGCTTCCAGTAAAGTTTCAAGTCCATGTCCATATGTTACATTCACTTGACAAGTTTTCCAATGGTTTTATTTTTTATTTTATGAGTATGAATGTTATGCCTACATGTATGTATGTATGTCTTTGTCCTGCATTGCTGACACAGGACAGAAGAGTGTGTTGGATCCCCTGAATCTGGAATTAAAAACAGTCGTTATCTGCCATGGGAGTGCTGGGATTCTAATAGCCAGTGCTCTTAACCACTGTGATATCTGTGTACCCCACCTCCATTTAACTGGCTATTAGTGATTGGACAGAGTATTACTGTATTATTACTGGGAAATATGCTACAGTATCAAAAAAAATCCTATCAATCTTGACCTTGAAGAGCTCCTAGGAGAGAAAAGACACAATAAAGTGCAACAAAAATACAGAAAAAGATTGCACAAGGTTTAGAAATCAAGAAAGCATTGTTTAAAGAATATGGAAGAAAACAAAAATTTAAAGAGAGGGTGATTACTAACCTTCAAACTCAAAATAGTGATGCCAAAATATTGTTTCATTTTGCCTGACAATATTTTATCATAAGTATGGGTAACATATCTGTCAAACATGGTAAGAATAAATTTAATTCACTTAAGTATGCATGAGTGCAAGAGGGAAGGCTTCATGTAGTTAAATGAATAATGGAAAATCACCAGTAGCAATCAGGAAGTGTTTGCTATCAAGGATAAATTTCATTGTATGTGATGCCAACTTTAAATGTTGTACCTAACAAGGTAACTTGCAGTATCCCTGTTTAGTAAGTGGTCATGTGCTGTGTCAAGGAGAAATAAGTGTTATGTTACTTGGAAATAAACAGAGAACTATTAAAGAAACTGAAATCAAGAAACAGAATTGTTCTTTGGTTAAGATATCTTAGTCATCACTTAATGAACATAATAAATCTGTACAGTTCAAATGTCATGTTCATCTACTGTGAAGACTCCTGATACTAAATTATGTTCATATTTGGAAGCTGTAACATTTTTACTTTAAACTATCACCAAAGCCATGCAATTTATCCTTCTGCAATTTAAAAACCAATAAATAGATTCATGTTAAGGAATTATAAAGTAGCAATTTGATGGAACTTTTCTTGACAAATTAGCAAAATTTTGGAAAGACTGATCTCATTGATTAACAACACTGCATCTGTTCATTTCTCCCTACTTAAATACACATTAAATAATACTGTGTGTGTAAAAGTTTAGATAGGATATGTACCAAGTATGGATTTAAAGAGTCTTATTCTTGGTGAATTACCAATCTACTTAGAACATATGGGTTCATTATTCTAATCCAAATTTATCATTTTCAAGTTTAAATAAATTGGCTTTGAAACATGAATTTAGAAAGGCAAAAAAGACTAATCAAAGAGGATCCTAAGATTTCTTGCCCCTGGAGAAACATACGGATGTTATTTAAAATCAATTCAGAAAAAAAAAGACAGGTTGAAACTTCTTACTTAAATCAAAGTGTCTTTGCAGTACTACACATGGCTTGATCATTAGAAGACATGTTTCAGCTGGGAGTTCACACTAGCAATCTACATAAACTGACTGGCTGGTATAAGCAAATAAATGGAGTTTTTGAAAAGGTATTGGACAGTTCCCAAATTCAAATTACTGGGAAGAGCAAAGCGGGGGGGGGGGGGTAAACAGACGCAACATAGAATTTAGCCAAAAATCCAACAGTTAGAGAGGAGGTACATGACCATATGAAAACAGTTTTACAGGCTCCTGGGGCCTTGTTCATATGAACCTTCAGCAGTGGTGTCAGCACGCACAAGACCCATGAAAACTCAAGAAGAATAAACAAACAAACAAAACAACAACAACAACAACAACAACAACAACGAAGAACAGCACAGAACTATGGAAATGAACATCATGTCCAAAATCTTACCCAAAGAGCTATTTGCAGCTGATTACTGCTGGGTGAGGGAGAGTTAATCTTCTTAAAGTGAGTGTCTCTGGATAGGGTGACTAGACTTCAGTGGATGAACTGGCACTGAGGAACATCTGGTGACACCAACGTGATTCAGTAAGCCTAAGCGCAAATGATAGAATGCATGAAATCCAGTGGGGGGTAGAGACTATGGAAGCGTGCCAGTGGAGGAGGGGGTATAAAGACGGCTGTGCATGAAACACACACAAATTCAATTAAAAACTTTACAAAAAAGAAAGAAAAATCTGGGCTAAATTTTGCCTTTGTGAAATAAGAAAACTAATACCAAAACTCTTCTCAGTTATCCTTTTGGATTTGTAACAAGTATTCAAAGAAAGTGGATTTGTGTGAGACTTTGCCCAGGTAGGAAATAACTACATCAGCAGCTTTAGGCTACAATTACTTGTAATAAAATGACAGTGATTAGATCTTAACAGCCTATATGATGATCCCCTAAAAAAGTCTCATTTCCTAAGCACCTTCCAGAAAAGACTGTTTACAGTTACCTCATGAAAGAGACTAGTCCTGCTGGGCGTGGTGGCGCACACCTTTGATCCTAGCACTTGGGAGGCAGAGGCACGAGGATCTCTGTGAGTTCGAGGCCAGCCTGGTTTACAGAGTGAGTTCCAGGACAGCCAGAGCTACAGGGAGACCCTGTCTCAAAAAGACCAAAAAAAAAAAAAAAAAAAAAAAACAAAGAGACTAGTCCTGGGAATACACATTGAGCAAGTTCTACCCACCACCCAATCACTCTATTACCCTGAAGTATTCCCATGAAGAAAGCAAATCAGAGTCCACCAAGTCAACACCCTATTTCTGGAGAAGAAATTCTCAAACCATATTACAGGTGTAAAGACCATGATCTAAGGGCCTCCCTCATTATATTTATTATTCATTAAAGTTTAACACAAAAGCAAATGAAGCAAGTGTCAATTAAGTTTTAAGGAAATAGTTTTAGGACAAAACTTTGATGGAGAGGAATTATTGAAGAATAAAAACTGTCAAAGAATGGTCCTAGGGCAAGCCTTAATCTGTATACCAAGTGTTGTGTGAAGCCACAAATGCAGATTATCACCAAATTCTTGTGCTATATAGCATCATAATGACAATATATTATGAGCTCCCCCAAGACGGGCAAAGGCATAGAAACGCTCACTTTGCAATCACAAAATGTCCAAGTGCCCTGTTCCAATGATAATAGGTTTACAAATCATTGACTGATTTGTATTTTATACTTATTACCATTAACTATTGATGGTTTTAGAAGAAATTTAGACTTTGAGGTCAGAGTATCATGCCACAAGGGACAAGAGGTAAACAACACCAAGATTATGGCTCATTATCTAGAACAAGGAGCTATATATAGCATATAACTCAGACCCACTCTCTCCGCCTCCTGAATTTGTAAAGAAAATTGCGTTGGAACATAACTCAACACTTTCATTTAGCATGTTGTTTAAGGCTGGTTTCATTCTCGTGTGACTGTTCCTGGGGAATTGTGAAAAAACGTCTACTCATCACAGATAGGGAACCAATGACAGATCAAGGGACAGATACCATCAAAATCCAACTTAATGAACAAAATGTTTTTTGGGGGATTACTTACAGGAGTATGAGTGAAGGGTGACTTACAGGAGCACAAATGACTCAAAGAGAGCTGCTTCACAAAAAAACCCATCCAGCATATAAAAAGGAAACCAAAGTGGGGTGTGGTGGCACACGCCTTTAATCCCAGCACTCTGGAGGCAGAGGCAGGTGGATTTCTGTGAGTTCAAGGCCAGCCTGGTCTACATGGTGAGTTCCAGGACAGCTGAGGCTACAGGGTGAGCCTGTCTCAAAAAGTAGCACCGCCCCCGCAAAAAAATGAAAAAGGAAACCTAAGGTGCAGCCTGCAGGCAGCTCAAACAGTGTCTTTTTCTGGCACCTCAAATGGTCCTTGCCTCTTGTAGGCAGAGCTTGTTTGAGGAATCTCACATTATTATACACATTCTGTGATTTGTTAGAATGATTCACAAACCTGAGAAATAATTACACTAAAGCACATGTTTGTTATAGCAAAATGATATGAAGGATTAGCAAGGTCAAGAGTTCAGAAGAAGCCACCTGTATCAAAAGTGTGCCCTCAGAGAAGTCACACAAAATATGTTCTCCAGCAATAAACCATGGCATATACAAAGTGCTTTTGCCTAGGAAGCCACTGTTGTCTCAAAGTGCAGAATTTTGCAGGGGACAGCTAGGTAGGAACACTGACCCATGTGACTTGGTCATGGCTATCAGAAGCTACAGACTCTGGGAAGGAAATAGCGTCCATCAGAAATAACACTGCATGTCCAAACTATCTAGGTTCAATATCCTTTAAACCACAGGTTAGCCACACAGACAGGCCTTCCTGAAGAGATGCTAGCTCTGAACACCCAGGCTTCGGGGGTGTACTGAATCCATCCTTTTTAGAGGGGAGGATGAATACATTGTCTCCAGGTTTCAAGTTACCTTTATGAAAAGAAGAGTATGTACAAATCACTAATCATATAACAACACACAGATGATGACCTTCCCAGGATTTCTGTGTAACTCAAGCCTTGATTTGCTTCAAAACATCAGATCTCAGCTATAAATATTTTACAGGACAAATAGACCATCAGAGAGCTGGGGATTAGATGGCTTAAGCCTGTGGAGTATCTCATTTCTCTGGACACAGTGTCTGTTTCACATATGCTAATGGTTTTGAATATTTGGCCAGAAGTGAGGTATAGGAGACTTGTTTTGAAGAAATTTTCCAAGGTCCATTCTCTCTCTGGTTTGACATGTAATTATGAGTCCTGCTATTATTTTGTCATTTTTGTCAATGTTAAGAAAACTCATGTATCATAAATAGACCATATTAGAACTGTTAGATAAGTAGAGAGAGCAGAGAGCTAGGAACTTGACAACATGTAACTCTAAATAAAACAGTTCTTCTAATGCTGGTAACCTCTGGATTTCGTGTGTGTGTGTGTGTGTGTGTGTGTGTGTGTGTGTGTGTGTGAAAATTATGGCACAAAACATTATATAATACATATTCTTCATATTTGGAAAAATATTTTCCAAAATCATCTTTCAATCAAACTGAGTTGGTATTATTCCTTGTTGGCAAGAAATTTTGGGGGTGGGAGGGATTTTGAGACAGTGACTCCCAGTAGTCCCAATTTTCATGTTACTCATTATGTAGAACAGGCTGGCCTCGATCACACAGAGATCCACCTGCCTCTGCCTTCCAAGTGCCAGGATTGAAGGTCCTCACACCACTCGCAGCTGCAAAATATATTTTTTGGCTCATAAAATAGCATTTTTCTTCTCTTCTGCAAGTGAGAAACCAAGGCAAAGAGAAAGTTGACTAACTTGCCTACAGATGCAACAAGAATAAACAACAGAGTCAGGATTAATTAACAATTCTTTTTGTGTCCAAAATCCGTTTTGTGTCTATAGCCCAGCCACTAAATCAGAAGTTTCTTTTTAGCATCATCCCTACCAGAATCAAGTGTGTGCCTGAGATCTAGAGTGCATTCAAAAACCACACAGAACTTTTCTGTGACATCAATGGCTTCACCAGTATTCTGGTCCCACAAACTGGTTACTGATCCTCACTTAATGCACAAGTTCTGTGAAGAGCAAATTGACCAGCCCTTTGGCTCTGCATTTTGCTCCTCTTTAGCCATGTTATACAGTCTCCATTTTTCCCAAGACATAAATGCAGTGAAGTTTTTATTTTCAGTTTAGATCCCTGAAGAACTCCAAAGTTTAGTTTTAAAAAATGATATCAGAATAAAAGCTTTCACTTGGATTTAAATTCTTCTTGAAACTATCTCAAATCATTTTACTTGTCTTGCCCATAATTGTATTTATCAAATATTCATGCTTATATACCATCTCAATTATTTTCATAGAGGAAAAATTCAACCACATATGCCCCCGGAAAGCAAAAGGTGAAGTATAACTGTGGGGAAAAATTCTTTTCAAATATTTTCACACTGTGAGCCTATTATAAGTGCAAAAAGATTAAAGATACAGCATAAAGGTATGTATTTAAATGACTACAAATAACTGTTTAACTGGAACTGCCTAGAGTACATCACTAGCCCCTAAATGATCAAAGGCTATTGCTGCAGGCAAGGTCCAAAACCACCTGCTTATATAAAGAACTTCAGATGACAGCACTGATTTTACGCATGTATACTGATATTTCTTGAAACAACTATGTAAAAAAATCTATCCAAAACTGACAGAAGGCAAACAGATTGGGAGTTGAGGCTTCAATTCTACCAACTCATCCTTTTGCCTTATATAGAAATGCAATAGTTTCTTACAGCATTTCACAAATGCTGTATCCTCTCATTGTTATCTACAGGAAGAAACTCAAAGTTTTTGAAACTTAAATGATCATTCTTGTATTCACAAAGGAGAAGCACAAGCATATTGTCTCTTCTAATCCATGCGGCTTCTGGATTCCAAGTGTCTTTTTGAATTCATTGTATCTCCCCCACCAAGATCAGCTATGAGTCTGAGACCTGTAGTACATTTTGAAAACACATAGGTATATTATCATTAGCTTTTTGCTTTTGCATTCCTACAACTGAAATCAGATTAGTTATTTTATTGCTCTTTTCTACTTTGTTATAACTTTATATGAAAAGCCATGGTAGTTACATTATTTTTATGTTTTTTCAGTTGTCATAGAAAGAAATATATATAGCAACTTAATAATGCACCCATGCCATACACACAACTAATATGTTATCTTTGGTTATAAATAAACATGTATATAATATATGTTTTATATGTGTCACATATAGATCATGGACATATCTTACCACACTGGTCATTATTACAGTTAACAGGGTTTACAGCTGGCGAAGACTGTTGATGAGTTTTTTTTTTTCCTCAGCAGCCTACAAAGAACCTTCCAGTGCTATGAAAGTTCACCACCAGAGATGAAGCTTCTTACTCAGTACTGACTTGATTTCATGTCTAGTGAACTATATATGTATTGTTGTCAACAACAAGGTCTTACTATTGATTAGTTCTGTTGAGCACCCAAAAACATTGGCAATAACCTGTATTTATTTTAGGCAACTCTGGGATACCTCTGACTAACAACTTAAAAGAAGGTGTCCCACACCTAGTACTGGTCTTTTTATTTACCAAACTATGTCTTCTGGGATGAGCATAATCCCCTGTGTGTGGCAACATCAATTAGCACACATGGACAGTACACACACATGGACACACAGAAATGAAGCTTACAAAGTAGCAGGTTTCCATGACTTTTTCAAACATCCTTAGAGATGGTTATCACTTCCTCAACCCCCTCTTCTGGTCTCCCCTCCTGTCATAGTTGGCTTCTGTTGTTAACTTGACACCTTAGAAGATGGAACCTCATTGGTGAATTTCCTCTATTGGACTGCCTTTTCTTTATGCTGTGAAACAGCATAAATGTGAAGCATTTTCTTGATTGTTGAGTGATGTGGGAGGGCCCCAGGCTCACTATATGTGATGCTGCCTGTGGACAGATCGCCCTGGATTGTATAAGGAAGAGGCTAAGCACAGGTCTGAGGAGTAAGCTAGTAAACAACATTAGTCCTTTGTCTGTGCTTTACTTTCTGCCTCCAGGGTCCTGCCCTGAGTTCCTGTTCTGAGATCCCTCAGTGATACACTGTGGGAGACCCTTTCTTCCCCAAGGTGGATTTGGCCAGAGTGACTTTTTTATAGCAGTAGACAAGTGTACTAGTTACCTTCTGTTCCCCCATCCCAGTACTCCCTCTTTTCCCTTTACATCTCCTCTCACCCTCTAGAGCCAATCTTTTTTTATATACTTTAATTGAAGTTTTGTGTATTTCATACATCATTTCTCAGTTCAATTTAGACTCACTTCCCTTTCCATATCCCCCACCCAAGTTCATGCATTCTGCCATACATGGAAGAGTCAATGCTCTCTGAGGTAAATAAAATCAAATCTGTAAATAATAATATTTATAATATATATAAATTCTAAGGCCAAATATTTAACAAGCTCAATGGAGAATATATATATTCAGACTTCCACATTAATGAAAGGATTAGACCAAACACTTTCTGAATGATTGACTTCTATATTGCTTTCTTCACCTTCTGAAAAACAACATAAAATGTTTTACACATAGCAGTTAGTGAAGAAACTGTAAAACAATTACATGTACACACAGCCATTTCTTTATTCCTACTTAAAACTATTAAATACAATGCTTTGGGCTGGAGAGATAGTGCAGTTGCCGAAGTGCAAGCATTAAGATCTGAGACTGATCCTACTACGGAACTCATGTTAAAACCCAGTAAAAGTCCAGCAAGATATGCCCACTGCTGCAATTCTGGAGTGTTATGCAATTAACCAACAACTTTCTTTTTTTAATTTTATTTATTTTTGTATGTGTACAAATGTACTGTCTGCATGTAGGTTTGTGCACCTGTGTCGTGCAATGCCACGGAGGTCAGAAGAGGGTCTCAGATTCCCCTGGAACTGGAGTTCTCCTGGAATTGGAGTTACAGATGGTTCTTAGCTGCCATGTGGGTGCTGGGGATCGAACCTGGGTCCTCTGCAAGAGCACTAGGTGGTTAAACGCCTTTAATCCTAGCACTTGGGAGGAAGAGACAGGCGGATTTTTGTGGTTAAGAGTGCTTGCTGCTTTTCCTGAGGATCTGAGTTTGATTAATAGTACTTTACATTATTTCATAGCACTTTTCCAGAATTCTGGCTCTTACAATCTTTCTAGCTCCTCATCATCAGGGGGTTTGTAACCACCTTTAACTTCAGTTCCATAGTAATCAACCCCATCTTCTGGCTTCCATGGGCATCCACACACACACAGGGCATATACAAACAGACAGGTATATACAAAAATAAAAATAATATTTAAAAATTATTTTATTATATATGTATGAATGTTTTGCCTGCATGTAAATGTACCCTTGTAGTGGAATCTCCACAGTTGGTAGAAGAGGGCATCAGATCTCCTGGAACTGGAGTTACAGATGACTGTTAGCCCTATGGGTGCTAGGATTTGAATGTGGGTCATCTGGAAGAGCATCCAGTGCTTTTAATTGCTGTGCCAACTTTCCGGCCTAAATTGTTTTTTAAGTGGGCATTAGCATTACACAAATTCCTGGGGCTGCATAGCCTAAAGTGACAAATTCCAGGTTATTGAGTAATGACACATCCAAGGTTGTTTGCTGGCTTATAACCTACACATGCACTTGCAAACACATGCACCCATATACATGAACACATACACAGAAATAAAAGTTTTGAAAATGAATGGCATACTTGCATTTCTAATGCTGTACTCTTCAACCCAGAGCTGAAACCAAGGCATTCTTCCCTTCATCAACTATAAAGATTATGACGGGAACTAAAAGGCAATTCTGCTTCTGATGTGTAAGACAGAACTCAACACAGCTTGTCCATCTGCAGATCTTAAACTTTCTGTACTGCCATCAGGAAGAACAGTATGGGTTTTGTCAATAAATTCGGTAGAGTTGACATTGATATTTAATACACACAGTGAGCAGAGATTTACAGCATACTGCCACGTTTACATAAAGTTTTTCTATTCCAAATAAAGCAAATTGGAGAATAATAGAAGCACTCTCCCTGAGGAAGGAGACCATTCACACAGTGTTATAACAGAAGCAGCTGGGATTTTTTTTTATTTCCTTTTTTCTTGCTGTTAAGGGAACTCATGGCATGGTGCATGTGTGGGAGTCAAAGCACAACTTATATAAATGGGTCCCTTCTTTTCATTATATAGGCTCCAAGGTTCAAACTTGGGTCATCAGGCTTGCATGTGTTTACTAACTAATCCATGTCATTGGCCCACATCTGGGGTATTAACTAACTCACCTTTAGAGACTAAGAAAAGATCATCTGAGAGGCTGGTGAGATGCCACATACAAGGAGAACGAAAGACAGAGAAATCATCAATAAAAGTATAGGAACAGGTATGGCTTGGTGGTGGATTATGGGCTTCCTTTTAGCCAAATTTAGAACTTTTTTCTTCGAAAGGATAAAGGGATAAAAAGAGTTCTGATTGGGTTTGGTTTTACACTATTTTATTACAAAAAAAGAAAATAAAGTGATAACAACAGATCATTTCTCTTCTTTTCTCCTCCCTAACAGAGGTCAAAACTCTGAGTCCATTTCTAACTCAGTAAACAAGACAAAACCAGCTGAGATGCATCGTTGTGCTGTGTCTCTGGAATTACATTACCTGGATCAGTTATGTCTAATAGGACCACCTCAATACTGGTCATCTTTTTATTTTTTATTTTTATTTTATGTGTATGAGTGTATTGCCTACATGTACATAAGTGCATCCATGTCATGAAATGCCTGAAACAGAGGGTCAGAAGAGAGCGTTGGATCCTCTGGAACTGGAGTTATGGACAGTTGTTAGCCACCATGTGAGTGCTGGGAACAAAACTCAGGTCCTCTACAAGAACAGCCAGTGCTCTTAACTGCTAAGACATCTTTCCAGCCCCAGTATTGATCATCTTTACTTGCACCTGCAAAGACCTCCTGACTCATCTTCCTGTCACTTTCGTACTTTCCAACACATTTACCATTCCCCACTTAAAAGTATCACTTTAAGACATATACTGTGGTGCAATTTGCTGTATGATTTCCTGTTAAAGAATACCGAATACTTGATCTCTTTCATAAGCTGCACGGTTTTGATGCTGTAAGTCTTTCTTAGATGCTAGTCTGCATTTTCTTTCTTGTAAAATCAATTCTGAGATTAAAAATATTAGGTTTAGATAGGTTTCTCTTGATATTGTAGGCAGTGGTGACATCTGACTTATACAGATGGTCAGCTTGGACTATGAGAAAAAGATGAGTCAGCTGGACACACACACATACACACAGTAACTATTGATAGATAGATAGATAGATAGATAGATAGATAGATAGATAGATAGATAGGAATGGAAAACGTAGTCTCCCTTTGATACATCAATAGAATTTTAGTGACTAACCTGAAGGTACCACTTTGGCATCTTAACTCAATCATTGCTAAACGTGTCTGTCTGTGTATGAGCTACTTCATTTGATAAAAGAGAGTAACGGTAGGAGTATTGTAGTGCTTAAGTGAATTATTACATATGAGTAGGTGTACATACACATTCTTACATCAGGAATAATGTTTGTTACTAAGAAAGCATTCCAGGGGAAATGGAATAGATCTGACAATGCAGTACACTTTGTTCTTCTTTAAGTTTTTTAATTACTGACTAAGCTAGCCTCAGACTTTTTGATCTCAGCTATATCTGAGTAGGCAAGGATGCAATGTTTCCAGGAGAAAGGACAGAAATAACAAACACTTCCAAAGCAGGGTGGTTAATTAATTTTTTATTTTCTTTGTTTCTCTGTTAAGGGGAAAGTAAGTTTCCTAAAATGTTGCTAAGACAGGTGTATGCTTTATAATTTCTCCTCCAGAATACTAATCAGTTTCAGGTTAGTGGTTTTGTTTAGCTTTGTTCTTTAATCAAAATATTTTGTCAATAGCCATAACCATACTTTCTTTCTGTGCTGTATTCAGTGCTGAATTAATTCTCCTACTGACATCCATTGTTTATTATTAATAGACTATCTGACCCAAAAGGGTGCAGGGCTTTCCACGTGTATTTCCCATCCTCATGCAGTGCCTAGTAATAAATCACAAAATAGAAGTCTTTCAAATGAAGACTTGAGAGCATCTTCATTTTCATATTTTAGCAGCGTATAAGTCCACAAAAATACAACTATGTTTCCTCCTTGACTTTGGCATGATGCCTTGCATTTCAGAAAATTGTGATGTTTTCTATTTTATGTACATCAATTATTTATATTTTCCCTAATAAAATTGATATACTACATTTTTATTTGCATGAAATTATTTTTTATTTATTTATATGTGTGTGGTATATATACATGTTCATGTGTGCAAGTCTGGGCACATATGTGTATTACATGTATGTCTGTGCATGCAGGTGTGTGTAAGCCAGAGGTCAATGGTGTTTATCTTCCTTAACTGCTATCTGTGTTATTTTTGAGATAGGTCTCTCACTGAACCTGGACCTCAGCAAATCAGTCAGACTGTCTGGGCAACCAGTGTCAGTTATCCTCCTGTCTCCAAATCCCTAGCTGGGATTGCAGGCCATACCTGGCCTTTATGTGGATGCTGGGGTTCCAAGCTAATACCAACCTGCTTACATGGCAAACACTTTACAAACTAAGCCATCTCTCCAGATCATTAATTAATTTTTAAATTTTTTATTTTATGTGTATGAGTAATATTTGCCTGCATGTGTTTCAGTAGGCCATTTCTTGCTATGCCAGTGGAGGCCAGAGAGAGTGGCAGGTCCCCTGGAAGTGGAGTTACTTATAGTGGTTAGCCACAACCTGAGTCCTGGGACTAGAACCCATGTCCTCTGCAGGAGCAGTCAATGTTCTTAACTGCTAAACCATCTCTCCAGGCCCCTGAAATAATTTTAAAATGATATAAAAGCAAAAACCAATGAACACAAGCAGATAACACATTTTCCAGTTTTAAGAATGGATGGTAGTAGCCACACCACGATTAATTATTTAAATAATACCTTGTTTATTTTATATGTGGACTGAGTTAATAAAGGTGATGAGATCATAGCACAACAGTTGCTCCTGCCTTAGAACAGTGTTCATTTTCACAGTCCTGTATTATATAATATAATTATAATTATAATTATATTATATGTCTTCCTCCTTCTGGATACTCACTGACTCTATAGCCAGATATCAGTCAGAAATCTTATAATTATATTTTTCTTTTACCCTGGAAGTTGATTAACTGCTTTGAATTATAAATATGGAATTATCTTGTCTCCCTTTTAACCATCCTTTATCTTTACTGTAAATTAATTAAAGGAAGAGAATGGTGTCTTCTAATATTGGTTACACTTTTCACAGGGTCTTAAAGTCTGTCCCTAAATTGTTAGATGATCAGTAAAGCTATTAATTCCTAAATTACACAAACTGTAGATTTGTATATTCAGATGCAAAATTATATTTTAATTTTAGTAAGTCATGAAAATAATCTTGCATATCCGAATAAAGGGGAATGTCCTTGTTCAATCTGGCAAGTCAAGTAACCTTCTGGCAAGTTAAGAATGCCATGCAATAATGGTTACTTTCTCCAATGTTTGATACACCATTTGTGCCTCCACACACCTTTGAGAGAGCACTATAGGAGACAAAAGTAAATATCTCTTGTCAATACCTCCAACTCCAAAAGCTACCTATGGCATGTGACTGACATGACATCTTCCTTTAACAAGATCTGCCTTGCAGAGACTACAGGAAAGAGACAAGCAGACAGACTTCACATAGCCATGAAAATGCTTGGAGTTCTTCCTTTGACAGTTTCACTCGACTCTAGCTCAAGTCACCTCATCTTCTTATCAGATCAGTATCCAATTTATAAGCAACAAGTATCAAGCACCTTAGGAAGAGAAGAACTGAAAGGAGCCATTAACGGGACTTAGAAAGGCTTAGAAGCAGTGCTTGGTGCTTCAGGTTGGTCTGGAAGTGATGCCTAATGCTTTGTTTCAACTTTGGATCTGAGGACAGCAAAGTGGACTTACTTTTTCAAAGTGAGACACATGCTCTCCTCTTTTTATTAACAGAGTTTTTGATTGGGGGGTGGGGTGGGCATTGACTCAGTCGGGCTGAATTAGTTCATTCGTTGTTCAACTAGCACACCCTTTATTCCATTTGCATATCTCCATCAGTAAGCTTGCATTCATTTAACAACATGAGTTATGATTAAATAACAAGTGTCACATTGTGACAGCTGTACTTTGAAGGTGTATGTGCATCCATAGGGTTCTCCTGACTATCCCTTCATCATCACAAGAGTAATACCTCCAAAGGAGGATCAGGGCCTATGCCAGGGCACAATGAGATATCTGCCCATCCATTTTTATCATGGCAAGAAACCTTTTTTTCAGAAATGTATCAGCAGCTTTACATTTAGCTACAACTGAATCTATGCCTATCCCTAGTTAGGACTAAATATAAAATCAAGAATTCCTCTACCCAGAGAAGTCAAGGAAATGAGTGATTGTTGCCATTATCTTGAACTACCTCTTTATCCATATATATTGGTTCTGTCAAACATAGGTAAGTAAGGTCAACCAGGACAATGGTACCCACTCAAGGAAGATCATTAGAGCTAAGACGTAAGTTCTTTTAGCTGATCTCTATTGAGTCATTTTTTTTTTATTTAACTCTTTATGCCTTCAGTAAACATAACTGTTAACCATCTACCCTGGGTGTGAACCTGGCCAGCTTAACAATGTCAGTAGAAAATGTCATTAGTAATTCTTCTCGACTTCACAGTAATTATAAAACCACTAGGATACTAATGAAATATTGGAAAGATAAAGAAACGGGGATACATTTATAAAATTGGAATGCCTCTAAAAGATAATCTCCTATAGAACCAAACAGGAGAAAGATTATAAAACTATGAGTATAAATTTATGCAATCCATAAAATATCTGCTGTCTGGCTATTTCACAAATTTATATCTCATTTTAAGTGTGCTTAAATAGAACGTAAAGATCTTTCATCTTATATACTTTCATCTTTTATATTTTGTTTCTGTTTTTCATAAGAACGATAGAAACAAAATATAAACATGGAGTTATAATCAGGAAATCAGAAGAGAAATAAAAAGCAAGTCTATTAAGTTTTTTTTCATGTGTTTGTGGTTTTCTTTTGGGGGAGGACTGGTATTTTTTAATTAATTTATTTATTTTTCAATTGAGTCTTATTTTTGAGTTCTGGGAGGCAATCAAGGGCTGTGTCAATAACTTGTGTTACTTCAGGAGTCCCCTGGACCACCCTGACAATAGCTTAAATATTGCAAACCTATTGTCTAAGTTCTAATAGAGAGAAGTCTAAAACCAAGATGCTAACAAGGACTGCTTTCGTTTTAGAGCTTTTTTGAAGAATATGTTCTATTGTACTTGCTAATTTCAAAGTTGGTTTATGTTCTTTGGCTTGCTGCAAGAGCTCTTCTTGATACCATTGAACTTATTTCTATCATCATGTTTCCTTTTCCTGACTCTGACCTTCCTACCTCCCTCTTAAAAGTGATCACTTTGATTATATGAGGCCCACCTAGATAATCTAGAAAATTATTTCCACTACAAAGATCTAATATAATCACTTTTTACCATCTCCAATTTATCATTTATCATAACAAATACTCTCAAATTCTGGAGATAGCAAGGTCAGTATCTCCCCACCATGCTATCTTCTTTTTGTAAATCAGCTCATATTATTTTCCATCCTTTTCATTCAAAAATCTCCCTTCAGAATACAATATCAGTGTCTAAATGGATGGGTCGGGATGTATCAGTAAGACAGAAGCATTTATAAGGATAAGAAAAAGATTTTTAAAAAGAACACCTAAGAAATTAATACCAAGGTAAATCTACTTGAAAATATCCAAAGAGCATATAATGAAATATGGAGAATAAATTGCAATTGATATTATAAGGTCCAAATCGGAGTTGGAGGGAGATTTAAAAAAAAACAAACAAACAGGGCACTTTGTGAGCTCAAGGCCAGCCTGGTCTACAGAGCAAGTTCTAGGCCAGCTGTGGCTACAGGGAGACCTGTCTCGAAAAGACCAAAAAAACTCAAAAAAGGTGGATTCTAGGAAGAGAGTTCAGTCCTTATGTTTGCTGTGCAAACATAAGGATGGGAGTTTGATCCCCAGAACCCATGTGAAAGAACCTGGCATGGTGGTGGTGTTTGTGATCCCAGTGCCAGGGAAACAGAGACAGGTGAATCCTTAGGGCTCTTAACAGCCTAGTTGAATTGCCCTGCCCCAGGTCACAGTGGCTTTTTCTCTGTACACACACACACACACACACACACACACACACACACGTGCACACACACACACACACACACACTCATACACACATGTTACGCCCACACATACACACATAGACGAGCAGAAAAGGAAGGAAAAAAATTCCAGCAATTCATAAAAAATACGAATTTCATAACACTTAACTCAGTAAAGGTCCCATCTCTGTAAATGTAAATGTTTTTAAATGCCAGTTAAAAGCTACTATAACCAAGCAAAATTACAGTAAAAATGAGCTGTGTGAAAATCAGATTTATTCTGTCCATATTCTGGACCTTTCTGTTCTTACTTCTAAGGAAAATAAATGATTTGGGGGAAAAAATCAAGTTTAAAAAGTTATGGAAGGTTTCGTCCATGAAAAAAGAAATCTCCATAAAGTATATTTTAATATATTTTTAGATAGTCTCTCTGTAGCCCTAGCTAGCCTGGACTTCTCTACGTAGACCAGGTTTTGATCTCACAGAGATTGGCCTACTTCTGCCTCCTCAGTGATGAGATTAAAGTGTGTGTGTGTGTGTGTGTGTGTGTGTGTGTGTGTGTGTGTGTGTATTTGTGTTTTCATGCTGTGATCCACATGTGAGGGTTATAGGACAGTTCCTCTCCTTTCATCATGTGGATCCCAGGGATAAAATTCAGATTTTCAGATCTAGCTGCAGGTGTCTTTACCTACTGAGCTATCTCATCAGCCCTAATTTTGTTTATTAATTAATGAACAGCTACTTTGCGTCTGGGTTTGTCAGCACTGGAGGAAGAATTATGAACAATCTGGAAGATATTAAATACTACATATATAAAGAATTTCATGAAGGCTAGAGAAATGACTTAGCACTTAAGAACCTTTGCTACTCTTGCAGAAGACCAAGGTTTGGTTCCCAGCACCTCCATGGTGCCTAAAAACAAATCCATTATTAGGGGATACATCATCCTCTTCTGTCCTCTGTGGGCATTGCACCCATGTGGTGCATTTTCATACATGCAGGTAAAACACTCATAAAGTGAAAATAAATAAATTTTCTTATTTTCTTATTTTTTTTATTTATTTTTGTATGTGTAGGAATGTACTGTCTGCATGCCGGTTTGTGCACCCGTGTCGTGCAATGCCGCGGAGGTCAGAAGAGGGTGTCGGATTCCCCTAGAACTGGAATTCTCCTGGAATTGGAGTTTCAGATGGTTCTCGGTCGCCATGTGGGTGCTGGGGATCGAACACGGGTCCTCTGTAAGAGCGGTCGGTGCTCTTAACCGTTAGGCCATCTCTCCAGCCCCAAACAAATAAATTTTCAAAAGAGAAAAAAAGAATTTCATTCCTCTATCCCAGGACAAGCAATGCACAAGTGTGGCAGTTGACTACAAAAATGTAACGATCCATCTCTACTACCAATTGCCAGGGAAATACCTTATGCTGTGCAGAAAAATAGCCTGGGGTACATGCTCCTGAGGCACTAATTTTCTTCCCATACAAACTAAATTAGATAAGCAAGGTGAAGTCTAGCAGTGGTAATCTTGCCTGAAAGCAATCTTCATTTATAGTCCTTTTTTGGTCTAGAAAGACCACATATTGAGTTTGACCTGGTACCACAAACAAAACAGCCAAGAAAAAAAACAAGTTGCCTTCTGGACACTTTGGACCCAAGTTGTCAGAACCGAGGCTCTGTGGTTCTATTTCATCCTGCTTCCTGTCATCACACTCGCATATAAAGAATAGTTACATTTAAAATTAAATTTTATACTGACATCATTGCTCCAGTTGAAATCAATCACAGCAGCACAAACACACAAGTTAATTTTTCTACTCACACCAATAGCATCCATGTCTGCACCTTCATTCTATGACCCCATGCCTCAGGCACATGGAGGTGCTGAAATGGTAACCAAGTCTACCAGACACTGTTCTGTCTTGGTGCTTAAGGTATAGTATCAGAAACAAAATAAATGCCAAAAAGTAATTTTTATTGACAACTAAGATTTTTTTAAATTTTATAACCCATTTTATAATTATTTAACACAGAGAGACACGTGCACATAATATACGCATGCACACCTCACATTTTCTTTCAGGATTTAATGCAACCTTCTTACTGGCATCTGACCTAAGAAAGTCAGTCTCACATTTGAACTTGAAAGAACTGAAAAATGAGAAGTGAAAGTCAAATTGGATGGTTGATTAATACGTGTTTTTTGACACACTGTATTACTTCATTCTTAAAGTTATCAATACGTTTTTTGCGGTTCTTAGCCTCAGCCTTTAACGGCTGCGCTACCAGACCCTGTCTCAAAAAGACAAAAAAAAAAAAAAAGTTATCAATACGTATATTTTCATTTTAGCTGGCAGAGGAGTCACCAGGGAAGCAGCTGCGTATCTTCCAGTCTCTTTCAGATGCTACTTTGCAATAATTTTCTAAAATCCACAGGGGATCCTTTAAGGAGAATCTATGAGACAGATAATCAGGAAAAGATAGTCTTCTATATGGTTATATTGTGGTGTCGCAGAAGCTCCTGGGAGATTTGGCAGGAGCCCCCTTGGTTCATTCATTTTCATTGGGCTTGAATAAAGCAGTGAGAGAGAGGATCAGAGGAAATCTCACACTGGAGATTCTTGAAATAAGCCCAAACATAAATTTCCTAATTTTTTGTCAATATTTTTGCATTCACTTACTCTATTTCTCCTCTTATTTGTTTAGCTTTATGCTCTTTCCTTCTTTAGTTTCATGTCTCATATCCACCAACTCATAAGATTTTTTTTTCTGTAATAACAGAAGCAACAATATAGGGGAGAGAGACGCATAGAAGTGAGGAGACTTACTGAACAAAACCGAATTAAGTTTCTTATGCCTGTTTATTTATTACATGTAAATAGGTGGCATGTATATACTAGAACTTCCTTTTGGAACAGTATTAGCCAGAGAGTTTCCATAGCAACCTCATTCACTGATATCCTCCATGAGAAATGAATTCCCGAGGGATGTGGAATGCTTGGCAGTTTACCTAACACTTTCAAGCCATAAATGAATTCATTATTTACTAATCCTATAATTAAGCAGGCCATTACTATCATCCCTATTTTCAGAGGCTAAAATTTCTTTTCACAGAAGTGAAAACATGTGTCCACAGCTATGTAAACAGATAAATGGGAGAGTCAGAACTGAAAGTCGTATGTGTTATTCACCTTCCATTCACAAGATTCATAGGATTCAAACGCCTCAACCCACAGTCACTTGATTCCATGGTAAGATAGCAACCATGGTAAGGACCATGACATGGAGCT
Source organism: Rhizomys pruinosus (assembly GCA_009823505.1). Classification (NCBI taxonomy): domain Eukaryota; kingdom Metazoa; phylum Chordata; class Mammalia; order Rodentia; family Spalacidae; genus Rhizomys; species Rhizomys pruinosus. Next base: position 1,002,182 of record VZQC01015529.1, on the reverse strand, counting down.
AATTATTAATATCACATACCTCATGACATGAAGGGGAGAGAAAGAGGAGTGTAGTCAGGGGTGAAAGACAGGTACAGCAGCTCTTGAGGTCATATCACCGAAGATTTCACTCCCATCATCTAGGTTTGGGGATGCAGCTCAGTTGGGAACTGTTTGTTTCTCTAGTACGTATGGATTCCTGGTTTTAACCCCAACATGGAATAAACAAGGAAGCAGGGTCAGAAGATCAAGGTCATCCTCAGCTACATGGGGAGGTCAAACCCTGCCTGAAATGTATGAGATACTAGCACCTCTCTCTCCCCATTGAAAACAAAAACCAAGAGAGAAAGGAAAAAAATATAAGCAAACCAGACTCAGCATGGTGTATCTGTTAGCCCAGCACCAGCATTTGAGAGGCTAAAGCTAAAAATGAAAAAATTAGAATTTTTTTGGAAATAGTGAGTTTGAAGACACCCTGGGCTATACAGGAAGTTTCAGGCCAACTGAGGTTATAGCGCAGTAAGACAAAACAAAAACAGAAAGAGAAAAAATTAAATATGTGCATTAATGCCAACTATGATGACACAAAACTGTAATCACAGCAATTGGGACACTGATGCAAGAGAGTTGCAAGTTCATGGCCAGTACACCTGTGTTAAATAGATACTATTTAAGAAAATATTTTAGTTATTATTTTATATGTATGAGTGTATTGTCTGCATGAATGTAAGGGCACCCATGTCATGCAATGCCTGTGGAAGCCAGAAGAGGATATCAGATTCCCTGGAACTGGAGTTACAGATGGTAGTTGGCCACCATGTGAGTGCTGGGAATTGGACTTTCATCTTCTGCAAGAGCATCCAGTTGGTAGGCTATCTCTCCAGTCTGGAGAAGTACTATCTTATAAAAATGCATTAATTTTTTGAGATTATTGTGAGTGAGAAAGTCTCCTTATATTCTTTCTCCAGTTGCTGTTGTTGATGTAAAAAAAAAAAAAGGCTACTGATTTTTCTAGATAAATTTTGTATCCTGCCACTCTACTGAAACTCTTGTTTCTAGGAGTTTTCTAGTGGAGTTTTTAGCACCCCTCAGGTAAACTATCATATCATCTGCAAATAGGGATAGTTTGATTTCCTCTTTTCCAATTAGTGCTCCTTTAATTTCCCTTTCTTGCCTTATTTCCCTACCTAGCATTTCAAGTACTATGTTGAAGAGGAGTGGCAACAGGAGGCAGCCTTGATGAGTGTCTGCCTTTAGGAGGAATGCTTCTAATTGTTCTCCATTTAGGATGATGTTGGCTGTGGGTTTGTTATATATGGCTTTGATTATATTGAGGAATGTTCCCTTCAGTATTATTGCCTCTAGAACTTTAAATATAGAAGGGATGGTGGATCTTGTCAAAGGGTTTTTCTGCATCAGTTGAGATGATTGTGTGGTTTTTGACTTTCAGGACATTTATGTGTTATGATATTTATTGATTTATGTATGTTGAATCATCTCTGCATCTCTGGTATGAATCCAACTTGATCATGATGGGATAAAATACCTGGGAACAAACCCAATCAAAGATGCCAAAGATCTCTACAACAAAGTTTAAAACCCCGAAGAAGGAGATTGAAGATGGCATCAAAAGATGGAAAAATCTCCCATGCTCATGGATTGGGAAAATTAATATAATAAAAATGTACATTCTACCAAAATTAATACACAGATTCAATGCAATCCCAATTAAAATACCCATGAGTTTCTGCACAGACTTGGGAGAAAAATCCTTAAATTCATATGTGAAAACAAAAGACCCCAAATACCTAAAGCAACCCTGACCAAAAAATGCAATACAGGAGGGGGGATCACCTTGCCAGACTTCAAGCTATGTTACAGGACTATACTCATAAAGATAGCCTGGTACCAGCACAAAAACAGACCTGTTGACCAATGGGACAAAGTTGAAGATCCAAACTTTAGCTCATACAATTTCAGCCACCTCATATTCTATAAAGGGGGAAAAAAAAAAAGCTCATTGGAGAAAAGATAGCATCTTCAGCAAATGGTACTGGCAAAACTGGATCACCATATGTAGAAGAACAAAATTAAGCCCCTACCTCTCACCCTGTACAAAAATCAACTCCAAATGGATCAAAGACCTCTGAGGGTGATAGAAGAAATTGTTGGTAGCAATCTACAAGACATAAGAGTAGGAAAAGACTTTCTAAATCAAACAGCAGCCATGCAGGAATAAGGTCAACAGCAGACAAGTGGGAACTTATCAAACTCAAAAGTTTCTGTACAGCGAAAGAAACAATAAAGGAAGTGAAGAGAAAACCCACAGAGTGGGAGGAAACCTTCACCAGTGATACAACTGACAGAGCACTAACATCTTTAGAATATATAAACTTCCCAAAATCAAAGAAGTAAGAAAACAAATGACTCACTCAAAAGATGGAGTAAAGAGCTGAACAGAGACTTCACCAGTAAGGAAGTAAAAACGGCTGAGAAACATCTTAAAAAGTGATCAACATCGTTAATAATTAAGGAAATGCAAATTAAAACCACTCTAAGATATTTCACTCCGATAAGCCTGGCTAAGATCAAGAAAACAAAAGACACCAAATGCTGGAGAGATTGTGGGGAAAGGGGAACATCATCCACTGCTGCTGGGAATGTAAACTCGTACAACCCCTGTGGAAAGCAGTGTGGACAACCCTTAAAAGACTCAAAATGAGTCTACAACCTGACCTAGTCTTACCAATCTTGGGTATATACCCAAAAGACTCATCCTACCACAAAGATATATGCACATCTATGTTTATTGCAGCTCTCTTCACAATAGCAAAGAGCTGGAACCAACCCAAATGTCCCTCAACTGATGAGTGAATAACAAAAATGTGGTACATCTACATAACGGAGTTTTACGCAGGGATAAAGAAAGATGACATCATGAGATTTGCAGATAAATGGATGGAACTAGAAGCCATTATACAAAGTGAAGTAACACAGTCCCAAAGAAACAAATGGGGAATGGTTTCCCTCATTTGTAGATGCCAGTGCCAAATTCCCAACTGAAAGACAAGCTGAGCAATGTTATTGTGATATTTCTATCTGAAAGCAACTGTGCTGTTATAATGTGACTCTCTTAATGGGCCCTAGAATTAACTTACCACTTATTTTCATAAATGGTAATTAATGTATATGGGTGGAATGTATATATTCATAATTTAGAGTAATATAAAATTAAAGGGAAAAATGTGAATTCCTAAACATATTTCAGAATTAACATATAGTTTATTCCCAGAGGACATAATTCTGGTACATATATGACATTTATATAGGCATATTTTGGAGCAAGACAAATGGGAGGGAGCAACAGCATAAGGACTGGGTCAAAGAACGGATTGATACAGTTAGATTGTGCCCAAAGCAATAAACCTCTACAGAGAAAAACTTTAAAAAGACTGAGAGAAAGATACAGGACATGTATGGCAGAATGCATGAAATGGGGTAGGGTGGGGGGAAGGGAAATAGGAATACGTCTAAATTGAATTGACAAATGATGTATGAAATGCACAAAACATCAGTAAAAGTATTATATTTAAAAAATGAGTTGAGGGGCAGGAGAGATGGCCTAGCGGTTAAGAGCGCCAACTATTCTTGCAGAGGATCCGGGTCTGATCCCCAGCACCCACATGGCAGCTGAGAACCATCTTTGACTCCAGTTCCAGGGGAATCTGACACTCTCTTCTGACCTCCGAGGCATTGCATGACATGGGTGCACAAACCTACATGCAGACAGTACATTCATACACATAAGAAACAAATAACATTTTTTAATTAAAAGAATTAAAAATTAAAAAAATGCAGTGAGCCAGGCGCAGTGTTGCCTGCCTTTAATCCCAGCACTCAGGATGCAGAGGCTGGCAGATTTCTGTGAGTTCAAGGTTAGCCTAGTCTACATAACAAGTTCCAGGCCAGTTGGTGCTACAGGGAGATCCTGTCTAAAAAAGAGAAAAACAATGTGTTAATTGGGGCTGGAGAAATGATGGCTCAGTAGTTCAAAGCACTTAGGTGTTCCACTAGAGGACCCAGACCAGTTCCCAACACTGACATAATGGCTAACAACAGTCCATAACTCCAGTTCCCAGGGATCCAACCTCCTCTCTGACCTCCACAGATATTGCACAACACAGGTACAACTATTTACATGCAGAGAATATGCTCATATGCATAAAAAATAATAAATTTTTATTTTTTTAATTTAATTTTTATTGATGCTTTGCGCATTTCGCACATCATTTTCCAATTCAAATCAGGCATATTTCCCTTTCCCTTCCCCCCCACCCCCACCCCATCCCAGATCATGTATTCTGCCATAACTGTCCTGCATCTTTCTCCCAGTTTTTTTTTCCTTTTTTAGCTATAAGTGATAATCCATGAGTACGAGCATCCTTCATGCAAAACCAATCTGCAGGCTGTTGTGCCCAAACCCCCACAGCCCCACCATCCAGTGGGGGGTGACAGGTTGTTTGTTCAATCAAGTTGATCAAACGAGTGTCCAGACTTCATCACTGTAGTTTCACCATTCACCCCAAACGGAGCCTTTACATTCTACCATGCCCCCTCTTCCGCAGATTGTTCCCTAGGCTTAGAAAAGGGGCACAGGTGGATGAGAAGTAAAACAGTCCACTCTCTCTGGAGCTGTTGTCTTGGACTCTGGTCAATTCTGGCTGTTTCCTTTCATGGGCTGACAGTTTGTCCAGGAGTAACCTTTCGATCCTACTAATGAAGCACAAGCAATTAGATATATAGGTATTTAAGCAGCACTAATAGTTATGGTAGGATACTTTGGCATAGACACATATGTTTGGATGATATGTTAATCCATGAATTACATTTTTCCCCCCTGTTAAATATGATAGGGTCTTACTGTGGCTTATAACATCTCCTAAGCTGTAGAGGATGTAAGCTTGTGGCATCAGCCATGGGTTATTCCTCCAAGGAGAGAGCCAATAGCCAATTAGATTTGGGATATACAGGCACATGGCTGCCTCTGCTGCACAGTATTTCCTGTTTGTTCCAACAGGACAAAATGTCACCAACTTAACGGCTGAGAAAGAAAAGATACAGCTTTGCATTGAGTAGGATGTACCAAAAAGTGGCAACTGAAAGGTTGACCCGTCTGAACATTGAAAGGAAGAAAAGCTTCAGATTGCCATAAACATCGAACCCTTCTGTGGATCCTACATGTAACAGCTATTTATAATGAGTCCTAATGAAACTTATACCTTCTAGGTGCCACAAAGGTTTTGATATGAGAAACTTTTTTGCCTTCCCCCCCATAGAACAAGGAGAAATATGACGATGAGGTCGTTCTCCAACTGTAAATTGGAGACAACTATTATAGAGGTAATCTCTTATAAAACCGGTAAAAATGCCTTCTTTAATTGACTAATAGACATAAGAACTGTGAAAAGGATTATACTCTGTTCAGAACCAAATATAATACTAAAGTCCTTGGGCTATGCACTTAAGCAAAGTATATTAATGCAGGAGCTCTGACATCATCAATGGATTGTTCTACCAGGGGGATGTTGGCCAGGGGATCCAAGGCCCCACAAAAGGTAAGGGCTCCTTGCCCCTAAATTGGGATACCTGTAGGAGGAGAGGCGATAAGACCCTGCTGCCGAAGACCTGACGTTAACATGGGAGGGATGTATTGAGACCACACATGCAAGTGTACAGATGGCCTCTGGAATGCCAGAGAGTGTTACCAAAGGCCACTAAACCAATAAAGCAAATACGGGTCTCCCTGAGTCAAGCAAGACTCCACCGTCAGCACCAGCTACACCTCACCTGCCTGGAAAAAATAATAAATTTTTAAAATGCACTGATTAACCAGCTTATAAAACTTTCTATTATGCATGCATATACTGCCCTGTATGATAGATTGAGAACCGTTTTTTTTCAATTTCTGTGGGGAAAGCAATCAAGTTCATATTTTTGTTTCTAAAGGGATGAAAGATTTCCATCTCTGATCTCAGAGAAAATCATGACCTTCAAATTGTAAAGTGATAATGATAACAAATTATCCAGTACAATTAGGTGAATTATCCTTCAATAATATAAGAAGAGCTGGTTTCCATATGGGGGGCCACTAAGATCTTTCATAAAAAGGAAGAAATGAGTGAGAAGAAGACGTGACGGAGACCAGGACTTTAGAGTACAAAAGATGGATGCGATCCTCTTTAAAACTATTGAAAATAAAAGAAGCCCTGATCATTTTCCTTTTGTTTGTAAAGTTCTGAGGTGTTTTTTTTTTTTGTACATTTATTTTTAAATGTCAGAAGTCCCTTAAAATACTGAGAGATTTGAGAAAAGTCTGACCACTAATATCTGGGTTACACATAAAAAAGTTAAGGAAAGATAAAAGAATCTAAGGAAAATGTCAAGGCTTTTGCGATATTATTTTTTTGTTTTGCAAAGCCAGAGGGAAAAACACCAGTGTGGCAGCAACGAAAAAATATTTTGCAGTTTTCCCCCATGATGTCCTCTTTGTTGAGTATTAGAAAGAAGCTTATTAAATACAATTTAATGCATTTGCTAAAAATTAACATAGTGATGGATTTTCAGCTAATTAACTTATTCTTCAAAAAAAAAAAAGGCAGTAGGGAAATGCTTGTTAGTGTTTAAGCCATAGATGCACAAAAATGCAGCCAATATTTTATCCAGACACCCAGGAGACCCGAGTGTGACACAGTACACAGTCTCTGTATCTCACTCTCCACAGGAACTAATTCTGAAGCACTAGAATGCTGTGAATTGGCTGTAAAACAATGTTGAAGAAACTCAACATAGAACAGAAGGCACACTTTCCTTAGGAAGAATGCTGATAAAATTTTAATGAACTAACATGTTGTCATGGGGATTTGTTGCTATTCATTAATTCATTGTGCTGTTTCTCTCTAGTTTTGCTGAAGTTGAGTGACAAATTGTCAAGTAGCTGCTCTGGTGAGCCACAATACTCATTGATACCCTACATTTGGGGGGTAAACTCTTCTGGAGACTTACCCCATTGCTTGTGGGGTAGCACAGTTCCCAGCACCATGTGCACTTAATTGTATTTCAAATGAAACTCCATCTCTAGGGCAGGCCTTTGACTCTGCAAAACAGTAGAAATAATCACAGAATGATTGACAGCTCTGGTCACAGATGGGGACTACCACAGAGCCAGGGCTAGGGAAGGCTCTACCATACAAAAAAGTCAACTGGCCGCCGATGAATTCAGGTAAAATTCTCCATGGAAAAGAATAATTTAATCATAAAATCATAGAATGCTGGAGCTCAGAAAGACCTCAGAAGAGGTCTGACTCTTTCATTTAGAAAATAAGAAAATGGATGAGGCCCAGAAGGACAAAGATCCATATGGATATCAGTGACACAGCTTTGGTTTAAGTCAGTTCTCTTATCAGATCTGGTGCCTCCCTCCATCTATTCTCTAGGACTCATATTTTCCCCAGAAATTAACCCTATTGAATGTGTGGTCTTCAGCCATATCTCTGTATTACAGCAGTATAATTAGAAGGTGGTATTTCACAATCATTCATGTTATTTCTAATACACATGTGTTTATGGCATAAGTGATCCATTTTATATTAATAGAATTTTTATGACTCTGAGTAAAACAATGCTTTAGAAAGATTGCGGAAGCTTACTCAGTACTTTATATAGACACATGTGCTGCTGCATACCCAGATTGTAAAAAGCAGGTGAGGACCTTTGGCAAAAGTCACAGTGAGAGCCAGAAATCTAGGGTGGGACACAAATCCTTATTACGGTGTTCATTAGCAAGGTAAATGGGGTTTCACTGCTATTGTTCTTCCTTGGTGGTGGCCAGCTAAAAAGAAGATTACCAACAGTCCTGTAGTGACTGTGGCACTAAGAAGCAGACAAGGCTGGGAAAAAAAAAAAAACCCTCACCATCTGGCCCAAAATCTTCATGTGGAGTTTGCATAGACATCAGTGATGAATGCATAGTGGTTTGGTTGTTTGTTGCAAGTTATATTTCTGTCCTGCTTCACCTGCTACATGTTTGATTATATTTTATGTAAATTTGTTGACCTTTCACCTCTGTACAACACTGAGAGTACTCAACTTCACTATATGCAAATCCACCTAATGTCTAAAGCAACGTGCAAAACACTAAAAGAAACAATTCACCATTGAACTGAAAAAACATCCTGTAATAGACTAACTGTTGTGAAATAGACACATAACCACTGGACCATCTCCTTGAGACTAATATACTTGTAATCTCAGGCTCTACTCTAGACTTAACAGATCAGAATCTGCCTTTTAATAAGATCCTCAGATGATACATATGTATCATATGTAACATATGTACATTAAAGTTTAACAAGCTTTGGTTACGTAACAAAATATCATCAAATTTCCTTAAGCTAACCCAAGCAGAGATGCTTACTAGTACCTACCTTTCTATGGTTCCCTGCAGACAAAAATAATTGCCATTCTATGTTGTCCTAAAAAATATTTCTGATATATCTAAAAGCCTGTATACAAACCAGGAAAAATGAAAATAATCCTCACACAAATACAAAGCTATAAAATCTTAATAAATTTTATTCACTAATGACTATAGTAAAGTATGAATAGACATGAACATTCACTGGCACTAGGTGCTCAGATTGCACAAGCTATAGTAATATGTATAACAGACCACACACATTGCCTAAGTGAATGCTCTCTGTAACCCTGAGCTATGGACAGTGATGGCTAACCATGATAGGAGTAACCACATGATGGTCTGGCATGAAGTTAGTTTGATGGGATTTAAAATCACCATGGAAACAAGTCTCCCATCAACTCATGATGTCTAGATTAGTTTAACTGAGATAAGAGCCATCTTCAGTAATGTTGGTATCATTCTGTGGCCTGGGTTTCTTGACAGACTAAAAAGGAGAACATGAACTGAGCGAAAGCATCCTTCTCCCTCTGCTTCCTGATTGAAAATGTTATTGTGACTAGCTCTCTCAAACTCCTACCACCATGACTGACCTTCTATGATTGACTGTATTCTGGACTTGTTGGACAGAATAAATCCTTCCCTCTTTAAGTTGCTTTCTCAGAGTACTTCATCTTAGCAATAAGAAATTAATAGATAAGTCTCATGATTACTTCTCATTATTGTCATCCAAATCTACAATAAGGAACAGTAAAATGTGGAGCAGAGCAATGGAAAAATATGAAGTTTGTAAGGAGAAGGGCATAAGTAACTTTGAAATTGTGGACAAGGAGAATGCAGATGACAAAGATTTAGTAAATGTCAAAGAGATTAGTGCAATTAAATTGAAACTTGGCACTCTTAGTTGGGATGACAGGAAATGTGTCCCCAGGGCAGGACTCTGCCTATGGAAGGGTCAGTCCATTTTGTGAAAATGAAAATTTAAAGGGAAAGGTCCTAAACTTAGAATACCACTGAAGACATTCCCTGTTGCTGGAAAGCAAATATTTAGGGATGTTTTACTAGGGATCAGTATATAGAACCTTGTGCATCTGTGCTACAAGGGGAGCCTTGTTTCTTCCTAAGTTGACAGTTGAACTTAGTAATGGAGGCCACATGGTATTGTTTATTGCCAGCATGAAAGTTTCAAGGTTTAGAGGATCATGGTGTTTTGCACCATGATTCCAGAAAGCCACTGAGGACAGACAGACAACACATGGGCAGGCTCAGAGTCTTTGAGAAGCCACTTCTTGAAGACAAAGTCTAAGTTACAGTGAAGACCAAGGGTGTTTGTTTGTTTTTTTGTTTTGTTTTGTTCTTTTCGAGACAAGGTCTCCCTGTAGCCCCAGCTGTTCTGGAACTCACTCTGTAGACCAGGCTGGCCTTGAACTCACAAAGATCCGCCTGCCTCTGCCTCCCAAGTGCTCGGATTAAAGGTGTGCACCACCACACCTGGCTTGAAGACCAAGGTTTTTAGAGTTACCAGAAAAATGAGAAATCTCAGGTTGCAGGCACAGAGTGGAGCTAGTCTAAGAAAGAGGGTGTCTGTTCTAGGCAGTACAGGAAGAGGGGTTTGGCTGCCTAAGCCCTTTGGAGCCTAAATGATTCAAGATACCCAAGATGCTAAACATAGAGCTGCTAGATTTGTTGTTTTCTCTACTGAGTGAATTTCAATCTTGGGTTTGTCTGATAATTCCTTGCTATACTTCATACTTCCCTTTCTGGAATTAAAATTATTTTTTCTATGCCTTTGTACATCAGAACAATATAACTTCCTTTTGATTTAATAGGAGTTCACAGTTAAAAAATAAAGAATTTCCTCAAGACTCAAATGAGATTTGGACCTTTGACTTCTAAACAGTATTAGGGTTGTTGTTGAAGAATATAGGGACTTTTAACATTGGACTGAATGCATTCTACTTCTGAGATGATTAGACCAGATGAACAATGTTTGAAAGATGTTAAATGTGATGAGATCCACGTAAGTTGGATTAAGGGTGGAGTTTTGGTGACTAAACTTGACTGACAACTTGAGGAGGCTTAGAAACACCTTACAAAAAAATTCTGGGCATATCTGTGAGTAATTATGTAAACTGAGGTGAGAATACCCACCCTAAATGTGGAAGGCACTGTTTCATGTGCTGGTGTGGTAGGATAAAAAGGCGAAAGTAAGCTAAACAGAGTCGTTTATCTTCTTCTACTTTTTGACTGTGAATACAATGTGGCCAGCTTCCTCAGGCTCACAAAGCCATGAGATAGATTGTACTTTTTCTTCTTTAAGTTGTTTTTTTCAGGGTATTTTGTCATAGTAACAAGAAAAGTAAGTAATAAAGCATCTTTACATAAAGGTAGATGGAAAAACAGAAGTTATCTAATATATAAGAGAAGATATAGTTAGTATGTAATGAAAGTGGAACTTGAACATATAAGAGATCTATCAACTGGTTAGATAGAAATATAATTACGTCTTATTCCAAGATTAGTCCTCAGCAAGTGTATGCCTCCATTTCTATAAAACCAATTAGTAATTACATGTGCATTACAATTGTAACAGTCTTTTCTTAAAAGTCATTAACAGTATATTAAGAAGACAAATAATTCATCATATGATCAATCAACTACAGGACTTGAAGTCTTCTCAATGATTCAAATAATTAAGGCCATTTATTTAGTATTTTACTTCTAATAATCCATATTAAAATGGAATAAGTGTATAATAAACCAGAAAAAAGAGGAATTCCTCATAATCACATTCTGTTTTTTCAAATTTAACTGTTCTGAAATCTATAACAATAAGGCGTTACTTAAACAAATGATGCCATACTCACATGTTAAAATGTTAAGACGTCATTAAAATCATACTTGCAAATATATATTTTATATAAAGCATGTCCATTTATAAAAAGTACTTATTAGCAAGATATCAAATATATCCACACATAAAAAGAGTGAAAGTACATCAGACAGGGCACATTAGAATCCGTATCTGAGAAGAAAATACATGACATTCGAAAAGTAATCATCTAGACTCTGCGTCAAGGAAATAAGGCAGAAAGCAATAGCAGAGAAAGTACCCTGCTCTGGCCTCTGTGAGCATCAGTGTAGTAATCTGAAAATTCACATGTGGGCAACAACTCACACCACACAAAGAGGCACCACGTATCACGCATACATATACACACACACACACATACACACACACACACACACACACACACACACACATACATCTTTGGATGTAGCCAACATATGTTGACTTGACCATGACAGATCCAAATTGTTAATTTTCTGCCAGTATTTGCTTTATGTTTACAACAGACACTTGAATCCATATGCATTTGGATCAGAGAGAGGGACAATGTAAACCAAGGAAATACAAAAGTCTGTTTAGTGTGGGTGACATCACTGGCAAATTCCACTGAACCCTACTCGACAATAGGTGCACAAAGACTCAGGTCCTCTTTGTTATTTTCTCATTTTAAGATGGATACCATGGTCACATTAAAGTCTTTCTTATTTCTTCCTTTAAAGAATGATTTCAAATTAAGTAATTTATCATTTATATTTATATTTATAATTTAAGTAATGATTATGAATTGCTCAGAATGTATTTCCTTTCAAATTCTTGATTTTGAGTCTTTTGTCTACCATAATATATAATTCTACATGGTGTGCATGTTAATTTCCCTTTAAATGAGACTTTTAGTAAGTTTTAAAATTATTTCTACAAACTCATAAAATCTCCAGGTACATTTTTTTTTCTTGAAGATCTTATAGCAAAAGCAAGACAGATGAAAAACAAACATTAAAAATCAAATTAAGTGCAAGTGAAATGGCTATTTCCCACATCCAGCTATATACCAAAACCACAATAGCAAAACTTATATCATCAGAATGTCCAATGCAATAGATGGCACCTCACCATGTGATTCACAGTAATTAATTTGTTACGAGCTTCCATAAATAAAATAAACACTGAATGATATACAGGCTTCTGTTGTTGGAAGGAAGCATCCAGTCCTCTCATTCCTCCCTTTCTGGATCCTGACATTATTTCTTGGTTACTGGCTGACAGTTCAGTGCCTTGAGTGTTGCTCTTGCTGTAGGGTTAGCAGGATAATTGACAAACCACAGGGATCGCATCCCTGGATGAGGATGGCCAGACTGTCAAAACAACCATGACAAACTCTCACATCAACTTCCACTGCAAGTCAAGGCTGTGAGGAAAAAATTCACCTTGGCAGGGCAAGATGGGAAGTCTTTAGTTTGAAATGTTTCCCACTGCAAAAGAAATTTCAGCAAGGAACAAAAGCAGTATAATTTTTAAAATATAATCTGCAGAGAAACTCTATACCAGATTTACAATGATCTAAAACATTAACCATATAAAACATCTGAGTCTTAGTTTAGTTATTAAATGTGTCCTTTGGATTTGATAAAAAGTCTGATTTTTTCTTAGAATATTGACATATTTAGCAGAATTCTTTCTGTATTGATAGGCTGTGTCTATGAAATATTATATGTACATATTAAGTGTGCACACATAGGCAAGTAAATTGATGCAGTTTTATACATTGTGTATAATTTTGGTTAAGGGTTCCTTGTAAACTTTAAAGTAAATTGATGCATATATGCAATTCATGTTAATAAGTGGTATGTCACACGTTGTGATTACCAATAAGGAGGCTATATACATATATTTCCATTTTAGGGAAAACAGTTTAAAACTGTTTCAAAAACTCAAACTAAATTTACCACTTTAAACTGTGTCTCTAGACTTTCAGATTCTTATCATAGATCTTTGAAATGACAGCTCAAGTGACATCTATTTATAATGCAGGCATATTCTCTGTATGAAAACATAGATTGCAAACCGTTAAAGGGAAATTAAAATGCAAATACAAAAAAGGGTTATTTACTTAGTTCTGTGCCAGCTAACACATGGGATATGGACACCTAGGATTAGAAGGATCCAATTATTTTTAAAATATAAAACGTAAAGAGCTTATTCATGCACCACTTGGGTTTTGGAATACGATCAAAATAGTTTTGGAATAGTTAATCAGTATTTTTCCATCAGAGTCAAAATTTTCAAAACATTAAAAAGAAAGAGCAAGAAGCATGAGTGACTATTATTTACTGACAGACACTTCAGCTTAACAAATACTGAAACATTCAAAAACAAAGATTGGGATAAAATGGCATTAAACTATCAATTTTTATCTTAGAAAACTGACATTTCTGAAAGTTCCACTAACATTTGTGAATAAATGGAAAAACACAAAATTTTGTTAGTCCCAACAAATGTAGTTTTATTTTTCATACTATGTGTCAAAATATCATCCTGGAACACACCGTAAATATCTTCATATTTTATGCACATTTTGCTTGTTTGAAAAAACTTGAGTCTAGAGTTGTTAAAAATAAAGTAAGCACAGGATTACAAGAATACAGAGAGTTTTCATCAGAAACTTGTGATGGCAAATGCCAAGTGTGATTAATTAGCCAAGTGTGGTAGCGCAGACCTTGAATCCTAGCACTCATGAAGGGGAGGCAGGATGTTCTTGTGTCTGAGGACTGCCTGGGCTACACAGAGAGACCCTGTCTCACACAAAATAAGACCAAATCAAAATTGAACAGCCTGCACATGTAATTGAAAATAATAAATTGCATATACAAACAGTCACCAATTTATGGTGGTTTTAATCATTTTTCTTACCTTTTTTCCTATTTGATATTATGAAGGCAATATGCATTCCATGTAAACAGTGTTTGTAACTTTGATCTTTTCTGGTCTAGCAATATGAGGCGTAACTGTTGCAATACTGTGTGGTGACAACCAACTTTGGTTCCATATATGCCAAATGATCATGATTATAACAACCAATACCCTACAATATACTGAGCTGTCAGTAGTTTGGAGATATAAATATTCAATGTCCTGTAGAGTACATTTGATAATTTACTGTAACACAGTCTCTATACTAGATGATTTTCTTCAGCTGCAGCCTAATGAATGCTTGGATGTGTCTAAGGAAAGCCAGGCTAATTTATGGCATGTGAAATGCAATTTCAACCTAAAACAGCTTCAACCTACAAAGAGTTTATCAGGACATAACTCCATAAAAAGTTGAGGAGAATCTACTCTTCCAAGTGAACATTCCCAAAGTTAGTTAATAGAAAAAAAAATATGTGACGTAAATGAGTTTAATCTTAATGATGTCACCATTAACTAAGCAGGGAAAGTATTGATGCCAACGCCTTGAGGTAAATAAATTAAGACACTAATTACATTTCTATGTCACAGACATTAGACTTGAACTCAATTTGGGTAATCTCCTTAGTTCCTTTTCTGAGAAGATAATTAGGGAGTGTACCCCATGAGTGAAAGATTAAATAACGTTCTTTCATACTACACTTCTTTCTGTACCTGTTTTCATGGCATTTATTCCAGATATGTGCCATATATAATTGGCAATATGTTATCAGAGTCAAGACTCTCCCCTACTTAGGAGAAAGCCTAAGCCAGAATATTTGGTGATAATTACAACAAATGTGTAGAATTTCCCTGATTGCTTACCACTGCAATCTTTGTAATGTAAATCATAAAAAATCGTCATAAAGTTTTTATTCAACACATTTATGTCTCCTCATTCTACAGATGAGCAAAAGAGACTACAAATCTACACAAAACTGTCAGAATACCTGAAATCTGGTGAGGGGGTTGGAGGATGCAGAGGAAGGGAAGGAGTCTAAATTTGATTAAGATCTATTGTATGTAAAGTGCAAAACCTCCTTTTAAAAATAGGATATAAAGAATATAACAAGATTTTATTTTAATATCTCTCCTTGTCCGGATGAAAGTTTGTTACACAAAGCCATGATGTTTGGGATCCAAAATTTTAGCTTCTGGAAAAAAATGAGAAAAGCCCTACAAATCTCATAATTCACAATATCCTGGCAACCATGATTTAGATCTATGTATCTCTATAGCTCTCATTTCTTCTGAAGTAAGCCATTGGATCTTTGAGGAAGCTCTTTAAGATGCAGGATGTTGGAACTGGAGGTGAAATGCTCCTTCTTGCAGGAAGATCTTTACCACAAGAAGTAAGAACTTGCAGCAGTTTCTGGAAGTCCTTGAAGCTAACCGGATTCACTAGCCCTTCCTACCCAAACATACATAAGCCCTGAGAACTGCTGAAAGTCACTGTCAGACCAACTGAACTGCCTGGAAGAGCCTCAGATCATGTGAGCCAGCTGGAAAAGACTCTCCGACATGTTGAACAGCTGGCACTTTGCAAGTGTTGCTCCAGGTTTCCTAGCTTCATAAGCTATCACCCAAACTGTGGTGATGCAGGTGTTTTTGAGTGGTTACTGCTCCTGTAAGTAA
Source organism: Rhizomys pruinosus (assembly GCA_009823505.1). Lineage (NCBI taxonomy): Eukaryota > Metazoa > Chordata > Mammalia > Rodentia > Spalacidae > Rhizomys > Rhizomys pruinosus. The sequence continues at coordinate 986,301 of VZQC01015529.1, read as the reverse complement.
CTCCCCTCCCATATTCCTTTTAGTAACCCGAATACACTCATTAGTTCAACAGGTAGGACTTTGGCAGTGTCCTTATTGTAAGCAGTTGTAAGTTCTCTATCTGGATTGAGTAGAGGTTTGTTCATAGCTCCTGAGCAATAGTGTCCCTATTCTGTCTTTCAAAACCCCAAGTAACCGCAAAGCTAATTGAAACTAGACTGCTCATGGCAACATGGATAGTTTAGGGGAAAAAAAAGCATTTGGCACAAATAAAACTTTATTACAAGATTTTTATGGAGTTATGTATATGGTACAAATATATAACATATTGTGTATGTGGTAATATGTTTAATATTTATAATATATACATATTAGGGACATCAAATTGATAAGATGGAGCACATATACTTGCCCCCATCTCTCTACTCATGACTAAAAACCTTGGATTTCCCACATAAAATAAACACAAGTAGATTCTAAAGGGTTGAAGAAAGAAAACAGACTGGGTAAGCATCTCAAGACACAGAAAAGACAAGGTGATGGAATTTCCATTTCCTTTTTGACCTCTTGCATGCCCTGCATGGTGCTAAGGACACTGGTAAGTGAGAAAAGCCAAAGAATGAAGATTGAGAATGCCTCAAGCAAAGCCTTCTATCCACAGCCAAAGAAAGAGGAAAAAGCGGTTCAGCAAAAGAAAAAACCTGCCTGCATATCTGCCTCACAGAGATAAGTGTGGAGTCCCTCTCACACCAGCATCAGAAATAAGTAGAGTGCAAAACAGGCTTCTATCCCGCAAGCTCTAATGAATCAGGTCAATGCCTTCCACACCCAAACCAGCATATCCAGCTTTTTGCACATGGGCTGGGAATGGAATTCACATCCTTGTGCTATGTGGCAAGCACTTTACTGACAGTATCTATTCTTAATCACTGGACAATGTCTCCAGCTCCACAACCAAATTTTTTAAACAATGGAATGTATTCTGTTTAAGAGCAGAATGGAAGAGACGGAGGACAGAATCAATGATTTGAAGACAAAACAATAAGTATTACTCAATTTGAACAAGAGAAAGAAATAGATTCTTCTTTAAAAAAATAAAGGCTGTGGGGTGGTGGTGCACACCTTTAGTCCTAGCACTCTGGAGGCAGAGGCAAGTATGTGTATTGTATGTGTATGAATGTACTGTCTGCATGCACAAATCTGCATGCAGACAGTACATTCATACACATACAAAATAAAGAAAAAAAATTTTTTTAATTATACTGATAGGGTTTTCAATGAATTGAATGAAAGCACTTACAATGCAGACAAGAGAGAATGAGAAGAGGATGCAGAAGGAAACACAATTGTAAATTTCACCAGAATTGTAAAACATCTATACTACAAGATTACGATAACATGTATAGCAAAGGCGTATGCACTGAAACACTGAAGACAAATCAAAATGAAATTTTGATAAATGTTCAAATAGAACACATAAGGGAGAGAAGATGAAAAGAGAAAACAAGGTAATGGAGCAAGCAGGAAGCCAATAATGCAGAGCTCAGTCCTGACATATGACAAGTACCATATATTAAGTACTCTGAATCTATCAACATAAAGATATTGGCAGAGAAGATTTTAAAATATCAGCATTCTAAAGGGAATTTAAATATAATGACACAGGATTAGAAAAATCCTGCAAGCACTGTTATTGTTACTTTATGCCTCACTGTGACAAAATGCATTACAGACACAATGTAAAACAGAGGCTTATTTTGGCTCAGAGTTTCAGAGGGTTACAGGCCATCATGCTAAAGATGGGATGAAACCTATAGCAGTTTGGGAGGTGGAAATGGGAGATTTTTCACTTGGCTTATTGATACTTCAGCAGATCAGGGAACAGAGAACTTGGGCTGAAATGAGAAGAGGGGGGTAAAATTCAAAGCTGACCCACTGTGACACTCTACAACAGTTAGACCACTTGTCCCAAAGGTCCTATAAGGTCCCTGTTTGGGGACCAAGCACTCAAACACAGGGCCTGTGGGTGACATTTTATATACCAACCATAATAAACCTTACTCTCAGTTAAATAAGGGTGGCTTTTACCTAACAAAGAGTTACCTGATATTCTCTATCTATATAACTATATTGACAAGGTTGAAAACCTGTGGAAACTGATGAAATTTGAATGTAGACTACATAGTATCAATGCTCAGTTTCATTAATTTGGTCATTTTTAGTGACTTCATCAAGGAAGTATAATAGTAATTAATTATAAAAACGTCTTTCTGACGTTTTCAACAAATTATTCATAAAGCAGTATGTGTAGAAAAGAACAAATTATAAAGCAATAGGGCAAAATAATAGTGATTTGGTTTTTTTTGTGTGTGTTCTTAAAATTTGAAATTATGCCAGAAACCAAAGCTAAATAAGAAAAACAGTAGTAGCTATATGTTATGGTGAGTTGTAATTGTCAAATTTACACAATCTAGAATCACCTGGAAAGGGATTGTCAAGAGAGTTTGTCAAGATTAGGCTGGCCTATAGGCATGGCTGTGGAGATTATGATCATGATAACTGAAGTGGGAGTACCTTCTATAGGTATCACCATTCCCTAGGCAGCATATCTGAGTGTTCCTGCTGTTTGACTTTCTCATAGTGAATTAATGAGCCAAATAAACCCTTTCTGTCTTAAATTGCTTTGGCAAGATATTTTATCACAGCAAGAGGAAATGAAAATAAGATACTATATGAACATCAGAAAAGTGTATTTCAAAGAAGGTATTACTATCCTCATATATGTGTTCAGGAAATAACACAGCTAGAGTCAAGGTAAAGCTAAAACAAATAGAAAAGTGAAACAAATAAAAACCCCACTTCTACTTGGACATGCAACAGTTCTCTCTAACAACAGCTTTATCAGCTGCATAGAAAATATATAAAGGTGAAGAGCTGAACACTGACTACTAATAGGAACTATTTATATTTATAGAACAATACACCCCAAACAGAGGAACACATACTCTCTTCAGATTCTCATGGGTTAGTAGTAGAGAGGCCATGCCCTGGGCCATAAAGCAAACATTACAGAATTTTTAAAAGTTCAAATACAGGAAATATTACCTGTATTAGCAACATTTTCTATTTTTATAACAAATGTATGAGGAAAATAATTTAAGGAAACACTGTTTTTTGGCTCATGGCATCATATCCAGCAGGTCCCATCACAGCAGGCAGGAAACAGAGAGACAGAAAGCCTCTGGCCAGTGTGTTCATTTCTTTACAGCATATGGGATGGAGCCACCCTCGCTTAAGTCAATTCTTGCCTTTCTCTTGGCTAATCCTCTCAGGAAATGCTATCAAGGTCATTAATGCTGGATTTATTTATTTTTTTAGTCTCTGAACTTCTCAGTCCAAGCAAATTGATGATCAAGATGAAGCATTATCTCAGGAAATGCTATCAAGGTCATTAATGCTGGATATATTTATTTTTTTAGTCTCTGAACTTCTCAGTCCAAGCAAATTGATGATCAAGATGAAGCATTACCATGACTGTAGAAGAATGAAAGTAAAACCAATGGGAAAAATGATCAGAAATATGTCTAAGCACTTGAACACTAAGAAACTTCTAAATAGTTCATGGGCTTAAAGGGAAAGCCAAAAATGTTCATGAAAATTCACTGAACCAAATGAAAATAAAAATAAAGCATACCAAAATGCATGGGACCCAGAAACAGCAGTGTCCACAGGGAAATTTGTCACAGGAAAAGTTTATATGAGAGAAGAGAAAACTATAAATCAATAACCCAAGCCCTCATTTTTAAAAATCTTTTTTAAATTTTATTTATTTTTGTATGTGTATGAATGTACTGTCTGCATGTAGGTTTGTTCACCTGTGTCGTGCAATGCCGGGGAGGTCAGAAGAGGGTCTCAGATTCCCCTGGAACTGGAATTCTCCTGGAATTGGAGTTACAGACGGTTCTTAGCCACCATATGGGTGCTGGGGATCGAACCTGGGCCCTCTGCAAGAGCAGTTGGTGCTCTTAACCGCTAGGCTATCTCTACAGCCCACCAAGCCCTCATTTTAAGAATGAAGAAACAGCCAAAGCAAGAGATGGGGAGAAAACAAAAATGGTCAGAGGAGAAAAAAGGAAATTAAAAAGTAAAAGCAATCAGAGGTCAATATAATGAAGATGTGATCTTTTAAAGGATTTATGTAGCTAACAAAGCTCTAGCAAGCTAAAGGAGAAAAGAGAACACAAATGTCCCCAATGTCAGAAATAAAGCCAAATAAAAACACACATGCACATAAATAGATAACAAATATTTGAAAATCCCTGCAGACACTAAGAGAGCACCAAGAGAGCATAATACTCCACCAGAGCCACAAAGACTTCACATCTTAGATAGTAAAGTTCAAGGAGTCTCAAGGGACTATCACTACAGATTCTATATGAATAAAACCTTTTTATAGCCTGACAAATATTAAGAAAATTGAACTCGTAATTTAAACACTTCCCCCAAAACAAATGCTCCATACGCAGATCATTTCATAGGAAAAATTTTACAAGGATTTTAAAATTAATACTATTTTCCAGATAATCTCTCAGAAAATGGAAGAATGGGGACAGTTCATAATTCATTTATGAACCCAGTATTGTCCTGATACCAAAACAGACAATTGCAGAATACAGAATGAAAAAAAAAAAATAGAAAGGAAGAAGGAAAGTAAACTCAAGACCAATAATACACATAAGTGAAATTATTAGCACATATTACCAGATAGAATTAGCAGTATTTTTTCATTCTGTAAATCAAGTGAATATCACATCAACATGTCCAGATTGTATCCATGTTTAAATAAAACAGTGTAACCCACAATATTCACAGACCAAAGAGAGGAATGATATGATTACAAATGACATGGAAACATTAGACAAAATTCAACACCCATTTGTGGTTTTAATAAACCTATACGAACAGAAGGAATAATGGAGAAACTTCTTCAACTTTATGAGGAGCATATATGATCAATCTATTATTGACATTTACACTTAAGGATGAAAGATTGAATTATTTCACTCCAAGACTTTGAATAAGAATTAAGCTGAAAGTCAACTGTAACCACTCTTATTCAATATGGCAATAAAGCACCCTTATAGAATGTATCCTTTGGAAACTTCTATACATGAAGGAACAAAAGCACAAAAAGCCAAGGCTTTCTTCATATTAATGTGAAAAGAGTTTGATCTTTCAGGCCCCCAGACGTCGCACTGCTGCTTCGTGAACTGCTGATCAGAAGAAAGGCTCTAATGTTCCAATAGGCAGAAGAGAAAAAAAAAATCACTGCTTAACAGATAATTGGAAAATAACAAGTCAAAATGCACCTATGTGTAAATGGCATAACTGTCTAAAATCCTGTCTGTAAAAATACTCCTGAAACTAACAAATGAGTTCACAAAATGATGGGGAATAAGGAAAGCGTATTCCCTGGGTTTAGATGTAGCTCTAGGTGCTGGAAGCTTGTTCTCCAATAATGGCACTGAGGTAGCAGGAAGTTATCAGTCTTGCAGGAAGATTCATTCATGCTTTTCTCGTAGGAGTCACTACAGGTGATTACCTACAGGACTGATACCTGCTCTCACGCGCTCTTGCTTCTTGTCTTACTATGTGACATCTCTCTCTCTCTCTCTGGAAGGTGGAATCAGTTATTTTGTGAAGGATCTACACTGTTCTCATGGAACACCAAGTCAAGGAGCTACCCAGCTTTGACATTTCTGTCACCAAAAAGTAAGCTAAATATAATAACATTATATTTATAACATTACCTATCATTGGGTATTTCACTATAAAGATACAAAATAAACTAAGACACATACAAAAATCAAATCTATTTCTATACACCAGCAATGAACATTTAGTCACCAAAGAAAAAATGCAGTGCCATTTACAAACACTCAAAAAGTTGAACAGCAAGAAGTTGTACATACAAAGTAAGTATTTCATTGAAAACTATACAACTGTTGAGATACTCAAATACTTGTGTGAAATAAGATCATGTATTCTAATACTCACTATAGGAATATCCACTGCCCACAAAACTGATATTCAGCTTTGATATTCCGGGGCTTCTTTACCATACAACTGGAAATATAGCCAAATTAATTCTACCAACTGTTTGCCCTAAAAGGTAAGACTCTTCTGGTCAGGTAATGTTACACTAATGACACCATTTGTAGTAGTTTGTTAACACCATAAGAAGCATTTACTTGGATAGACAGTTTAAAGAAGAAAGGATTTATTTGTAGTCACAGTTTCAGGGGTTTTAACCCTTGCTTGTTTGGCTCCATTGCTGTGGGTCTGGGAAGAGCAGACTATGGCTATAGAAGGAAGGAGAGGCAGAGAAGGAAGACTCCTTACCAGGTGGCAGACAAAAACCTGAGAAAGAGGGCTGGAGAGATGGCCTAGCGGTTAAGAGCGCCGACCGCTCTTGCAGACAACCCGGGTTCGATCCCCAGCACCCACATGGCGGCCGAGCCGTCTGAAACTCCAATTCCAGGAGAACTCCAGTTCCAGGGGAATCCGACACCCTCTTCTGACCTCCACGGCGTTGCACGTCACGGGTGCACAGACTTGCATGCAGACAATACATTCATACACATACGGAAAAAAATAAAATAAAAAAATATTAAAAAAAAAAAAACCTGAGAAAGAAACAAAGCATAGAGAATAAGACACTTCAGAGTGTGTATTCCTGGCTAGAACTCCTTATTAAATCTCATCAACCCATGGCTCAGGGTCTTGGAAGAGCAGGCAGAAAAATTTTAAGAGCCAGGTTGGGTGCATGATCATAAGGAAAGAGAATCTTCCAGGCCTCTGATAATCTGCTCATGTGAATTTACAGCTGTGATATCAGCATGCCCGTGCAAACTCAATCCAGACAAAACCTAGAATATAACTGGGGAAAGCAAGAAATGTCAACATTAGTAGCTGATCACTGCTGGATAAGGGAGAGTTGGTCTTCTTTAAAGGAGTGACTCTAAAAAGGCTAGCTATAATCCGTTGAGTTAACTCACACTGAGGGACATCTGGGTACATGAATTTGACCTCATAGGCCATATCATATGTGACAGAATGCATGAAATCGGGTGACAGATGGAGTCTAAATATGATTAATATATATTGTATGAAATGCACAAAAAAATCAGTAAAATATACATTTTAAAAAGCTGAGAAAGACAGGGGGAGCTGGGGTTTGGAAAGGAGGAAACAAAGTTTATCTTTCCACAGAAAGTCCCAGTGATGCAATTAGACCCTTAGATAGATATGCATTAGACCAGAACCAAGGTGGTGAATACAGAGATCACAAAGTTGCTTGTAGATTTATTTGGATGGATCTGGAGAGCTTCCTATCTACCAGGTCCCTAAATGGCTCTGTCATCTGAAGAATAAGACTTCAATACATTAGACTGTTGGGACATTTTATATTTGAACCATAAATGAAAACAAACAAAATCAAATTGCTTCTATTTGCAAAAGTATCTCTTTATTCTCCATATGTTATACAGAGATTTCAGAGGAAAGTGACTCACTGAACAAATAAATTTTCTCTCCCAAACATGTTGTGAGATACTTTACTGCATGCAGAAGAATCTACATACATGTGATACATATTTCCTGATCTAAAAGAGCAACCAACCATAGCTTCCAGATAACAATTCCATTAAAGATTTTGAGGGAGAATGCAAATACGTGGGAGGTTGTACATGCCTGCGTCCAGTGCTCAGTGGAGCACGCACAACACCTAGAAGTTCAAAGTTCAGTTTCTTTTTCATGCTTTTCAAGATAAACCATCTTGGTAAATAGGAAAACTCCACTTATGAAAAAAAAAATCTACTATTGCCTTTTTTCTACAAAACAAATCACTTTCTGGCTCATGAAACTCTCGTTTACCCACATGCATGGCCACATTTGGATACGCACTAAAGGAAGCTTACAGGAAACCTAGAAAGAGTGACAGATTCACCTCCCCTGAGTCAGATATGCTCCTGAATACGCATCTAAGTTATTCTCAGGGAAATCCCTTGACGACAAGCACTATTGCAAACATTTTCTTCATAGAACAACACAGGTTGTAAGAATTTGTTTGATATGAACAATTTTATGAAGCTATATAGACTCAGCATGTCACAAGATATAAATACAGCAGTTTTAAACAAAAATAACTGTCCAACCAATGACATGGCACTCATCTCAAATTGCCCTTTGACCCGTTGTGCACCAGGAAGTCCAAACTTCATACACATTTCTAATTCCCTTCTGAAATCTAGACATTACATAATATTACTTCTCAGACACATCTCAAGCATTCTCAAACTCAGTATGTTGAAAATTCTATTGTGTATCTTTCTCCATGAAAATTTCCAGTTTTCCTTCTCTGGTGTTCTTTGTTTCTCACCACCAGTTCCTCTGGTGCTCACCAGTAGCCCAGGCAGCGTGTTTGACATCTTCTTCTAATTCACACACTCATACCTATTATCAAGTTATATCTACTTCACATTCCAACTAAAAATTTTTAATTATTTGTTGTTTTACTTTTACATGTATGACTGTTTACCTGCATGTACTTAAATGTGCCATATGCATACAATGCCTGGGGAGGTAGAAGAACAAATCAGATAGCCTGGAGCTGCAGTTACAGACTGCCGTTATCTGCCATGTGGGTGCTGACAGCCAAATCCAGGTCCTCTTCAAGAGCAGCCAATGCTCTTAACCGCTGAGACAGCTCTACAGACCCATCCAAATAAACCTAAAAGCAACTTTGTGTTCTCCATATTTACCACCTTGGTCCTGGTCTAATTCATTAATTTCCATTTGACTTCCTACTAGCCTCATGACACGTTCTAAAGGGTTACATGTGCTAACCCATTTTTATAACTACTAAAGAAGTCATATCTCTTAAAGGACTTCACATTGACCTTGGATGGGATCTAAGGTCCTTACTATTTCTTCTGAAAGATGACGCTTCTTAGTTCTTTAATCATTTTGTTCCTCCTTCTCTGTCTTGCACTTTACTCATCCAAAATGACCTTCTTTAGACCAAAACTGTGATAGGTTCTGGTATTTCCCCTCTCAGGGCCCTGTGCAGAAGTCCTTCACCGATGGTCCAGTTGCCTAATTATCCTTAATCACTCATGGAGTTGCTGTTGAAATTCTTTAGTGGAAAAGTCTTTCCTGATTCTGAATTTTGAGATAATTGCTTTATTTTCCTAACACTAATACTATGTTGGGAGGAGGCTTAAAGGTAGACATAACATTTACCTCATATGCCTGAGGCCTTGGGGTCATTCCCCAAAACAGAGTCATAAAGTTTTACTCAGTGTATATTTGCCTGTTTGATTACTTATCTCTTTCACTAGCTTTAAATCCTGAAAAGGCAAATGTGTTTCATATCCTTTTGTTTTATAGTACTTCTTAGTGTTTAATGAAGGGCTGAAGAGATGGCTCAGTGGCTAAGAGGAAGAGGCAAACAGGTCCCTGTGGGATAGAGGTCTACATAGAACAGTCCAGGCCAGCTGGGGATACAGGGAGACCCTGTCTCAAAAGACCAACAGAAAAAGAACACTCGTTGCTTGCAGAGCTCTCATGGTTCAGTTACCAGCACCCACACAAACTAGCTAACAACCAGCCATTAACTCCAGTTCTGGGGAATCCAACACCCTTCTCTGGTCTCCACAGGCATTGCATGCAGTAGCACACTTCATGCATGCAGGAGCAACACTCACACGCATGAAACAAAATAACAAATCAAAAAATTAAAAATAATTTCTTTTGAATGAGTATAAATAAATCTCTTCTATAAAAGGGGATAGCAGTATCTATTTAAAACAATAAATTAAATAGACTGTAAACATTCAGTTGACCACCAGCACATATAACTAATTCCTAATTGATAATTATTTAATCATTACATGATCAATGACACATTCACAAGATATACATACATATTTTTAAAAATTCTCATGAACAAATACAAAGCAATTAACTAGCATTTTGGTAGTAAAGCATTTCAACTGCAGTGTTAAGTGTGCATGCTATTTTGTTACAGTATTTCAAATGTACATAAAATTAAAAAGAATAATAAAACTTGTGTGAGTCCCTTTAAAAGGTCTCCACAGTATAAATGAAAATGAAATCCATGCTCAGATACCAAAATGATTTTTTAATCAGAGAAAAAAGTCCTAATAAAATTGTCCTCACCCAAATACTTACAGAACTTTGCTGGATGGGCCCATTAAAACATTGGTAAGTATAATAAAATCAGCATTTTAATTTCACTATTGTAATATTGGTTATCCAAACTCACAGAATAAAATAGTTTATGAAAACTGAAATAACTAGAAGTCTATGGGTCACTTAATTTAAAAAGAAAAGTGAGTTTTAAAGTATTACAGCTGTTACTAGAGACAGAATCCCACATTTTAGTTCACAAAATGATAATAATTTCACCTTAATCCCACCATTTAGCCTATTTAAATCTCCTCTGATTAAAGATAATTCCAGCATTTTAGTGATCAAAGCTTCTCTGCTAGTTGATTAGTTTCCTGGTCCTAATTTTATATTCTCGGCCAACAATGGTCTTTAAAAAAATCTAAATTCTAAAAATGTCAGAATACTTACTGCCCTTGTGTAAGATTCATCCCCAGTGGGCAAAGGATGCTGGTGAGTCACCTGTTATCAAACTCTGCCCTGCTACTGGCCTGCCCTGCTTTTCTTAAATTGTCAAGGATGAGTATTTTGGACTTCAGGATGTGAAAATGCTACTATTCCACAAAAGACTCTTCTAACCACAGAATACATCCTAAATACCTCCCATTGTACTTGCTCCTATTTCAAAACAAAGTCTTTGCAATGGGGGAAGAATTTCAAAACAAACTTTAACAGCCTTATTTCTATAAAGTAGTAAGTATTTTCTTTAAATTGCAGTTACTTCATCCAATTACTAACAGTTACAGTAACCAAGGCTCAAGATCAGTATATCACTCAGGACCCATTCAGCTAGCTTCCTCTTGGGTCCTTAAACTAGCCTTTATTGCTATATACACATCATCAAATGTGCACTGAAACATTACTTTAACTATTTTCCTTAGCTCCAGCAACCTTTTTTCTTCATCTTTTTCACATGGGACTTGCATGCTTCCTTTAACTGACTCCATTTACTTTTTGCTCATTTCAGTTCATTCATGAAATTAGAATTGTTTAACACCAAGAAACACATATTCTGCAGAGGCCAGTGACATCTCCTCACAAAGGGCAAAACCAATGTTACTAACCTTGCACAGCATCCAGGACAAAGAAGTTGGAATTCACCAAATATTTTTTGATGTGATTGACGATTCTAAGACCTCCTGGAAGATTTAAGAAAGACTCAACACTTGGTACTTCCACAAATTCTGACATGTGAAGAGACTCACCAGCTCCAAACCAATTCAGAAACTCCATGATACCAATTCAATATCTTACAATGTGAATATTCTCAAGTTTCTTTTTTCTTTATACTGAAAGTTTTAGGAAGTTTATATGAATTAATAAAAATCCTGGGCTCTATGAAGCCAATCTAGCTTTGAACATGCTTTTATTGATCTTTCAGGTAAATCTACTGTGAGTGTTATGAGCCAAGCCCAGATCACCAACTTCAAACAGAATTCCGGGTACCTGTGGAGAGTTATGCTGGCAGACGGGCTTTTACTAAAGCCAGCAGAGCAAAGGTGAGGCTAAAAAAAAAATGTTGCTTAATTAACATTTTAGATATGTTGTAGGTTGAGTGATTTCAGGCAGCTTATTAAACTTTCCCTGCTGCCTCTTGGAGGGTATTTTTTTTTCTTTCTTTCTTATTTTACAGATGTAATCAATTTCTTTCTAATATCTGGACACATTAGCATAGGGAAAACTTTAAATATGCTAGGGGTCTTTTTCATTCATCCTTACAAGTCAGTTGTCTTGCTCAACATTAACTTATTCAGTGTTAATAAAGCCAATACAAGAGCAAAATGATTTTTCATTCATTCTTCATTCCTTAGAAGCTAAGAGAAGTTTTCAGCTCTAAAAACAATGACATTAATTTCTTGTTTTGCAAAAGATAAAGGAAATAATATAATACCAGGATTATCAGGCCCTATCTTCCTGAAAATTAATACCGAAACTCATAATGGTAGATTCATGACTATCCATAGCAGAGGCCACACCAGGCTCTTCTCATAAACAGACTCATAAAATCATTGTCAGATTTTTCTGGACTACACTGTAATTTGAAACTGCACCCTCCAAAATGACATATATAGTTAATTTGAGTTCTATGTGAAAAAAAATCCAGTCACAGAGGCCGAAACCTCACGGTGGAAATATCACCTAACTGATCCACTTCATTTCTGACTAAGCACAGAAACTTTGAAAGCCAAGTGTTGGATTTAGAAACTTACCTTGACTTTACCTTCTTCTTCTGAAAAATACAGAAAAAAATAAAATAAAATAAAAGTAACAACCAGGATATCTTTGAGAGACATGTCTTTTCTTGTAAACTTTTAATCTAGTGTTCTGTGTACCTGCTACCCAATCCAGACAACTAATGGGGTAGTTTTTCACTTTCTCATTCCAAGGTAAATTTCCATGACTAAGTATGAGAGTAAACATACTATCAATAAAATTCATATTTTTGAAAGAATAATTGTTCACTTCCTGTATTCAAATATTACCAGCCTTGGGGCTGGAGAGATGCCCTGCGGTTAAGAGAGCCAACTGCTCTTGCAGAGGACCCAGGTTCGATCCCCAGCACCCACATGGCAACTGAGAACTGTCTTTAATTTCAGTTCCAGGGGAATCCGACACCCTCTTCTAACCTCCGTGGCATTGCATGACATGGTTGCACAAACCTACATGCATACAGTACATTCATACACATACAAAATAAATAAAATTAAAAAAAATTTTTTTAAATATTATCAACCCTTATTGAGTCTAGAGTCATCCATCTTCTCTTCCTTTCCATATTATTATGGAACTTATCCCAAATATTACACCTTTTTTATAACTATTGTATTATGGACCTTTAAAAAATGAAAAGCTTATTTAAAAGAGTGAAAGTGAGATTTAGCGGGGGAAGTTTAAGCAAAATTATGAAGAGTGAAAGGTGTTCCGGCAAGCATCCCCCAACAACCATCAATTTTAGTTTTCTGTGCATGAAACCACCTTTACAAAAGCTATGGAAACCATGTGAGAGGTCACTGTTCCTGATTACACCACAACAATGAGATAAGATCTGTTGAAAAGTATGAGTAAGATGTTCTAGAGATACCACAGAGTGTGAAGCACACAGAAGGCCACAACTGTCCAAGTTTTTGAGAATAAGAGACTGCAGAGTGTATGTCCCTGGGTGGGGCTCCTATATTAAACCTCACCCTCCCGTGGCTCAGGGACAACTGTGGAAGGGAAGCAGAAAAAAGTTAAGAGCCAGGGTTGATGCATGACTTGCACCAAGGGTCATCTGCATACAAATGCTTGACAAGATAGGTCTTAAAATATATAACAGAATGCATGAAATCCAGTGAGGGAAGGATATTGGGTGTGACTGGGAGAGGTGGTCTAAATTTGATTAAGATTTATTGTATGAACTACACAAAATTTCATTAAAAATACACATTAAAAAATAAAATAAAAAATAAAGTTAATGTAAATGGGGAAGGTATTTTAGGGGCTAAACACACACACACACACACACACACACACATACACACACACAATTAGAATAACCAAATTCAGCAAAGTTGGAGGTTATAACATAGAAATCTAATCAACATACAAAAATTATATGAGTGGAAAGTATATATGCATATTTTAGAGTAATATAAAATTAAAGGAGGAAAATGTGAATTCCTAAACATAAAATAAGACTGAGAGAAAGATGCAGGATAGTTATAGCAGAATGCATGATCTGCAGTGGGGTAGGGGAGGGGAAAGGGGAATATGTCTAAACTGAACTGAGAAATGATGTCTGAAATACACAAAACATCAATAAAAGCATAAAAAATCAGTGGCATTTCTATATATAATTGACCAACTTTGTGAAAATTATATAAGGAAAATAATCCCCCTTATAATAGCCTCAAAAATAAAATACTTAGGAATGTATTTAAACAAAGATGTAGAAGATCTCCACAGAGGCCAGTGAGTTGGCTCAGTTGATAAGGCGCCTGCATCCATGCTGATGACATGAGTTCAATCCCTGAGACCCACAAAGCAGAAGGAGAGATCTAACTCACAACAATGATCCTCTAATCACCCACACACATGGCAGAGCATGCACATGCCCACACACATATGTACACACATATGTACATGAATACACATCAAAAAAGTAATATAAATATTTTTAAGATCTCTACACTGATAACCATTAAGCATTGATGAAGAGAGAGAGAGAGAGAGAGAGAGAGAGAGAGAGAGAAAGAGAGAGAATATCAAAGGAACAGACAATCCAATGTCCATGAATCAGGAGAACAAGCATGTAAATGTAGATATTACCTAAAGCCACCTAAAAATCCAATATAATTTCTAATAAAACCTCAATTTTCCATGAAACTGGAAAGAACAATGCTCACATTTATATGGGATTACAAAAACTCCAAGTCACTTAAACTAATTGTAGATTAAAAAAATAACATTTGAGTCAGGAATGATAGTTACACTTTTATTTCCAGTAATCAAGAGGCAGAGGCAGGCAGGCTTCTCTTAGTTTGAGGCAGCCTGGTCTACATAGTGAGTCCCAGGTCATCTGGGACTAGAGAGAGAGACACTGTCTCAAACAAAAACAACAAAAGTAACATTACCAAAGACCACTAAACCAATAAAGCAAATATAGGTCTCCTTGAGTCAAGCAAGACTCCTCCGTCAGCACCAGCTACACCTCATCTGCCTGGAAATACTGTGCAGCAGTGGCAGCCATATGTATGTATATCCCAAATCTAATTGGCTATTGGCTCTCTCCTTGGAGGAATAACCCACGGCTGATGCCACAAGCTTACATCCTCTAATGGTTAGGAGATGTTATAAACCACACGAAGACCCTGTCATACTTAACAGAAGAAAATGTAATTCATGGATTGACATACCATCCAAACATCTGTGTCTATACCAAAGTAACCTACCATAACAATTAGTACTGTTTAAATACCTATATATCTAATTGCGTGTGCTTCATTAGTAGGATCGAAAGGCTATATATTATACTGTTTAAATACCTATATATCTAATTGCATGTGCTTCATTAGTAGGATCGAAAGGTTATGCCTGGACAAGCTGGCAGCCCATGAAAGAAAACAGCCAGAATTGACTAGAGACCAAGACAACAGCTCCAGAGAAAGTAGACTGTTTTGCTTCTCATCCACCTGTGCCCCTTTTCTAAGCCTAGGGAACAATCTGCGGAAGAGGGGGCGTGGTAGAATGTAAGGGCTGCGATTGGGGTGAATGGTGAAACTACAACAATATAGACTGGACACTCATTTGATCAACTTGATTGAACATACAAGCCCCCCCTGCTGGATGGTGGGACCCATGAGCTGTGTGGGTTTGGGCACAACTGCTTGCAAATTGGTTTTACATGAAGGATGCTTGTACTCACAAATTATCACTTATTGTTAAAAAAAATGAAAACAAAACAAAACAAAAAAGCAGAGAAAGATGCAGAAAACTTACGGCAGAATGCACGATCTGCGGTGGGTAGGGGTGGGGTGGGGGGGGGAAGGGAAGGGGATATATGCCTGAACTGAATTGGAAAATGATGTATGAAATACACAAAGCATCAATAAAAATAAATTAAAAAAAAACAAAAAAACAAAAGTAACATTGCAATTGTTTATTAGTCTATTGTAACTAAAATTCAAGCAAAGGGCAACCAACTGCTGGGTAGTCAGTCCCTTTGCATCCACAAGTCTGTAATTTTCCTTCTGTCTCACAATTCACTTGGTGACAAAGTTATATATTTATTGTGTCATTTATTACATAGTCTGGATTTTTATAATTGAATTCTGCTAAGTTTTGTTGTTTAGATTTGCTTTAAACATGTTCCTCTGACATCTATATTTCTTAGATATTTGTAGTCATTTCTAAAGGTTTGGTTAGTATCTGAATTAATATTTTAATATTTTATTTATTTTTCTATCTATATGGCCTGCATGTATGTAATGGGTCCAAGTCATGCAATGCCCGTGGAAATCAGAAGAAGCTGTTGGATCTCCTGGAACTGGAGTTATGGACAATTGTTAACTGCTATGTGGCTGCTGGGATTCAAACCTGAGAGCAAGGGCAGCCAGTGCTCTTAACCACTGATCCATCTCTCCAGCCCCAGAGTTAAAATTTTTGACACTAATTCTTCAGACTTGAAAAACCTTATCATTTGAATATTTTATCCTCATGTATCTGTTAACAAACTACATAAAGAGAAATGCTACTCCATCTACTATTTCCTAACACATTATAACAGTTTTACAGAGAGAGAAAAATATTCAGTTCTAAACTTTTCTTACCAATTTTCTAAATAATCCATCCCAGAAGGATGATCAGTTATTTCTCCATGTGCCAGAATTCATGAGATTAAAATCAGTTTATGTGTTTTAATTTATGAAATTTTCCTTCCTTCTCAATGCTCACTCAGGCCTGTGCAGTACAAGAATTATTTCAATCCATCTCCCATGAATGCAAGAAAAGCTATGAAGCTTGATATCTGATGTCTACCATAACAAAATGTTGATGCCCAACTTCTACATGTCTTCCCTAGACCTAGAATCAGTCGTAATTCCAAAAAGTTCATATTCTGTTCACTTTTACAATTTTTTTTCTTTTCCTTCCTTTTATGGACCAGGAAACATTTTCAAAGGTGGCAACATCATTATACTGCATTCTCAAATAATTATGTCTACATTTCCCAAAAATAAGGACCAAAACCATAATATCACTGTTACCTGAGAAACTTAATAATTGTTTCATAATAATATTTTATTTTTTAACACATATTGAAATGTCTCCAATTCTCCCAAGATTGTATTTTGTTTTATTTTGATCAGGATTCAGTCTTGATCAGCATGGTGCATATGATTATATTTTTAAATATCTTATCTTTATCTTTCATAGCCTAAATCAATTGTGCTCTTGAAAACATTCTGTTAATTCTCAAGTACCCCAAACTGATTTCCTGTTGAATCTTCTAACTTTGGAAATTTTAGATTACTTCATCATGATATTATATTCTTTCAAATGTTGACTTTCCAAATAATTCTGACCTTGAGCTTTTGAAGTTAACCAAGTATCATCTAAAACCTTTCTGGAGTAATACTGATTTTCTCTGTGGAGAAAATACATCTGAATTACCAGGATAGTGTAGTTTACTGTCATGGTATTATTTATTCTCATTATATGATGCAAAATGTTCTAAAATCCACAATACCTAATATATAATAACATAAGGAAAGCCATATAAATGAATATTCTTGGGGCTAAAGAGATGGCACAGCAGTTGAGTGCCCACTGGTCTTGCAGGAGACCCAGGTTCGATTCCCAGCACTCCAGTTCCAGGGGAATCCAATGCCCTCTTCTGACGTCCGAAGCATTGCACAACACAGGTGCACCAACCTACATGCAGACAGTACACACATACACATAAATAATAATAATTAAAAAAAAATTTAAAAACTGCTTTAAAAAAAATGAATATTCTCCTTGGCCTCTTAGACAAGAGTTTAACCTTGTTAATATCCACTCGCAAAACACCCTTTTCATAGCGAAGTGTCAGAGCTCTTGGTATATGTTGAGTAAAAAAAGATGTAGATGTTTCAGGGTCATCATCAAAGTACTAGTGTAACATGAAGTCACCTCTCGGGGTTTCACTTATTTTCTTTAGATGTTAAAAAATGTATATGTGTGTGTGCACATGTATGTACATCCATGTGAATGGCCCTTGGAGGCTAGAAGAAAAGATTGAATCCCCTGTAGCTAATTATGAGCACTCCTGACATGGAGCAATTATGGGGTCTGAGGAGATAGCTCAGTGGTTAAGAATACCAATTGCGGGCTGGAGCGATAGCCTAGCGGTTAAGAGCACCGACTGCTCTTGCTAGAGGACCCGGGTTCAATCCCCAGCACCCACATGGCGGCTAAGAACCGTCTGTTAACTCCAATTCTAGGAGAACTCCAGTTCGAGGAGAATCCGACACCCTCTTCTGACCTCCAAGGCATTGCACGACATGGGTGCACAAACCTACATGCAGACAGTACACTCATACACATACAAAAATAAATAAAATTAAAAAAAAAGAATACCAATTGCTCCTGCAGAATACTTGAATTTGGTTCCCAGAATCCACAGAGTAGATAACAACCGTCTGAAACTTCAGTTTCAGGGATTTGACACCCTTTTCTGGTCTCCAAGGCCTTCGCATGCACAGGTCACTTACATTCAGGCAAAACACTCACATGCACAAAATAATAATTAAAAAGTGTTTTCTAAAAAGAACAGTGAGTGCTTAACTGCTGAGCCATCTCTCTAGTTTCTTTTTTCATTGTTTTGTATTTGTTCTTATTATTTTAAATTATTTAAATTATTTAAATTATTTAAATTAAATGAGCCCTCCTTCTATACAGACATTGCCATATTATGCAGAGTTCTGAAACCATGCTGCTGAGGTTCTGACTTTTTTTTCTCACAAACTCATAGATTGTGAATGGCTTATGTAAATATAAATATATAGTGACATAGTACATATTCTTTTTTTTTTTGTATGTCTATTTCATATCAGATGGTCTGTGACATACATAAACACTGTGGAAAAAAGAACCATTGCTGAAAGACAAAATACTATATTCCCATTCCCTCTTTACAGACTTATAGCTTCTTCCTGTAAACTGTGACACAGGAATTAAACATAACCCCATGCTCTTTACAATGCATAGTATATATTAGAATCTAAATAAGTGATAGCCATCAAACATTACACATTTGGGGCTATAAAGGTCTCTCAGTGGGCATGACTTGCTGTGCAGGCTTGAGAACCTGAGTTTAGTCTCCAGGCATCCATATGAAAATTGGGCATGGCTGCACAACTGTAGCAAACAGTGCTAGGAGGGGCTAGACATAGGGATCACTGCACTTTAGTGCCTGCCCAGTGTAGCCAAAACACAGCTAGCTCCAGGCTCAGTGAAAGACCCCATCTCAAGGAATAAGGTAGAGAGCAACAGGGCCAAATACCTAATGTCTTCCACATGCACCTCTAGCCTCCACGCATGCATGCACATGCACTTGTGCATGCCCATACACAAGTATCGGTACATACACCACATACACAAAAATACTTAAAATGATTTTTAAAGATCACAAACTTTGGTCTTTTCTTTGCTATAACCTCTTTTCTTAGATAGGCACCAACTAAGAAATTTCCTATATCGAACACCCTTTTAATGTCAATGTTTCAAGACATATAATTATTTCAACATGTATCTGATTATATATATAATACGTTATATGTAATATATTATATATTATATATGTATGAAACAGAGAGAATTAAAATTTCTTGTCAAGACAGTTAGGAGGGTCAGGTGCTTGCCATTAAACCTGAAGACTGGAGTTAAATCCCCAGGATCCACATGGTAAATGAGAGAACCAATTCTCACAAGTAGTCCCTTGAATTTCATGTACAAACTGTTTCACATACTGCCCCCCACACACACATAAAGTAAATAAATGTAAGAAGAAATTTTAAAGCCTTTATTGTATATCAAAAATTATAATGTTAATTGCCTCTTTCCTCTCTTTCTGAGTAATGTCCTGTCAATACCTCTGGTTTACTTCACAATGAAGCACTTTCAGTTATGATTCTTATGGGTGGTATCCGTGTATTTTGATTGATTATTTCATTCTTGTAAATCCACTGATGACTCATAATTTTAAGTGCTTTTACAACACAGGACAAGATGATTTGTAGGACTTGGGGGTTGGTTTCCTATTGTTCTGTGATGCAACCTCGCTGTGCTGCCCAGTTTCGTGGACTCGTGTGACTCTACTGCCTCTGCCTCCATAGAATCTTGCAGAGGACCCGGGTTCTATTCCACACCTACATTGGTGGCTGAGAACCGTCTTTAACTCCAGTTTCAGGGGAATCCGACACCCTCTTCTGACCTCCGTGGCATTGCACGACACGGGTGCACTGTCCTATTATGCAGACAGTACATTCATACACATAAAAAATAAATAAAAATTAAAATATTTTTAAAAAGTGATTCTAGCTGGGCGTGGTAGTGCATCCCTTCAATTCTAGCAGAAGCAGGTTGATCTTTATGAGTTCAAGGCCAGCCTGGTCTACAGAGTGAGTTCCAGGACAGCTGGGGCTACAGGGAGACCCTGACTTAACAAAAAAAAAAAGTGATTCCATAGAAAAGAAAGTCTGGTCTACAGAGTTGAGTTCCAGGACAGCTGGGGCTACAGGGAGACCCTGTCTCAAAAAAAACAAAAAAGAAAAAAAAAAAAAAGAAAGAAAGTGCATTCACAGTACACACACACTGCTTCGGTAGTGATTAATAACTAACTAACAGCTGAGTGAGGTGGCACTGCCTTTAATACCAGCACACAGGAGGCAGAGGCAGGCAGATCTCTGTGAGTTCAAGGCCAGCCTGGTCTACAGTAGGAGCTCCATGCCAGCTGGGACAAAAAG
This sequence comes from Rhizomys pruinosus, assembly GCA_009823505.1. Lineage (NCBI taxonomy): Eukaryota > Metazoa > Chordata > Mammalia > Rodentia > Spalacidae > Rhizomys > Rhizomys pruinosus. The sequence goes on along the minus strand of VZQC01015529.1, from coordinate 965,587 downwards.
GAGATCCTGTCTCAAAACAAAACAAAACAAAACAACTAATAGATGATAAAATGTTAGATTGTAAAATCAGACTCAAGTAACAGAGATTTTACCTAGTAGCAAACTGTAGTATCGATTGAAAGGATATCAGTAATTCTGAGATACAGAGATGTGAAGAGTCCATAATAAATGCCTCCCAATTAACTGTCTGCAATGATTAGAAAAACTTTGGTCCATTAGGTGAAGTCCCAAATGATGTGTAAGAACATCCACCTCATCATGAAATAGATAGGTTTACCTCTGATGATCCCCTAGCCAAGTCATTTTCCAACTAACCATGCCTCCAATGTCTAAGAATTTTGTTTTATTTCAAAATGAGCTAGAGCCTTTCCTTTCTTTCTGCCCCTCCCCTTTCCCTCTCTACAAATCTCCCCTGGGTAGGAAACATGATATGAACTGACTTGGAGCCCATTTTTTTCTGTATTAGTAATAATAACCATTAAAAGTATGTATTGATTTTTCAACTTTCAGAAACAATCTGTCACAAATTATAAGATGGTTAATTATGGTTAATGAATTCAATGTAATGTTATAAAGCTTGACATATAAGAATAAAGAGACAAAAGTTGGGGTTAGAAAGCAGGATGAAAGCTGAAGGAAACGTTAGAAGTGCCAATATCCTCACCTTCAAAATAGACAATCAAGAAATACTGTCTGTAGTTGACTAAATAGGAAAATTAATATGTAGGTGTATTTCTTAAAACCATAGAAACCATGAATAGAGAAACTGAAATTTCAAAATAGTTATATTGAGTAGAAGTGGGCTATCATTGGTCAATGGCCTACAGCTCAGTAGATACTGTCTAAAATTAATAAATGAAATCTGACAGGCATAACTAACATGTTTTAAGATATGATCAAAAGAAATTAAAGGAAGCCTGGTCTACAGAGTGAGTTCCAGGACAGCTGGGGCTACAGGGAGACCCTGTCTCAAAAAAACCAAAAAAAAAAAAGAAAGTAAAGGAAATTAAATGGTATCTTCTCTTCAAGACTGACAGTGTGGGCCAGGAGAGCTGTGTAATTACATCTGTATTCTAGTATTTTTAATATTGCTTTGGAATTATTTTGTATTAATCTAATATGTATCATTTGTTTTATTCATTTTTTAAGGCTCCGAGATTTGTCCTTTAGTTCAAATCAGAAGTCATTTGACATTTTTTTTGTTCCCTTTGATTTTATACTATTCCAAAATATGCATATATACACTCCACACGCAAATCAAAATTACAAATTCTGAAAATAAACTATAGGTTAATTCCAAAACACATTTAGAGATTTGCCCTCTATCTCTTCTGATCTTGGAAGCTAAGCAGGGTCGGGCCTGGTTAGTACTTGGATGGGAGACAGATGTTTTATTCTTAGGACAGGGTATCAGGTAGCTGAGGGTAGTCTTTTACTTCATATCCTTCCTCCTCTATCTCTTGAGTTCTGAGAGTTCTGAGAATACAGATGTAAGCTGCCATATCCACCTTGGTGCTTTCTTTTTATAAAAAAAAATTATTTATTCTTTGAAAATACTCAGATCTCTCCCCCACCTCCAACTCTACCATACCATAGCCCCACTTCATGTCCTCTATCACTTCTATTTTTTAAAGGCCTGTCAGGTCTAATTTGTATTCTTCAAATGCTCTTGGGTCCGAGTTCATCCCTTGGAGTCTAGTCAACCTGTCATGCATTGCACCCTTGAAGAAAACTGGCTGTGCCTTCCCAGCAGCTATCAGTGGCCCATAGATCCACAGCTAGAGCTGGGGCTGCCTACCCACCTGTCACAAGCTCGGTGAGTTCATCAGTGCAACTTCCCGTTGTGTCCAGAAAAGAGAGTTTCCTTTTATTTATCTACCACCTCCGGCCCCTGCAATCTTTCCAACTTCTCTTCCACAATAACTGGGCCTTTTGTAGACAGAGTGTGATACAGCTGTCCTGTTTAGGATGGTTGGTGAGGATTTTTTTTATCCATTGAGGTAAGCTACAACAACATTACCTGTGAGGCTGAATTGCTTTCCAAACAGAATGGATAGACCTCAGAACTGATTTTCCAGTAATATATAAACTACTCTTCCTTGATCTTTACCATTATGAAAGTTTAGCTTTTCTGATACAAATATTTGCACCACTTGATACAACGTTTGTGCTTATTTAAACTGGATTGCCGTAGGCCTCTCACATGTATTTAGGCAATTCATTCTTTATGCTTAGTAAAAATATTTACTTAACTGAGTCTTAGAGGGCCCAGACCATGGCACTAACTTCTGTTTGGCTGTCTGTGGTGAGGACCTATGGTGAGTGGCTATTAAATCAGTGGAAAGAACACTAGTGGAAGAGACAGTATGACATGACAGGAGGCCAGACAGGTCAAGGAGCCATGTCTTTTTTATAGCAACTCACTCCCATAGGCATAAGCCAAAGCTCCTTGAGAAAGAACTTTATTAGTATCTATGGAAAACAGTGTCCTCCATTTTCTAAATACCTTCCACTACTTTATTTCTTAAATTTTCCACCAACTCAGTTCTACCACACTGAGGAACGAATGTCCAACTTAAAACACATCCAGGCTGTGCTAACTATGTAGATCTAGCCTCCATTGTAAGTCTTAGAGCATAGGCTAAGTCATGCCTGGTGGTCCCAGTGGCCCCATGATACAATCAAATAACCAATATCTTCCAGTTCTCATGGCTTTTCATTCTTAAGAAATAGATGCTGTCTTCTCATGGTTACAGAATGGGTTTCAGTATTACATCTGTACATACAAACTTATAAAAAAATCAATAAAGGAATGCATGCCTTTCTATTCATCTACTTTTAACTATTTATCAAGAATTTCTTTCTCAGTCACCCCTAGTATAATTCCCGTCATATGTATACAGTCTTACATAGCTGAAAGACAATTGGGGCAATATACTATGCCTCCTCATGTTTGCCTTGAGCAATAGAAGATAGAAGAAAATGGTTTTTGTCTGTGGAAACTTTCACATCAGCTTTCATAAACAAATAATTTGCAAGAAGGAGATTCAAGAATAGCAGGTGGCTTTCTTTTTAAATCTTTTATGTGTATATTTGTGTGTGTGTGTGTGTGTGTGTGTGTGTGTATTTGTATGTACAGGCTTGTGTGCATGAGTGTGGGCACATGTGTGACTTAATAGGCATTTAAAGACCAGAGGACAATGTCGAGTTTTGGTGTCACCTTCCACCCTGTCTGAGAACACATCTTTTGTTGTTTTTCACTGCACATCCCAGGCTAGCAAGCTCCTGATCTTCTGAAGGTCTCCTGCCTCTGCCTCCTATCTTGACATAGAAGCACTGGCATCACAGAGTCATACTACAGAGTCATACTACCACGTTTGACTTTATGTGGGTTCTTAGGATCTAAACTTTGCATGTCAAAAGTTTTTTCCACTGAGCTATCTCTGACCAGGTATTTTCTTAAATAAGTTGTTTCTGGCATTTTAAAACTAGATGCACAAACTAAAGAGATGTAATTTTTTTTCTTCAGGATGGGAATTTTTCATCAGAACATATAGCTTCCTTGTGTTGTTTTATGTAAATAACTAGTAAAATCCGTAAACTTATATGAAAGCCTGATTTTTTTTAATTTATTTTTATTGATGCTTTGTGTATTTCACACATCATTTTCCAATTCAGTTCAGGCATATATCCCCTTCCCTTCCCCCCCACCCCACCCCTACCCATCGCAGATCATGCATTCTGCCATAAGTTTTCTGCATCTTTCTCTGCTTTTTTGTTTTGTTTTGTTTTCATTTTTTTTAACAATAGGTGATAATTTGTGAGTACAAGCATCCTTCATGTAAAACCAATTTGCAAGCAGTTGTGCCCAAACCCACACAGCTCATGGGTCCCACCATCCAGCAGGGGGGGCTTGTATGTTCAATCAAGTTGATCAAATGAGTGTCCAGTCTATATTGTTGTAGTTTCACCATTAACCCAATCGAAGCCCTTACATTCTACCTAACTCCCCCACTCTTCTGCAGATTGTTCCCTAGGCTTAGAAAAAGGAGCACAGGTGGATGAGAAGCAAAACACTCTACTACTTCTTCTGGAGCTGTGTCTTGGTCTCTAGTGCAGTTCTGGCTGTTTTCCTTTTCATGGGCTGCCCAGCTTGTCCAGGCTTAACCTTTCGATCCTACTAATGAAGCACATGGGCCCAATTAAGAAATATGTTAGGTAGTTAAACAGTATAATATATACCTTTGATCCTACTAATGAAGCAACAACACATTCCGTAATATAGGGATTTAAACATACTAGGTTTGGTAGGTTACTTTGGTATAGACACAGATGTTAGATGGTATTCAATTTCATGATCATACATTTTCTTCTGTCAGTATGGCAGGGTTTTCGTGTGGTTTTATAACTGTCTCTAACCACTGCAGGGAGAGAGAGGCGATAAAGGCCCTGCTGTTGAAAGACCTGATATAAACATGAAGATGTATGAGACCACACATGCAAGTTATACAGATGGTCTCTGGGATGCCAGAGAGTGTTACCAAAGACCACTAAACCAATAAAGCAAATATAGGTCTCCTTGAGTCAAGCAAGACTCCTCCGTCAGCACCAGCTACACCTCATCTGCCTGGAAATACTGTGCAGCAGTGGCAGCCATATGTCTGTATATCCCAAATCTAATTGGCTATTGGCTCTCTCCTTGGAGGAATAACCCATGGCTGATGTCACAAGCTTACATCCTCTAATGAAAGCCTGATTTTTAATGACACTTTCACATGGGTCAAAAGAATGGTTGTAGGGATTTAAGGATGGGAGTATGATGTGCCTTTGTTCCTTTACAGTTGAAATTCTACTCAAAATGCAATTTTCTATGTGTAGTTTCAGGGCTTTTTTAAAATTTTATTTGTTTTTTTTATGTGTATGAATGTACTGTCTGCATGTAGGTTTGTACACCCATGTCGTGCACTGCAGCGAAGGTCAGAAGAGGGCGTCGGATTCCCCTGGAACTGCAGTTAAAGATGGCTCTCAGCCGCCATGTGGGTGCTGGGGATCGAACCCGGGTCCTCTGCAAGAGTAGTCGGTGCTCTTAACTGCTAGGCCATCTCTCCAGCCCTTTGGGGCTTTTTTTTTTTAAGTTAATTTTTATTGAGTGCATTTCATACAACATTTCTTAATGAAATTTAGACTCGTTTCCCCATCCATGCCCACCCTTTACACCCCCTGCCCCAAGAGTTCATGGATTCTGTCATACATGTTAAGTCCTGTCTTGCATCTTTTTCTCAGTCTTTTATATTTTCGATGCACAAGTTGACTGTTTTGGTCAGTTCTTTGAATAGATTTTTCTCTCTCTTTTTTTGTTCCCTTTAATTTTATATTATACCAAAATATGCATGTATACACTCCACACATTAATCAAAATTACAAGTTCTGAAAATAAACTATAGGTTAATTCCTAAATATATTTAGAGATTCACATTTTAACAGTAAAGTTGCAATGCAGGTAAAAAGATGTGTAACTTTACATTTTTTTTTAGAATATGAATACATATCTTCCATCCGTATATGGTAATGACAATGTGTGAATATAAGTAAGTGGTAGGACAATTCTAGAGCCCATTAAGAGACTCACATTGGAATAGCACAGTTGCTTTCAGATACAATGAAATATAATAAGGGGCTTTTTAAAAGAAAGTAATCTATGTGTCACTAATTTCATTCAAAGCAAAGCAAATAAAGGCACCTTTTTCTGTCCCCTTCTCTCATCACATTGTTAAAGTAAATAATATACAGTATAGGCAGACAACAATATTGTATATTGAATCCAAGACTAAAACATCCAATTTATTGAGAAAACATACTTTTCAGTGCTTCACAATGCCAACCTAGCACAGTGTTTAAGCATAAAAATTCTCTCATACTTATTTTCAATACAGATTTCTTTTGGTTAGAAAGAGATGAAGGGGAAAGTGGCACATAAAATTAATTATAATAGACACTCTTGTGTATACAGAATTATGCTCATCATCTCAAACTGAATGCCCTGTGGAAAGCTGTTGTCAGATCCAGGTTTTCCCAGATGACTGGTGAGGGTAGCACAGAGGGAGAAGGGCTGGTTGGAATGCAGTGCTCCAAGCTTGTAATCTCTTGAGTTGCAAAGGCTGCTCTTGAGAATGGCAAGTCCATGACAAAGAGCAGCAGCAAGTCTACATCCCAACAGCAGCTGGAGGCAGCAGACCTTGAATTCCTGGTGGACCAGAAAAAGCTACTGATCCTTGTGGAAAATGCCAGAAAGCATTCTAATTCAACTCATAGCGCTTATATTTTAAGGATTTTCCCTTCTGAGCAGCAGGAACAGATGAACTCTTGAGGAATAAAGATCTCATTTTCATGGAATTCATCTCCTAAGAATAAGAGAGAAAAATAAAGAAAATGTATGAAGTAGACTTGGGATTGCTGCGAGAGACAGCAGGGCCCAGTGGCTTCAGGAGGCCTTCAGTGCTCCTCGAGGTTATTTTAATGACTTCCTAACAGTTGACATAGATTCCCTTTCCTTTGGAAATAACAGGAGTCCAGTAACCAAGAGCAAAATAATCAGCTCAGAACAACACGTTCAGGTTATAAACAAACACACCAAACATGCCAGCTAACTCACACCTGTGGGTTTTTTTTTTTTAATTTTCATTTTTTTATTGATGCTTTGTGTATTTCATACATCATTTTCCAATTCAGTTCAGGCATATTTCCCTTTCCCTTCCCCCCACCCCACCACACCTGTGGTTTTTAGACATTACAGCATTAAGCACAGTCGTAACTGGTACCTGGTTCATAGGAAATAGGTTAGCTTTCTCATTATTGATATGGAAGACCATATTTCCAATCAAATACTGAACACTTCATAAAACTTCAGAAGTTCTTGAACATGGTATGTGAAGAGGGGCACAGTGTAGACCATCAACCCAGACAACTCCATTGGGGGGGCACAGTTTATTGAGGAATAAACTTCTGGGTTGCCTCTTACAGGCATCCAAGAGAGATCAGCAACCAGCAGCAGTTAGGGGCTTGATTGATTAACTATCCATGATGTAAACTGGGTGACTTAACCTCTGATTGGTTGGTCTCCTTACCGTGGGAGGAACTTGCCTGGGCTAAACTGGATCCACCATTTTAGAATATTAAGAGTTACACCTCCATTTGAGGAGTCTGCCAGCAACCTAACATATGATGCATTAGAAATACCGTGGAGACCTCCAAAGTGTACACCATGGAATCTATTGTTTGATGTAAAACATAAAAGGAATAAGAGATAGTTTATTCTGGAGCCAAATATGACTGACCCGGGTCCAGGAACATAGATTTAGATCCTCACAAGTTTCATGCTCCATCATGGTAACAGTTCAAAAAGTTTTATAGCAACAGAACAAGGAAAGCCATAAATCTAGACACTTTTCAAATACATTGGTGGAGACATCAGAGAGGGGGCTTAGAGCAAAGAAGGAAAACCTCTGAGTCTCAGACACTATCTGATGACACTCAGCTTTTGGGTCAATGAAAGCAAGTGGTCTGTTAATGCATTATGAAGGGTCCTACATTCCAAATGATTTACTCAATGGTGACAAAGAATATTATGCTATGCACACAGGAAAGCTATGAATGGCTAGGAGGGGAGCAAAGGGTGGTCCAAGATATTTTGACTCTGGACTGCACGATTTCAAAATCTCCACAGTCACCATCAGCTTTGTAGAAATTTCCAGCTTCTGGGCTGGAGAGATAGCCTAGCGGTTAAGAGCACTGACTGCTCTTGCAGAGGACCCGGGTTCAATCCCCAGCACCCACATGGCGGCTAAGAACCGTCTGTAACTCCAATTTCAGGAGAACTCCAGTTCCAGGGGAATCCGAGACCCTCTTCTGACCTCCGCGGCATTGCACGACACAGGTGCCACACTACTGGAGACAGTACATTCAACACATCACAAATAAATAAAAACAAAAAAAAAAGAAAGAAAATTTCCACTCTATCAACAAACTCTTCCTGGATCAATCCTTGAGCACCACAAAGAGACTGACTTATGTTCAACTCTGGGTTCTCCAGAATACATCCAGCTACTGGCACCTGGTAAGCAGGATGCAAATGTTTATCAGCAGAAATGAAACCTCCTGAATGCATTGGATGCATTGAATGCCCATGTACCAATTTTAGAATTTACAGGTAAATGAGAAGAGAATTGGGATATCAAATATCTATTTTA